>VXBT01000185.1:153728-265570 GCA_013400235.1 Oriolus oriolus | reverse complement strand
TCTCCTAGAGCTGTAGTGTGTGTGTATGTCAGTACCTTGGGGTTCACATTAGTAGGTGTGATCTGCTCCTTGTGCTCTGCAAACTGGCACAGCTCTCGGTTCCTGCAGGGTGAGGTGATCCCTAAGCAAGGGAGAGCATGGCCTTTACTGCACGTGGTCCAAGCTTTCTCTGTGTGACCATGATTGCAGCTGCACCCCCAGCAGGACCCACTAAAAAAGGATGAGGGATGTCCCCCTCGCAGATGCTGACACCTGGAAGGGTAAGGTGACCTGTAATGTCCTGTGTGAGACCCAGGCTAGACCTGCTAGTTAGGCACAGGACATCTCAGCAGGTTCTTACAGCTGCAAATTCTGCTATTTAAAAAAAAAAAAAAAAAATTTCAAAATCCCCTTTACGCCTCCCTTAAGGTCCCAGGCTTATTTTTTCTTACAAAAATAATGAAATGTAAAAATAAAGCTTTCCCTGTTTGCTTTCTGCCAGCCCTCCCTCCCTGTGCACAGTGCTCATTAACTCCCCTAACGCTCGAGTCAGACGCGGCCTCCGGTTAAAAACAGCAACCGCCCCCGTGCCTCGCCTGCCTCCCAGGAGCTGGCAGCCAGACAATAACACCGATGGGATCGTCTTCATCAGAAGATGTCAGCCCCTCTGTAAAATTTACATAACTTGAATTTGGAGTCAGGGGGTGGGGGGAGGAGGGGGAAGCAGATTAAAAAATAAATAAAAGACTCCTGAAAAAGAAGTAGAAAGAGGAAAGCTGGTGTTTGGGAGAGGCTGCTGGAGAAGCTGCCTCCCTGCAAATCCCTGCTCAGGGCTGTTTTGGGCAGGTAGGAGTTTCTGCTCCAGGATCACAGGTGATGTGAGTTATGTTGCTGCATCAGTGGTTGGACTTGATGATCTCGGAGGTATTTTCCAATCTTAATGATTCTGTGGTTTTCCCTGGCACAGCCTTTCTGATCCACTCTGGTACCTGGGGGTGAGCACACTCAGCAAGAGAGTGGGGTGTTAAATTATTCTACCAGAAACAAAAGTCTCAGCTGAACGTTGTTTTAAAATAGCCAGCCTGGGCCACATGGTTTGAGGAGCTCTATTAGTCAGATAAAAACAGTGTCCCTTCATATTTAGGCAGAACAGGGGTGTCCAGAAATGTCTTAACACAAAAGCTGCTCCTGCAAAGCCAGTCTGATTTTGTTTGGCTGTTGGTACATTCTGGTGGGAATCTGATGTTGGCCCACCATTGGCTGCCCTAGGGCAGCTGCCCAAGGCAGGCAAGCCCAAGCCCAGGGTGTAAGGACTGTTGGGGTGACACTGCTGATCTCCAGTTCCTGCTTGAAATGGCTGCACACCCAGGGGCAGGCTTCCCCAGAGGGAAGGGGAGAAAGCCACCACTCACTGCTTTGGTGGGGGAGGAATTGTATCCTGTGTGGGCATCTGGGGTGAGGCTCCTGAGCTACCTGGAGGAAGCTCCTTCACCTGTGGCTGTCAGCATAGCTCAGTCTGGTGTTACGTGGCCTTGGGGTTCAGTGCTTAATGCTGTCGTGGATCCCCTTTCAAGGCCTGGACATTGGGGTTTTTGTTAGGGTTTTTAGTTATTGTCACTCTAAAGTGATGCAGAGGATGAACATTTGTGCCAGCAGCAGCTGAGGGGATCAGCAGCTGTCTGGGGCCATTATGCAGAAGTTCAAGTCCTGGCCAGCGTGCTGAGTCCTAACAATCCCCGACCGAAGGCATGTCCAAGAGATGTCAGGCAAAAACTTATTCTTTATTAGTTTATGCCTTTTTGAACGTGGGAGATGCTGTTTGGAATGTGTGTCTGGGCACAACAGCGTTGCTATTCCTCCCTGCTTTTCCATCACCTCGCTCTTTCTCTCCTTGTTTGTTTGCTATTGTGCCCATGTTATTTTTTTTCTCTCCCCCCCTTGCTTCATCTCTAGCATAAAAAGTTATTCAGCCCCCGAGTGCGCGGGAGCCTATTGTGCACAGAGAGCTGCAGCACAAAGGATTCCAGAGACAATCTTGTTCCCTCTCGCCAGCACAAGCTGCCCAGCCAGATTCAGAAACACATCTGCAAGTCTTAAAAGGAGTTATGCTCTGTTTGACTGCAGCTTAAAGCACGGGGAATAGGGGAGGCAGAGGTGTTTCAGGAGCCTGGTGGGTTTTATCAGGCTGCTTGTGGTCCTGCGGCACAGCGGCAGCCCAGCCTGTGCAGATACGTCAGTGAATGCCTGTGTTTGAGATGGAGCTTTGCTTTGCAGCTGCTCTGAAGATCAGCAGTGGACAAACTCTCCCCTTGAGAACCTCTGGTGTGTGGGGTATGGAGATGCCCCCCCCAGCCAGGCTGCAGTTTCAGCACCAGGATGGCTGCCCTGGTGGTGTGTGGATACTCATTAGTCCTGATGTTCAGCAGGGCTCAGATCGGCGTGCAGACCTCCTTAACCGCTTTCCTGCGGTGGCAGCTCGGAATGGCACCGTGCTGTAGGCATGGAGCTACTTTCTCAGCAGCAGCTTCATGTTTCCCAGGGCTCCCACTGCCCAGGGAAGTGCCTGTGCAGGGACCCCCAGAGATGTGTTGCCAGCCCTGGCACGTGGTGGCTGTCAGGGGCACTGAAGCACATGAGGTGAGGTCAGGAGACCTGAGTTCCTGCACCTCCCAGAGCTGTTCCAGACAAGCCTGCTTGAATGCTGTCTGGACACTTGGCATAACCCCAGCTCCTGTAGCAGGGATGGGCGAAGCTTGCGTTCTGCAGGTCAGTTTAGTCACTGCTCTGTTTGACTACAGCTCTGGTCCAGCTGGGGCACGATGGGGTTTTTCTGACTACAGAACAACAGAATGGCTGGGATTGAAAGGGGCCTTACAGATCTTCCTTCCCATCCCAACCCCCTTGCCATGGGCAAGGACACCTCCTACCAAACCAAGTTGCTCTGAGTCCTGTCCAACCTGGCCTGGAGCACTTCCAGGCTTGGGGCACCCACAGCCTCTCTGAGCAGCCTGTGCCAGAGCCTCAAAGATTGTTTCACAAATATCTAATCTGACCTCCTCTCTCTCAGTTTAGAGCCATTCCCCTTCTTCCTGTCGCTCCAGAACCTTGTCCAAAGTCCTTTTCCAGCTCTCTTGTAGCCTCTTGGAGCACGGGAAGGGGCTCTAAGGTCTCCCTGGGGCCTTCTCTTCTTCAGGCTGGACAGCTCCAACTCTCCCAGCCTATCTCCATTGGAGAGGTGTTCCATCATTCTGAGCATCTTTGTGGCCTTCCTCTGGACTCATTTCAAGTGGTTCACATAAACCTGTGGAAAACCAGGGAAACCCCTCATCTCTAGATCTGCTCACATGGGAGGGTTGGCTAAACCCATGCCACTAATCATTCCTTGTTCCAGTCTTGTGAGACAAAGTATTCCCGAGCTCATGGATCAACCTGCAAGCTGAGGCATGCTCTGTGAAACGTCAGGATTTGGGTGACCTCTTCCATTTCACCGTGGGTGCTGTTGGAGTTCAGCGCTGCACCCAAGTAGGAGAAGAGGAGGTGTCCAAGCAAGTGGTGGGGACAAACGGCTTTAAAAAAGCTCTGTCTTTGCAGAGTGCTGTTTCTTTTAACCTTTAAAGGCTTCTTTTCAAAGCCTCCTGCTTTGATTTCCCGTTCACAGTTGTCTTTCTGGCAGCCCGTGGAAGAAAGGAGACACGGATGAGGGTTAAAGAACAGCTGCAGGAACATAATTAATGCTTTGCAACATTTCTGAAGGCCTTTAGCACCTTGCCGTGACCCAGCCTGTAACATCTGTGCGTTGGCAGCAGCCAAGCTGTAAAACTTCCCTCCTCCAAGTCCTGCACAGAGCAACTGTCGCCTGCCCGAGGCGTGCAATCAGGGCGAAAACGTAACAAATCAGTACAAAAGGCAGGCTGGAACACAGATGGCAGGTCCTTGGGTGCTGGGCTTGGCAGTGGTAAGGGGTTTCCAGCTGTTGATCCTTGTTAGGTGCCCGAGGGGGGAGGTGGAAGAGTGCTGCTTTTGCAGAGATTTGATAGGAGAAATAGGACACGGGCAAATCTGAGCGTCCCTGCGCTCACCCACGTGTGTTCTCCCCCACGGAATGGATGTGGGCCGAAGGCAGAGCCCCAGCCCTGCCCGGCGCTGTCAGGATGATTGCCTGTGCAGCTGTCACGGACCCCGAGGGATGCCGAGTGCGTCCCCATTTGGATCGTGTTTTATCAAGGTCTGTCTTTTGCAGCACTTTTCCCTTTATGTGGCTAAAGGGCACCTTCAGGGCTTGCCACCCTCGTTTTTATGTGAGCTGTAACTCAGTACAAAGAAGACACATAAGTGACTCCAATTCCCCAGGGTTCCAGCTGGCGTTCTCCTTTCAGTCCCAGACCCAAGTCACAGCTGGAGCTAACTTGGTGACCACAGAGAAGATGAACAAAACCACTTTGTTTTTGAAGATTAACTTTTTTCTTCTTCCATATCTCCCTTTTCCTCCGTGTTTCGCTGCAGCCAGCCCCGCTGAGTTTCCAGCCTTCAAAGCCCGTCGTATCCAGCTGGACAGGAGCGAGCTTGCCAAGGGGAACTGTTTGTCCTCTGCTCTTTTTGGTTTTCTGAGAGGACTGTAGTGGATGCCAAGCAGCCCTGACCTTCACCTGACTGGAGTTCCCAGCTGCTACAGTGTTATTACAGCATCTCTGCCTGATAGAAATTCAGCTTTGTTCTTTGTACCTGGAAAATTTATATGACAAGTGGGTCTCATTTCTAATTCTAGCCTCCTTTTGGTGGACTGGAATGTCTGCTGCCTAGGAGAGGTTTGTAGATCCGAAAGGCTGGAAGGAAGCACTACATTTCTCTCCTTTGCCTCCTGTTACAAGTGTGCCAGAGACACTAATCCAGCATTTGAATTTCAGCCAGGTAGCTGGAAGGGACTGCATCTCCTCGGCACCCTCCCCTGATGGACTATCCAGCTTTGCTTCTCGTCACGCCTCCCTGTACTTCTCTTCCTTAGGGCAGGAGGGAGGTGTTGCTGGAGAGACCGACTTTCTTTAAAGAAATCTCTTGCTTCACAAGTCAGATGAGGACGTTTTGCTGCATCTCTGATGAAATTTCTTCCCTTTGGAAGGAAAAGTGGCTGGGTTTGCAACAGGCTCCCTCCTGGTAATAAAAATGATGGGATTAGTTCAGGGACAGCAGCTGGGGAATTAGGCCTGAGTAACAGCACATTATAACATCTCAGACATCTTTGTTTATGCAGCTTAAGCAATGCCTGAGCCACGACATCCCTGTGGGCTTCGTGAGCCCCACCAGGTCTGTGGGCACCTAGGGCACCTGGGAGGCAGATCTCTGGTTTTGCAGCAGCTGTGGGTTTAACTCTGTGTCTGTTGCTACATGCCTATGCACTCCTTTCCTTGGTGGGGAGGAATACGAATTGCTGCCTCGCTGAGATGCCTTGGCTATGTTTAGATTGCTGGTGCCAAATTGTTTTTCCTTTGGCTGGCATTCATAAGGAGGTACTGTGGCTTTTTTTCTGGTGGTAGTGCCCTAGGGTCTTGATTCTTGACCAGCTCCTTTTGCTGGATGCTGTGCAATCACTTCTTTCTCACCCTACAATCAGGTTTTTTTTTTTAAGGAGAGTGGAGGAAACCATAGAGTATTATTTTCATTTGGGAATTGCAGCTGAAATAGAAAGTGCCTTGCTCTGGTGGTCAGTCCAGTGTCAGATGTGTCCAGCTGTGCTGGTTGGAAAATGGTAAGCAAGGTGAAGTTGCAGGCTGCATGAAGGAGGAAAGGAGAGAGAATAATCATGGGAGAGTGAAAGCTGAAATGCTCTGAAGGTCTGGTATCAACAGTCAGGGCTATGGGGAGACACCTTGGGCTCTGCAGCCGCATCAGAGGCGAAGAGAAAATCAATGGCATGCCAGAGAAAAACAGGGCAGTGGATTAATAAGTTACACAAATAGGATTGCCATCACCCCTGCTCTTGGTCTTATTTTCCTCAGCTCCAAGACAGTGATTTTAAAAAGAAAATGAATGCCAAGGCTGTGTGTGGAACGTACACAAAATCCCAAGCGTTTGGTTAGGAAGCTTCTTGTTACTCTCAAGAATATTCTTTCTCTCTGTGCAAATGTGTACACTCTGGGCAAATCCCCTTAAAGTTATTCTGTGGTGAGGGCCCTTGAATACTGGTGCTTGAAGGAGAACATATTTCACATTTGCACTGGAATTTCTAATTGTATTGGGACAAAGCTCACATTTCCACCCACTTCTCCTGAAGCAAGGAAGCGTTACATTCTTCTGCTTTGCCTTTTATTAACAAGAGTTTCTAGAGGTGCTGAGCTGCAGTTCCCACTGACGTGAGCAGGGCAAAGCAGCCCTGGAAACTAGATGTGAGAGCTCTCCAAAGAGAGCTTTCCTTGCAATCCCAGTGCATCCTGCCAGATCCCAGGCGTGGGATGTGGTGTGTTTGCTGCATGTCGGTTTGCCTTAGGATTCTCACCTGCTTTGTAGCCCTGTGTGGTGGGACACTCAAACCAGTGAGTCACTGGTCAGGCCAGATGATGGGGACCTGACCTGAGCACTATTACTTTTGGGTGGTGGTTACACAAATCTCCCTTTGATTGCTGGGCACAAATCTCCTGGGGGTTTCGGGCAGAGATAAATCCGTCAGCGAGACCCTGGCTGTGGAGTCAGAGTGAGTGTCTGGGGCACTGGCGGTGTGTTTGTCCCCAGCCCTGCTGATGTGGCAGGGTGCAAAGGACTAGTGAATCAAGCTGCAGAAATTAGGTGCCACCCGGCCGTTTTTCAGTTGTCACCTGGTGGTCAGACGGAGCAGCTGCTCCGACAGCCCCAAGCACTCAGCCTGTGGTGTTTGACAGTGAATTAAACAGCAGGACCATGCTTTCTGCTCCTCTGCTCTTACAAATTGGGACTGAGTCCTCAAAGCCACCATTTACCTGTGTGGGGGAGGAGGAAGAACCGGGGTTGTAAAATAAAATGAAACAGACCAGTCAAGTAATTTAATTCTTAAATCTTGTCTCCCTTGGGCTAATCTCGTCCAAGCCATTCTTTGCTCAGGTCAACTGCTTTTAATTAGCAAGCTTCATTGATCAGGGCAGGAGTGGGAGCTGGTGGGTTGCTGTCCAGGTCTTTTTAATTAGAGGCTTTTCTTCCTTGCTGGAGGAATGGTATTACCCAGAGAGGAACCTGGCAAGAAGGCCTGGAGTTGTTTGAAGAAGGCTGACCTAAGATCGCCTTCACTGCATCTCTCCTGGCAGTGTCAGGGGTTAGTGAATTTTCAAGTGGAGAAGGAGGTAGGAAAAGAGAACCAAGCCTGAAAGCAGGTTGTGGTAGCACTGGGAATTGCTGTGTAGAAGTAGTTGCAGGCAGGAGTGTGGGAGTGTGTTTTTTGTCCTTCCTGGGGAAAGGCAGGAAAGCCAAGGATCACTGCAAGCACCTCCAGTCTCCCCAGCATCTTCAGTCTGCTTTCTCAAATGTTGCTGCCCAGCAACAGGAGCAGTGGAGCACCTTTGTGGGAAGGACAGTGAAGAACACTTGCTCCCTGCCTTGGGGAGGAATGCCCTGCAGTCTAACAAGGTAGAGGTTGCTGTCACAGTTTTTCCCGCTTACAGTGGTTCTCTGGGGCATTAATAGTAGGGATGGGGCTCACCATGTAACTGTAGCTTTGGGCAGGGGTGGTGGTGTTGCTGACTGGCTTCTCTAGCTGGTGTTCCCTTAGGGTGTGAGGCTAAAAGTGAAGCCCTAAAGTCTTCCATCCTCATGAAGGATGACACTTTACTCCTCTTTCCTGTAAATGGAAAACAAGTATATACCTGATATTAATCCTCCTTTACTCCATTACCAGAAGTGGTGCTTTCTATTATGCGTAGATGGCCACATTTCAAGGATGTGGATGCACCTGCATCTCTGTTCTCTGCTGGGCCCCCTCGTGGTGCAGTTGTCCTGCATTTTGGATAAATTCTGGCACAGGTAGTTGGCTGTGTGGTGACTGTAGATGCAAATATATGGGCTGTCATGATGTGGTGGCTGGGTGATAGTGCTCTCTGCCTCTGGGCCTCTGCAATTCATAGTTAAGGAAAATACATCTAATATTAATTAATTAGCACAAATTTGCTATTTTATGTATTTGATCAACTCAGCCATGAAAATCCTGAAATGCAGTTAAATCAAACAGAAAGGAAGTGGCTTTGTATCAAACTATCGAATTAATATAATTATCTTATTGATTAAATCATCACATCAACCTACAGCTCCTTTATCTGCTTTACTTGGCCATTTGGGAAGGTGTCAGCTCCAGTCCCTGAAGCACCATTCTCAGTGCCAGTGCCTGCCTTTATATTTCAGACAGCTGATCCGGAGGTGATCTCCAGCCAAATCTCCCCTGGAGAGCAAGGCTCTGATGTCCATTACAGCTGCCAACCAAAATTACATGTATTTGGGCAAGAGGTGGTCCCTTGTACACCCATTCTGTTGTGAATCATAGAATGGTTTGAGTTTCAAGGGACCTTAAAGATCATCTAGTTCATTACATTTCAAATACCAGGAGTGGAAATGCTGGGGAGTCATGACTTTTTAGGGTTCCACATGCCATAGGAACACAGGCACCTGTCTTGCAGGCCAAGGGATACTTCAGGGGCTGCTTTTGGAGCTGGGGAGATGCTCTTGAAATGTCTTGTCTTATACTTTGTGTGGCTCTTTCTTGCAATGAGTTTGCTGTTCTTGTGTCCTGAGGGAAAAGTGTGTGAGTGGAAAGATATTGGTATTATTAGGTGTTATTATTAATAAACACTAACATGGGCTAGCTTAGGCAGACCTCCCCACAGGACTGATGTTGTGCTGCAAGTCATTTTGGCCAGTGGGTTTAGTTGCTCAGCTATTTAATGTATCACACTGGTTTGCTGGCTGGAGGTTGCTGTCTTAGACCTGTCAACTACGAGACCTTGCTCATGGCCCTGATTCTTGGTGGCTCACCAGAAGTGTGAGAGGAAACGGCGATGTCATAAAGAAGGTATGTCAGGGAGAGCCTGGCAGCTGCAATGTGAAGCTGTAAAATGTGGGCCTGAGTTTAAATCAGGGTCAGTTTCCCATTGGAGTAATCCAGGTTTTAACCAGGCAGCCAGCCAAGAGCTGGCTGTGATTAGTCAGAGCCATTATGATCTGTGAGCGCACTTCTGTTGACCCTGAAGGACTCCCAACTTGAAAACATTAAAAACTTGACACAATTTGGTGCTAAAATTGTCACTGAGCCCCTCAAAGTTTTATCTTCCATAGGCATGTGCAAGAGCCAGTTGCTGTCCCTGCAAGCAGCTAAGTTTAAGTTTGTTTTAGGTTTGAAGCAATGCTGAGCTTGTGTAGGAGTTGGACAAAAGGTCGGGTCTTTTGAGAAAGTCCCTGCTTTGGGCTCTGTTTCCTAGTCCCAATCTGTGACTGTCTCAGTGGTCCTGCAGCCACCTCATCGCTGAGAAATGATGCCATTTCATCCTTAATCATTCCAGCTGACAGCAGCGAGGATGACTCATGCACAGCGCTGTTGGTGGAGTGTGAGTTTAGCCTCCGATTGTGCTGTGAGGAGACAACAAGCAGGAAGGGTTCCCGAAGGGGCTGTATTGTTCCTGCCAGCTCGGGCACTGGCAGTGCTGCTGGGCTCTCTGAAATCTCACTCCTAACATGCCTCAGTAGGGGGTGAAAGGGTAAAAAAAACCAAGGGACACAATCCAGGTTTGGCTTTGTGCCGTGCTCAAACTTCTCCATGGTTCCTCCTTCTCCAGGAAACAGTCGCTCTGCAGGTGAGGCGTGAAATACATCCACTGAAGAAATTGAAAGAGACTGTCTCAGCAGGGGAGGGATTCGAATTCTGTCAGATTTGGGGGGGAGGTTTCCAGCCTTCCTTGGATGCAGATTTCCCAGGGGTGATGCTTTTCGTCCTGCATGTGATTTTTGCTTTTGGCAAGCTGCCCTTTGGCGCTGCGTGTTGCTCGAGATGAAAGGCTGGAGCGGAGCATGTTCTTAACACTTAGGAAACCAGCTGTGTTGTCAGATTCACCTTGAAATACTGATGAACAGCTTTGCAGGGGCCAACCCTTGTGTTACCCTGCCTTGTCCGGGCTGCTGCCTTGGCTGTGGTCCATAGATGTGAGGAAGACCACAGCCTCCCTTTTGGGTGGAGACAGCAGCAGGAGAGATGAGTTGATTGAGGACACAAAGAAGGAATGGTGTGGTTTTGGCCTCTGTTTCTGGAAGTCAGGTTCAGCCTTTAAGCTTGCACCCTGTGCTCATGTCCCCTCTGTGATGTGCCAGTCCTACCTGGGCTGTCCCTGAGTAACACCATTTCTCCTGGGTCCCTCCTGGAGAACTGTCATGTTCACCCATCAGTGTCAGCTGGTGGGACCTTGCTCTTGTTGTCAGGATTTGCTTTCCTCTGATGATGCTGAGACATGGGAACTTCACACTGGGGAGCTACTTTGAAGTGGGTGGGATTAATTTCTAGGTGGATGGGAATAGCTGAAGAAACATCACTTGGAAATGTGTGCAGGTCAGGCACTGAGAGCATCCTTGGCCTGGCATTAAAGTCAATATTTCTGGCTGTGGAAAGCAAAGTGATGATGTGTTGTTATTACAAGTATCTGCACTGCGAGGGAGACCCTTCTGCTGGAGAAGGTCTCTCTGTGGCGGGTGTGTGTGATTCTGATGGTGCCTGGTGTGATCCATGCAGTCAGTCTGGTGTGAGCTCTCTGATTTATCACCCTTACAGTGCTGTGGTACCCATGCTGCAGTGCAGAGACCTCACCTCCCCTTCTCTGGCAAATTTTTGGAGCAGCTCCTGTAGATTTGTGTAAGGTCAGATGCCTTCTCTTCTTCCTCCTTCCTTCCAGTATGCCTGACCAGTGTGCACTGACAGGTTGATCTGCCCCAGGAAGATCTGTCTGTTCCCTGTTGGACATCACAGTCCTCTTCCCTCTTTGCTCCCATCAACCAGTCAAGGTTTGTGACAGGAGAACGCTCTGACTGCTGGACCGTGTTGGTGTCTGAGCATCACTGGGCTATGTGTGAGTTGCAGGTGGGAGGGTGCCCCAGGTGCTCGATGTCTTGGTTTTCCCTGCTTGTCCAAATCTCAGGATCTCAGGAGGATGCAGTGGGGGTTTGCTCCCCTTCCTCATCTGTATTCCCTCACCTGAAAGTAGATGCTCCAACACAGGATTTGGTGCCAGTGCTGGCACGGCTCACGATACTGCACACAGCAGCAATTCCAAACTGTTCCAGCCCTGCAGCATCTCCCTCCTCCTTCCCTTCCTTGCCCTCCTTGGGCTGCCCACATGCATGCACAGGGCCATGGCCATTCACCCTGTGGACAGCTCTGACTCTGGACTGCTCTTTTTTGGCAGAACCACAATCTGTGCTTAGGTCAGCTGTAAATTAAATCGAGCGGCACAAAGGATTTAGTGCACCTTGTGGATAAAAATTGCCTTGGGCTGGACAAAAGAAACACACATGCCATTCCCTCTCTCCCTCCTGCAACGGCTTAGGCTGTGGTTGTTTTTTTTCCCTTTTGTCTCCCACTCCATGACATAAAACTCAGATGTTATTTGTATCTTGGTGTGTCTCAAAACACTGTGAGGCTTCTTACCTAGCAATGATGAATTCAGCGTATGCAGCATAGAACTGTGATTTCCCTCAGGGTCCTTTGTAGTAATAATTTCTGTAAATAAAGGCTGGAATCAGGATCTCTGTTGTAATAGGATTTTGTTTGTGCAAGGGCTAGTAGCCATGTCCCCCTGATGCTGCCCTATATTAGGACTGTGGGCTTTATGACAGCTTTGTGTGTGGGATGGGAAGGGTGAGCTGGCACAGAACACCCCTGAAGGGAGGGAGAGGAGTAGGACTCACCTGTGGGAAGTATTGGGAAGTTTGTAGGCCAGAAACCCAGTGCTTATGGATTTGTCTCTTGAATTGCTAGATCTTGCCAGACTGGTTTGTGTTCCTGACAGGGGGCTGGCTTTCTGCAGAGACCCCATGGCCAAGGTGAAGTGCCCATCCTGCCTAAGGGGCCAAAGCCTGTCAGTCTTGAAGAAGGAAGAGCCGGAGAGGATAAGGTTTGAAGAGGCTCCAGCGACTCTTGCTGCTGCTGTGACTGCACTGATCTGTGTGGAGGAATGCTGCGAGCTCTTCATTCGTCTCTGCACTCGCAGAACTTGCGGTTCCGTGAGCCGGCGGCGGCGGTGACCCGCATCCCGCAGCAGCTGCCATTCCGAGAAGCTCACGTCCATAAAACACAAACCATTGCTGAGAGAGTGGTTTGTCAGCCCCCTTGAATGAAGGGTGCAAGGAAATGGTGCCTTTAATGACGCCTGCTTGGGAGGGAGGTGGGTGAGGAGCGTGTGCGATCGCAAGCCTCGGGGGCTGTTAGATTTTCTTCTCACCTGTTCTATCAGTAAGAAGCGCACGGGGGAAGCACACATGTGTTCACACATTCACCCTGCTACCCCTGCTGGGTGCAGTAACTCTTCCTGTGCTGGTGAAGGGATGCTGATGGAAACTACTCTTCAGTGGAGGACCAGGGGCTGTGCTGGAAGTGATGGGGACCTTTGTGCTGGACTGCTGCAGCACTGCAGAGCATCATCGCTGCAGGATCCTGAGCAGCTGTGGGTGAATGCGGCATGCTTTGAACATACACGCCTCAGACATGTTGGTTAATTAAGATTTCTATTCTTGTGCTGGTTGTATCTCATCCTGAATTGGTCCTGGACCCAGGTTAGGTGGGCTCAGTACCACCTAGTGATGTGAAGCTGAACTGTAGCTCCACTACGCTTCGGAGGCGAGAGGCTTTTCCTCAGGCAGTGATGGCAAAGGATGTGTGCCAGGTTCAGTGTCAGCAGCAGAGAGTTGTGCTGTTCTCGAAAATAACCAGGTGCCAGAGTGGTTGGTCACGTGAAAAGGTGTGCTGGCACTTCATCCCTCCCTGGCATCACCTGGAAGGCTCAAGTGAGCTCTGACAAAGCCTGCATGCCATTCACGGTGTAATTAGCACCACAAGTCTTGCTAATTGCTGAGGGTTTTTTCTCTTCCCCCTCCCTTTCTCCAGCACAAAATTTGTCTAGTTATCTTGGGTTATCATCATGGTAGACAGTGTGCTAAGCCTGGATGCTCCTTCTGAGGGCTGGTGTCAGGAATAATTACTGCCATAGTAAGCTGATCAGCCCTTCCTTATTAGCTGCTGTTGTTGTTACTCGACATTGATTAGTAATTTGTAGCTGCCAGTGCTCTCCTCTGCCCTCAAAGCCGAGGGTTTGTTGGTGCTGCTGTGCTGTTCTGCCAAGGACAAATGAACATTTTCCCCCCGTGCCACTCACCCCAGAGCTTCCCTGTCTGGAGTGTGGTTTTTAAATCTCCAGCTCATGGCTGGGAGAGCAGCAGCAGCCCTGTCTGAATGCTGACTTTGCAGCTGAAAATTGCTGAGGGTCCCAGCCAGCTGCAGTGGTGGAAGGTCTTGTGGTGAGTGACCCAGTGGTGGGACAGTGTTTGTAATTTCAGGCTGGGAGCTTCGCAGTGATGCCCTCAAGTCCTGCATCATCCTGCTGGTTGGAGAGGTCAGCGGAGATGCCACCATAAATATCAAATGGCTCCATAGAGGTCTGTGATGTTTGTAGGCGGCTGCTCGCAAGTGTTCATGTCTGGGCTGGTGAGCAGCGGTGAAGGCAGATTTTGGAGGGGAATGAGGAGAAAACACACCTGTAGCCTCTATCCTGTTACGAGATGTTCAGCTTTGTTTTAAAGTAAGGCCATTTAGCAACTTGAAACTGCAAATGCTGGGAGAAGGGAAGCTTCCCAACCAAGACCTGGGATCAGGGGTCCTCGCTCGCATTGCGGACTCCCTCTGTGGTTGGGTCTGACTCTTATGTCTTTCAGCCGTTCCTATCCAGCTCTGTGAGCCACGTGCCACCACTTGTTTGTCTGACCTGCTGGTCTGTGGACCAGCTGTGACTGTCAAAGCAGGGCCAGAGAGCAGAGGGCAGGCTTGCAAGCCTGTGCTGGGATGGAGAGGGAAGTTTGGGAAAGGAATATAAGAATGCAAGTGCCTTTTATGTGATCCGTGTCTCTTGTGTCAGCATGTTGCTGCCTCACATGTTGTCTCAGGACCTCAGCAGCGAATCTTTCGAGCATTTTGGGCTGTCCAACGTGGCCCTTTGTAGAGTGACATCCCAGATGATGCTCTCCCATCAAACACCTGCATGCAAACAGTAACCTACCCTGGGCAAGCCCTCCGTGGACGGGACATGGAGGAAGTCTTGGGCTGGCGTGGAGCAGAGCAGTACCCCCATCCATCTCGGTGCCCCGTCTGCACCTGTCCGTCTGACACAGCCGGCATAAATCACGCACGGGCAGCAGAGACGGCGGGGAACGCGCCTCCTCTCACCCCTACTCTGACTAGTGTCCCTGTGATGCCAGGGGGGTGGCAGGGGGCAAAGCTTGATGTCACTTCTTGGCACTCTAAGAAGACGTTATTCAAAGAGATGGTGACCTCTCCTGGCACGCGGAGCGCTGCCGGGGACCTCCCGCCCCGCGTCTGCGGCAAATCAAATGATGTGCTGTGGGAGAGGAGGGCTGGCACTCAGACATCCATCACCGGCCTGCTGACCGTGGAGGAGAGGAACAGAGAGCTGCCAAGAAGCCTCCCCTCCATCGGTCCTCGGAGGCGCCAGCAGCTTAAATCTTGGGGTGTCTTCTTACTCATCCATTAGTGGACACTAACCACAGCTTCCTGGGCAAGCACCTTAATGGCTGCCTCGTCTGGACAAGCCCTAATTAAGACTGAGGAGTGGTTTCTTTTCAAAACCTGTGCTCAAGTGTGTTTTTCTAGTTTCTCACCTTCCCAGATGAGATTTCCAGGGCTCAGGCTAGGTGATTTTTCTTTTCTTTAGTAGTTCCAGTGATTCACCAGTTTAAAAACGTGAGAGGACTGCAGGACACCCGATCAGGCTTCCTTTCTGATCACACATTCAGGGGATTTTATTATCTTTTCTTTTTCTCCCCAGAGAGCTCAAGCTCCGAGGTAGCTCAGGTAGAAACCTGCAAACCACAGAAATTAATCTTTGCTGACAAAAGCTTTCCGACTAAGCACTGGTCTGGATTTGAGGATGTGCTTGACGCTCCCAGGTGAGCTTGCAGAGGTGGAGGGAGCGCTGGCGTGTCCCACCACCGTGGCACTGGATCACAACAGGGTGTGCACTCACTGTGGGGCAGAGTTAGGGGGTCCAGGCTGCTCTCTGGGTGTGACTGTGACTGTAGTGCTGTTGCTGGGGATCCTGGAGGGTGAGACCAGTGAAGTGCTAGGCATCTGCATCTTGCTTGCAGGCTGCTCTGTAGGGCTGAGGAGTTTCTTCAGCTTGGAGGCTGCGTGCTCTAGCTCCTGTTCTTCACTGGCACAATCCAGTGACACCAGTGACTTCAAGGGGCCAGCCTTAGGTTACCTGACATGAGGATGTTACCTCTGACCTCAGCCCAATTCCCTGGCTCATCCTCTCCCCTGTGATGTACCCAGCTTCTTGTCCAGGTTTCCCCTGCTGTGGAGGCCAACATCTCAGCCATGGGAGCAATGCTGGGCCTGGGCTGCTGGTTCATGTATCACTGGAAAGGGTGGAGGCTGCTGTGCTCTCCCCTTCCTGGTGCTTTGGGGTAGGTGTGGTTTCTGCAGCACTGAACACACCAGTGCAGAACACTGTGGGCAGCCCTGCAAGTGTGCCATGTGTCTATTGCCTGAACCGTGTTGCTCTGTGGAGGACCTGCCTCCCTCTGCTGAGGAGGTGCTGGTGATGTGCCACTCTGGTCTTGTGGGATAGAGGCGGCAGCATGTGAGAGGCTGTTGGCTTGGAGAGGAGCATGGGCCAAAAAATATCCTGGAGAATGTATCTGCTGTGGTGTATGGGCCTGATTTGAAGTGGTGTCTGCTGGGATCTGAGCCTACCTTTACAGAGGGCTTTGGGTGGTTGGCATTTTTCTTGTGTGCAGAAAGAGTTTGAGATCCACTGCCGAGCCAGGTGCTTCCACACCCATTTCCATTTCACAGGCACTGCAGGGATGCCGCACTGGTGTCTCCCCACAGGACAGTTCAGTCCCTCAGCATGGTCTGCCCAGGGGTGTAGAGAAGCTTCCCCAGCTCACATCTCTCCAAGCTTCCAAACACCCCAAAGCAGAAGGAGCAATTGTTACCCAAGCTCTGACCGAGTTCTCCTAAGGAGAAAAGAAAGACCCAAGTGTTGCAACATCCCTTGAAGCTCTCTGAGCAATGATGATTGAAATCTCTTGGAGTCTGGCCCATGCTGTGCTCCCAAACCTCCGGTTCCCAGTCCTTTCTGGCAGCTCTCTTTCAAACGGGTGCCTGGGGAGCGTGGAAATTCCTCCCGGGTTTTCCCAGCCCCTTTCCCAGGCGAGGCGATGGGCCTCTAGATGGCAGTGTTTCTGTTCAGGAGCCCAGCAGCTGCTTCCCAGGCGAGCTCCATGGATCCCTTTCGTGCCAGGCTCTGGAGGAGCTCCGAGATTAACGCCGGGCTGGAGTGCACGGCTTAGCACGCCGCTGCCTCTTATCTCTTCCTCAGTGAAAGTGGCTTGAGTTTTGTGACCTCGGGGGACCAGCGGTCTTAGCAGGCTGGACAGTAGTTGTCTGGCTGTCCTTCCCCTCCGTGTGATGAAACTGGCTCAGGACTGAGTGCTCGGACGATTGTCTGTTGGTCAGGGAGGTGGCAGGGCTTTTGGAGGTGGTGGGTGTCCTTTGCTGTGGCAAAGCTCAGCTCGTTTCCCCTGTGTGCTTGGAGGATGCAGACAGGGGGTCTGCTCTTCCCAGTGTGTGTGGAGGCTGCCTGTGTGGAGCTAGGACCTTATCTTTGGCTGGAAGAGAGCTGGGAGCTTAGGGAAGGGCAGCGTTTCTGGAGAGAGGACCGTAATTGCTCCTGCACACTTGGAGCTGTCACTTGCTGTCACCTCCTCCCTGCACCTGGCTCTGCTCAGTGCCCTCCTCCTTCCCCAGGGCTTCTGCTGCGATGCTGGATGGAGACCACACCTCAGAGGCTGCGCCTGTGTCTGTCTGCTCTGCTGGATGCCAGCGTGACAGGTACTTTCTTTGTCCATAGAAGTGTCAAGGGAGAAAGATGGAGGGAGCCTGAAGGCTGCTGTCCCTCACTGGCTACACTTGATAGCTTTGCTTCAAGCTTGGGGCTGATCTCGCTTGGGTTCTGACCACGTTTTATCATGGACTCAACCCATTTGTGGTCAAGAAGAGGAGAGGAAGACTCAGAAAGCCAGGGACGTGTTCCTGCCCCCGGGGCGCTGTGAAGTGCAGCACATGTAGACTGGGGTCCTGTAACTCTTCCCTCTTACAGCCCCCTGGAAGCTGGTGACAAAACTCAAGGTCCCCAGAGAGCTGAGCAGCGTGGAAGGCAAGCACCGTATTCAGGAAAGGTTTGGGCCATTTGTACACATTGTGGCTCCTTGGGGTTTTATGAATCTAAGTGAACCTTCACCAGGTTCACTCTGTGGACCAGAAATAGAGGCTGGACCCAGATCTTGCTTGAACTTGGCTGGTGTGGTGACAAAAGCTGACCTGGAGCCTGGGGCAAGTCTCCTCTTCAGCTAATTCCTACCGCTTCCGCTGAGGGAAGCGATGAGATGAGTGTGACAGTGTTCCCTTCCTGCATGGCAAGGATGGGAGCAGCAAGCCCTGCTCCTGAAGCTCTCCTCTTGTCCTCCATCCCCTCCCTCTCCCCTCTGCCTGCCTGGCCTGGCTCTCCCGGCCTGGCCCCTTGCCCAGGGCTGCTCGTGCTCCCCCTCAGCACTGTGGAGGAGCCTGGAGCTGCTCCTGACCAGTGGAATGATGCTGGTGCTGCAAAGTGTGGAAGGGGTACTGGATTTCAGGGGCTGCAGGAGATGCCAGTTGTTTCCCAGCTCTGCCACAGCAGAGGAAAAATCATTCCTATCTCCCCATGCATCGTTTCCCTCTGCATAAAACAGACAGTGATGCTTTTCTTGCCTCCTTGAGTTGATGCCAAAGGAGAGAGACTGGTTCCTCCTTGTTTTTCAGATAATAGTCTCTTTGGGGTTGGCGTGCTCGTGCCGGGGCTTTCCAATCTCCCAGGAGACCTTGGAGGCTGGCTTTCCAGGAGTGTGGCAGCAGAGGTGAGCTGCCTGGCCGTCTCTCAGCCTCTCAAGGCCGTGCGACAGCTCGCTCCCGGCTCCAGCCTACGCAGGAGCTTTCTCTGCCAGTCCTGCACCTGCAGCCTGGGAAAATAGCTCCAGTCATGCTGCAGCAGGCATGGACAATTGATTATAAGTGGTCATAGATTACCTGGAGCAATGCTATTAAATTTAATACACTTCTCCACCGGCTCTTGGGGCTCAGCCTTGGGTTGTGTAACTGACATCTTGTTGCAAAGCATTTTGGGGACATTGCTAGGGGCGGGAGGCAAAGAGATTTGACTGCAAAAACAGGGGGAAGAAGATGAGTTTCTGTTGAGATTTATTTCCTGCCCTATAATTGCCCAGAAAAGCTGTGTAAACCTTCTCTGTTTGTGGAACAAATACTGGAAGAGTTACTGCTCTGACCTTTTTTTTTTTCTTTTCCACTGGACAATTGTCTGTGCCCTTGCTATTCTGAAGCCTTGATATGCTGCTGGCAGATTTATGCCATGTTGAAACCCACTTCTTATTGCCTCAGAGTTGATTGGAAGAAAGGAAACTTGCTTGCTGAAAAAATAAACCTGCTGCCATGTGCCCTGCATGCCAAGCTGGGGTTGAAGTTTAGAAGCTTTTCCATGTCAGCTCCTTGTCTCCTGTCAGTGTGTCATCTTTGAAAGGTGAGGGACCAGCTCCAAAGAGGATCACCACTGGATTTAGGCGAGAGTGAGATACCTAATGAGCAACCCACGCTGTGATGGAGCGAGGCCACTGCTTCCTCTCGAGGGAAGGGCTGTTCAGCGTGCAAGTCCTGCCCTGGCTTAACAAAAGCTTGTGGCAAATCCCCATGTGAACACTCTCACACTGATTTGGCAGCTGCTAAATTTGGGAATAAATCCACCTTCCATGGCAGCAAAAGTAAATCAGATGAGGCATGTCCAGTGAGGGTTTGGAGTCCACTGCAAAAATGCGCTTGGACTGAGTGTGGTTCAGGGCTTGCCTGTGCTGAAGAGGAGTTGGTGCTAAAGCTCTCTGGAACAAACCTTGGAGTTTTAATCCTGTCCTGGGTGAGATTCCAGGAGTTTGTTAGTGCTTTTTGGGGTCTTAATCACTCTGCAAGCCTCTCATATTGGTGTTTAGAGCCCCTTTTCCCTCTGTATCAACACAGAACTGATAAGCTAACAGGACTAACAGAGAGCCTAGGGAGGCTGCACAGCAAAGGCCGCTTGGAGTCACCGATCTTCCCCTTGAATGCCACGCAAGAGCAGGTGCCACTGGCAAATCTCAGCTCCTCATAAGTGTTGGGTGGGTGAGGTCTATTGCTCCTGGCCCTGTCCAAGCAGGGGTGGTTCTGCCTGTGAGTTTAATATAGGATAATATAGGATTCTTGTGGTAGCTGGTAAATGCCAGCCCTCATTAGGAAGTATATCATCTCGTGGGCATGATTCTCCTTGTGTTGGAGGCTACTGGTGTTTCATTGAGCGTCTGAGCGGAGAATCGGGCCCGTGTGTGTGTAGGTACCCATGCACTTCCTCCTGCAGGTGACAGGGGAGCAGAGGGTGTGGGATTTGATCTGTGTGTCAGAGTGGGCAGCTCTGCCGAGGCTGTTTGTCAGCTGGAGTCCCAGCACAGGGCTCTGCGGCATCAGCCGCGGCTTCCCTTTCGCCTTCTGTCACATTTGGAAGGAGGGAAGATGTAGCTGAGTCTTGCAATAGTAGGTCAAAACATACTGCAGCACTAAAGATCAGAGCAAAAGCTTTCTTGTACAAACACATGGCTTTATTCATCCTGTTATTTTCTTTATCAAATGCTTACTTGCCTTTACAGAGCAGCTTTCAGCCCCAGGGAAAGCAAGTGTCTCTGTGAGGGAAGCTGGGCTAGTGACTGGAGCGGGTGACAGTTGTGGAAAATGGGCAGTCTGGACTCTTATTCTGATTCTGCTCTGGCTCCTGTCCTCCAGATCTCTGCAAAGAGCTGAAGAAAGGAAGAGCAGGGGCTGTCACTGCATGTGTGCGTGGCTCACAGCGCGGTGGTAGCACCCCCAGAGCACCCTGGGCACAGCAAGAAATGCCAGTCATGCTTGCAGCTGTTTCTGGCTGGGTGGCAGCCTGGTTAGAGCACTGCCTGGTTAGAGCACTGCCTGGTTAGAGCACTGCCTGGTTAGGGTGCTGGAACGAGCTCTTTTATCCAGGCAAAGCTCTGCCTGGGATTCTTCAACGTCCAGACGTGCAGACAGCTTATTTTTAAGGTCTCATTTGAAAGATGTCAGCTCCCCCTCCCTACTCTTCCCCAGGCAGCGAGAGCAGAAAACTAAATTTATCTGCATTGGGACAGAGAGAGCTGGAGTAAACCAGCCAGGCGCTGCTCCAGATCTGCTGGGTGGAACAATTGGCGCAGAGCTGTCTGTCTGTCCGAGCCAGAGGTGCTGGGGTGCAGCTGCTGCTGGGCTGGCTGTGACACCTGCACGGCGCTTTCCACTCCTGTCCCTGGGGTTCAGAATTTGCTGGAAAGTTTGCCTTGTTAGGGTGATGTTTTATCAGTCTCTGGGTTAATATGGTTCTTCTATCGGTGGGGCAAAGCAGTGCCTCTGCTTGTTGGGGCACAGATGAGGGACTACACTCCTTGCCTTGCTTTCCAAGACCTTGTGAGAGCCCCAGGGTGGAAACAGGGCTGGAGAAGAGGTGAAGCCCTTGTTGCTCAGGAACTTTTGAATATCCTGTACGTGGTGCATAGGAATGGGAATTGAGAATGACTCAAATATTTTCAGTTTGGGGGTAGCTGCCCACAGGTCCCTTTTTGGGGTAATTCTTGACTGGGGGAAGGGAACATAGGGCAGGTGTTTGAATGGGTGTGTGCTGCACGCTGCTGTGTGCCTGAGGTATAGAAGAGACTCTTCACTGTGTTCCTTCCTGAGGCTGTCTGGGGCATGGGCAGGTGCAGAATCAGTGGGATCTGTTTTTTCTTTTCCCTTTCCTAAAACTGGAGCATCCTTCTCTGTCAGGCTGCTGCTAATGAGTTAGTTAAACAGCATCTCCTTACTGGAAACTCTTTTCAGTCCAATTAAGATCTTGCAACATGTCAGTTGTGACAATAAAAGTGAATTAAGGCTCATTTCTCCTTTTTTACGATGTTTATTAGAAGATGGGAATGCTCATTTAGAGGAGCTAATCGTGGTTATTTATTTGTCAGTGGTACCAAGAAGCCCCTGCTCAGGCTGGAGACCCAGATGCTGTGTGTGCTCGTGGAAGGGGTGGGAGCCAGCCCTGGAGGACCACGTGGGAAGAGCCCAGGTGAGGCAGGGAGACTCCTCTGACCATTTAGCCCCAGCTGCAGGACTTGCTGCTGCTTGGAGATGCTGTGAGAGCCACTGGAGTCAAAGAAGGCAAGAGGAGAATGTGTAATTCATCTTCCATCTCAAGCTGCTTTGATTCAATGGCTCAGCTTTGATTCAATGCACGCTCTTCCAGGAGCTGGGCTGCTAGTGAAGATGCTTTCCAGCCCATCTAACAGGGAAGAGGAGTTATTTTGTTGCTGTGAGGAACCCAGGCAGGTGGGTGTGATAGAAAAGGCCTGTAGGAAGGTTCAGTGCTTTACCTTGTTTTCAAGGGGAGCTTGGCTTGTGCTTCTGAAACCCTTAACCAACTGGATTAAAAGATCCAGTAATTAAGAGCAGAAATCCAAGGAGATGGAGACACAGAGACTGAGAAGTAGGCCAGGAAGGTGAAAGCCAAATTAACAACAACCTTTCCTTGCTGTCTGTCCTGCAGAGAACCAAGAGCAGTCAACCCTCAGTGCCTCTCCCTGTGAGGGTGACCCCATGCTGGAGGAAGGGGGTAAGGGGCTGCCCCCCTCACCCTGAGGTTGCCACGTGGGGAGGGGCAGAATTTACTGAAGGCAAAGGCACTGAGCACAACGAGACAAATTGTCCTGTGGGCTTCTGCAGTCTCATGCTGGCATCAGTAGTGACTGAGCCGTGGGCTGCCCAGCTCCGTCCCTAGCCTTTGTTTTGGGCTTCCAGGTGTCTGTCTTTCGGTCTGTGCTGCTGCCTGGCTCGTGGGCTCCTTCCTCAGGACTTTTTGCTTTGTGCTGTTATGCTTATGAGCATCACCCAGACCCTGGGTCTGTCCTGGATGCCAGCCTCACATGAGCATGGGTTGGAGTTATGAAGGCTATTGCGTGGAGGACAGAAACTGAGGGCTTTGAAGATCATACTGGACGAGAGAATGGAGAAAGCTGCGGTAAATGAGGCTGCAGGATGTGCTGACATGCTCCCAACTCCCTCGTCGGGATTGCCAGGCTGGGTGAGCCAGCAGCAGCCTGTGGGGAGCTGAGACTCCCAGGCTGGGCTCCTGCTCGAGGCCACATGAGTACAATACACTGGGGCTCTTCCCCGTCCATGAACCCATCCTGCAGCGTTGTAGCAGGCTGAATCTCTGTCTGTATCAGTGTAAAAACATCGTTCTTCTTCTTTCAGTCCTGCAGCTGTTGATGTTTTGAAGTTAAGAAAACATTTAAATGATTAAAAAAAAATACCCAGCCTAGGTTTATCAAGGGAACTTCTAATGAGGAGAAGGGGAGGGGGAACAGACACAGGAAGGGCAGCAGAGACTAGCAGCCTGGCAGAGCACTTGTCATCTTGACAACACTGTAAGTTTCAAACCGGGCTCGCTCCTGACGTTTGCCTGGAGGTATATTTAACTAGTGCGGGAGACGCTGGAGCACAAGTGTGCACCTTTGAGCCCAAGGAAGCCTCCGCGGGGGTTAGCCGGGTTTGGGAAGGGGGGAGATGGGCTCCAAATGGAGAATGTGCTCCTTCCCCGCCCGCCTGCCTGTGTGTAGCCAGACTGCACGGCTGTGCTCGCAGCTTGGTGAGAGAGGATGCTAATGAAGCGTGAACCGGCTGCGCTCAGTGGCGGCTCCGTGCTCTCTGCCACCAGCCCACCTCTTCCTTTCATTCCTTCTCTATCTGCGCGTCGTGTTTGACGAATGGAAATGCGGGCTCCTCTTCGAAGCAGGAGGGATGACAAACAGATAGGATGGGAGCCCAAATCCTGCTTTCTCAGGACTAAATTGTCAGAGGATGCACAAGGCTTCTAGGAGAGATTTGCAGCCTTTGGGACTGATGGGACACCGTGGGTTTTGCAGGTTCACTGGGGTGCAAAGAAGGGTCTTTCAGTGGCTCTGTATTGTGTCCAGAAATCTTTTACTGTAGTTTTTTTGTTTATTTGTTTTTTCTTTTTCAGGCCCTGACTCGGAGTGCTCTGTGCTCCAGGGCTGCTGCTCCTCTGTATGGGGTTCCAAACCCTCAACCCTTCTTACTCCAGAACTTCCAAAGTGCACCTCCCACCTCCCTCAAACACCTTTCACCTCTCCCTGCTGAGGCAGGACTTGCTCCATCTCTCCTTTCCAAGTATTCCTGCCTTCTTCCCCACAGCCCCAGGCTCTTTCCTCCCCTTCTTCCCCCCAGCCTTCCCTGTTTTAGTCAGGCCTTTGCTCACTTTCTGTCCCTAAACCCTGTACTATGGGATTTCAGAAATGGAGATGTGAACTGTGCTTCCAGAAATCCTATGATGGTGCCTACAGCCCACAGGCTTGTGTTGAATCTGCATTACCTGTACGTGGGAGTGAAAAGCATTGTCTCCTCAAACATGCCTGCAACCAAAATCATTGAATTGTTAAGGCTGGAAAAGACCTCTAAGATCATTGATCCGACTGTTAACCCAGCACTGCTGTGTTCACCTCTAAACCATATCCCCAGAATAGTCGAGGCAGCCACAGGAGAGTGGGATGCTTTATGTCTGGTGCTGTGTTGTGAGAAGGTTCTGTGGCAGAGCTTGAGGCTGATGCATTGACATTGGATGCTGCTGAAAAGGGATGTGATTGGTTTCCTTATAGTGAGTGACTTTTTGGCATTTCTGAGAAGCCAACTTCCAACTAGGAGGCAGGACAAGCTGGGCATATGAGATGGGAGTCGTGCCACGAGCCAGAGAATCTGCTCTATTGGAGGGTCTGAAGTGTCCTCCTGTTGCTTTCATCACATCTCCAGGCATCTCATGGCACCTCACTGCGTGCAAAGCAACATCTGGAAGGGTGCAAATGCCAGTCTGTGTTTGTACTGGCCCTCTGGAACAAAGGCAGCCACACCCCAGCATCAGCTGTAAGAGGAAGAGGTGGAAACACAGTGTTAGACCCCACTGGAGTGGGGGCCCTGCCCGGGAGCCTTGCCTGGAAATGGTTGTCTGTGGCAGAATGGGGAGTGGGCTAAAATCAGGGATGTTAGTCCGTGCTCTCTCCTGCAGCTGTACAGTTTTATCTTCCTTTCCAGATTGGCTTTAAGATATGGGAAAGCATTGAGGTTCTTCCCGCAGGAGAGATTTGCTGAAGTCCTTAGCTGGTACAAATCAATCGAGCTCTAACTCACAAAGCACCCTATGGGGACACAACTTCGATAGGAACCTTCCCTCTGAAGTTTGATGTGATTTCCTTTTCTTCCAGACACACATTTTCCTCTTTTCATTGCAAAAAGAAAAGCTGTGACAAAGCCTGGCGTAGCCCCAGAGCTGGTCCCCACCTCCCTTGTCCCGGCCTTCGTGCCCTCTGTCAGAAAACTGTGAGTCATCACCTCTTGGCTCCACCAGCTTTGTAATGTTTTTTTTTTCTCCTCCTCGTTCCCCCATCCCAGCTGGGGTGAAGAAGCGAGAAAGCAAATAGGAATAAATACCTCAAGCCATAAAAGTGAAATAAATCAATACCTCTTCTCTGAAGCCAGAGATGCTTAATAGGCAAGGATCACTGCCAGATTGTAAAAAACGTGTTTAGTGTGCGGCTGGGGCAAGTTTAACCCTTGGACATAAACAGCTGAGCAGCTTCTCTCACCTCTGAATTAAATAACTTTAACTGCAGAGGGCTGTGATTAATAGAGGCGCCTCTGCTTGGGATGCAGCAGGTATTTGGTGCTTATGGATTGTCTGGGAGGTTGGGATGGAGGAGTTGTTGCCAGGTCCCTTCTGCAGGCCCAGTGATGCTTTTTTCCCGTGAAGGTACGGCTCTGTTAGTGGGTAAGGGAGCTCCTGGGCACTGGGCTGAGTTGGTGAGACTTCAGCTGCCTGTCCCAGGAGTTAAGGACCTTTCCAGCTCTCTGTGCTGTCTTTCTGTGGTGGGAAAGCAGAGGAGCAAGGCTTAGGTGAGGCAGTGATAGGACCTAAGGGAATGGCATGAAGCTGTGTCAGGGGAGGTTTAGGCTGCATGTTAGGAAAGTGTACTTCACCCAGAGGGGTTGAGGCCCTGGAACAGGCTCCCCAGGGAAGTGGTCACAGCCCCGTGGCTGCCAGAGCTCAAGGAGCATTTGGACATGCTCCTTGAAGTCTGGCAGCCACGGTGGGATTGTTGGGGCTGTCCTGTGCAGGACCAGGAGTTGAACTTGATGATCCTTGTGGGTCCCTTCTAACTCGAAATAGTCTATGATTCACCAGGATGACAAGACACAGCCAAGGCTGGAGTAACAGGGATTGTTGGAAGCCCCTGTGAGAAGTTGCTGAGGGAAACGTTAGCCCTGCTGTCAGCTGGAGTGGTGAGGCCACATCAGGAATGATGGGGATACTGTGGCCAGTCTTTCTGAAGACCAGTGAGGTCCAACGGGAGCAGGTATAAAGGAGCCTGCAGAGAAATTCAGGATCACGCAGGTCCTATCACATGCTGAGTTTGGCTTCACAAAGTCAAGGCTAAGAGGTGACGCGCTCTGGGAGAAGAACTGTTGAGAGAAAGCAGATGTTGGCACAAGAACAGCTCATTATGGGCTGTCCATGAGCTCGGGAGACTGGTGGCAAGCAGAAATGCAGTGATCCCTTCCAGCGGTCATGGAGCAGGGAAGCACTGGGACTGGTTTGAAGTGAAGCTGAGCAGGAGTGATTATTTGACATAACTCCAGCACTGCTCAGAGGCTGGATGTAGGGATGTGGGGTTTCTTACAAGCCTTATTTATGATAGTGTGTGTGCCTTTTGTTGAGGCTAGGAGCTCAAAGATAGCCAGAGTATTTCAGGAGAGGATTAGGGTCAGTCTCCCACAAAGCCTTCGTGCACCTGGATAAGCTCTTTGTTCTCCTGGCACACTCTCTCACACTCACTTGGGTGCTGCCTGACACACATATGTTTTCCTGAACTACAGCAGAGGCCTTTTGCTGAGGAGAGCCACGTGATGGAAGTTAACTTGGTCTTCAGGAGCTGGGGGCATCTGACACAACTCTGAAAGCCAGCTGGTCTCCGTGCAAAAGGAAGACAGGTCCTACTGAGGTGATCCTGGAAACATTTGCGCTGTTGTGATGTTTATTTTTAGGGATAGAGGAAATTGCATCTCTTGTTAGTATAAGCTTGCCACAGGTGTGGGAGATATTAAAGTAGCAGTGGAACAGGCTATTCCAAATGGCCCTAATTTTGCTCTTCTCCCATGGAGAGTATTGCCGTTAGTTGGGACAGAACAAACAGGCTGAGGTCATGGTTGGCATAAAATGGGCAGGATTTGTTCCATCACGTGTGCCAGACCTTCTTTATAGGAAGCAAGGGAGAAACGTGGGTCTTATACCAAAAAAAAAAAAAAGAAAGGGCTTTTGCTGACTTTTGATGCATTGCCTCTATCTGGCTCTGCAGTCTGTCAGGCAGCTCCTACTCCTCCCTGCCAGATTCCAGGCATTCCAGTTTGGACCTGAAAGTCCTTTTAGTTAGACCAGGTGGTCTCACAGGTAGTTCTCCACACCTCAATCCACTTAAATAATTAAGGCCAGAAAAGATTTCCGAGATCATCAAGTCCAGCCATGAGCCCAGCACTGCGGCTTTTTTCAGTCTCTTGACCCCTTCAAATGTGAAGAAAGGTGGACAGCATTGCCTGTAAGGGACTGTAAGGGTCTGCTGCCCCCAGGACCCCAGTGTTTTGGATGAGGTGGTGTCCCGTGGACATCAAACATCTGTGTGGCTTTGTGTGCATCATTCCTTGCCCACTCTTCCACCTCCAAACGTGGGAGAAAATCCTCTTGGTGGTGCCTGCAGACTTGTCTGTGGAAGTCCAGCCGTGGAAGAGCTGGTGAATTGTTTTTCTGCCCAAAGCAAAGAGAGTGCTCCTGGTAGGATAATCAATCTTCCCGAGAGCTCCCCCAGCCGAAGGCGACCGCCCTGACTTTATGGAGTGTGGAGCATCTCCCCTGTAATGGCCACGAGTCCCCTCCCAGGCAGGAGCTCACCCGTGGGACCGGGAGTGTGTGAGTGTGTGTTTAAAGGTCGTAAAACGCTCCTTGGAGGAAGCCGTGACACGGGCTGACAGGAGAGCTCCCGGCACTTCGGCTTCCTGGGCGGAAAATCGCGGCGGCGGATAAATCCTGGAGAAATAAAAGGAGCCCAATCGAATTAGCCCAGAACCGTGTGCAGGAGGTGGGAAATGTTTTCGCAGCGTTTCATCCTCTCTTGCGGGTACTGGATCATTGAGGGTAATTTTTCAGCTCGGTGCGGTTCAAACCAGCCAGGGCTCCTTGCTGGTTAATCCTAACGAGGGAGAGAGGCCCCTCTGTTGGTCTGACAGCACCACATTGCTCTTGTGCTCCCCAAATCCATAAGGAAAGGCACTGGCAGTGGTTTTTTGGGGTGCTCTTTTCCTTCCTCCCTGGACTTTCTGATGCTGTGCCCAGGGTTCGAGGGAAGCACTGGGCTGGGTATGCTCTGCCTTGGTGGCTACCCCGGGGCAGGAGCCATCACCCAGGCTGGGGTTTCTCCTGAGGCGGGGAAGTAGCTGCCAGGCCGGAGCTGGGATGGGGGAAGGGAAAGACTTGGTTTCTTTCAGTATCTGAGGGTGGATTAAGTGGAGCGTTCCTTGTTAGCTAATTGAAACAGTCAAAATGTCAAATGAGGCATTTCAGTAATAGTGATGTTAGGAGCTTTACGTTTCTATTTCCTTTCCTCCCTCCTTTGTATCGTGCCTTCAAGACATGGGGACCTAAGTGTGCCTTTACAGAAACCCTCTTAAAGAGGGGCTTCAGGGGGATGGGGCAAGGACTGAAGCTGTTTTAATCCCCTCCAATTCCAACATCATTGTGTTTCAGCAAATATTTTGCAAAAGGATTTTCAGGCTGAACTTCAAACAGGCAAATTCCTCACTCCAGTGACTCGGGGAGCTTTACAAATTTAGAAAAGAAAATGAAGATTGTTTTAGCTGACATTTAAACCTCTTCTCTTTTCCCAGCCTGTCAGGAAGCTTCATACACTTTGGGTCAGACGCTCTTTCCCTGAAGAAGAAAAGGATATTTATAGCTGGGTAGGACCTTAAAGGGGAACTCTCCAGGCTGCAGTACCTGTCAGATGAAGTTACTTACAGCCCCAGTAGGAACTGTCAACCTGGAACCCACTATAGGGAAGCAAAAAGGTGATGGTCCAGTCCTGGGCCACACAGGAAGGCCTAGCTCAGGTAATTTGGCCTGATTCCTGGAGGGTGAAAGTAGGCTTGGCTGGAGTGTGGTATTTTCCAGGCAAACCTTTTCCTTGTGGCTCACTGGATCTTGGAGAGTGTTGACACACAGAGACGTTGAAGTGTGATTTGGATCATTTCTGCTCCTTGGAGAGGTGGGACAGGGATTGACGAGAGAGGCAAACCCAAAGAAAGCCAGTTTGTCACACAGAGAGGCTGTGGCTTGCTTGCCCTGGTTGGTTAGGAGCTCCTGAGGGGCTGATGGAGCACCTGGCTCCAGGTCTTGGTTCCTCCTTGCTCCCTGAGCCAGGGCTGAAGCCAGGCTGGCAGTGCCAAGCAGTGAGCAGCTGGCTGGGCTGCGTGTGGAGCAATTCGCTCCCAGGGATTAGAGTGATTGGAGTTTCTTAAGGTAAAGACAGCTTGCAAAGGAAAGCAGCATGTCTGGGGACAGCAGAGCTCTGCCACAACCTGCTCTTACCCACAGCTTGTTCTGCACAAAGAGTTTGTGTTGGCACATCACCTCTCATCCAGCCCTGCTCTGGAAGGAGGGGAGCTCACCCTGTGGGGCTGGGGAGTGGGGTTGGAGTTGTCTTCTGTGGCTGAGTGGGGCTGTGCAGGAGGTTTTGGCATAAGCATTTCTGCAACCCGAGCCCTGGGGCTTGCTCTGAGGCCCCAGGTAGGACAGCCAGGACATTTTGGTGTAGTCCAAGGTAGCTGGAATCTGGATGAAGCTTGGTGCCAGGCTAATGTAGCTCTGGGGCTGTTATTTCTGTGTGGTATTGGCTTATTGGGCTATGGTGTGGAAACCTCTGGTAAGCTTCAGCTAGACCTGGGAGCATCTCCCACGGTGCAGGTCCACGTGTTCTCCTTTTGGCCGGCATGGGCTGGCTGTTCTGTGCACTCTGCATTTTCCCATGTCTCCCTAGATTTTGTGGGAAAGAAATCCAGGTGCAGTGTCCAGAGAGGGAACCGTGATGTGTTCTGGGCAAGAATCCTGATTTAGCCATAAGGGTGTGGGGGTCCTGTTCTCCATGGAATGGGCATGCAGAGCTGTGTGGGCTGCTGCAGGCTGGCTTTTCTTGTAGGAAGACCAGCTGGGGTGAAGGGAATAACAAAAGCACTCTTACAGACCACGTCTCACGGAGGTGAGACCCAGAGGGATCTTCCCTGGAGAGCACAGGTGACTCTCGGCTGCTGTTGCTCCTCTGGGCTCTGTAGGAGTGGGAGAGCCCAGGGCAGTGTGCAGGATGTTCTGATATCCCAAACCTGGCGTATCAGGTTTGCTCTGGCCACACTGTTGGTTCTGCTTCCATGTTCTGTCAGGTACCAGCCCCAGCAGTGCGGTCCTGGAGCTGAAGTGCCCGGGCTTTCACGATCCCAGAAAGGAAAGGAATGAATCTCTCACACGTGGAGCTCTCCACCAGGGTTTTCCCGTCTTCTGCCCACCCTGGTGGATGTTAACAAGCTAGTAGATCTAGACCTGCTGTGCCTTGATAGAAAGATTTATTTTTAGGGCCTTGATATTTAAAATGATCTGTTATAATTTCATGCTTAAATAACACTAAATAATGTTCCCTGTTTGCACAGTGTAATTGGAAGAGGCAAATAAACCAAACAAACCAGCTATGACTGAGCTTCCTTAGTATTTTCAGCCTGAAACAAACAGCAAAAAACAAGGGCTTAGCCAATTTAACACTTTGGGGGGATTTTCTAGTTGGTATTTCACTTTTTCATTTTCACAGGCCAAGAAACACGAGAGTTCTAAAGAGCCAGTGGCTTCTTGCCAAAGAAAACACAGTTGATCTTAGATTGAAAAAGAAAAAAAAGAATGAAAAAAAAATCAGAAGTGAACTTATTGTTTGTTTTTTAGGAACTGGCAGGGCTAATGACTCTGCGAGTGCCATGGGAGTTTATGCAAGTGCAGGAAAGACTTAGAAAATATTCAGCAAGTTCATTTGGGCTCCTTTCATGCTTCTCAAATCCTGAGGCTTCTTTATTGCTTCTTTATGTCAATTTGGCACTGCTTGATTTCGCTGCCGCCCTCGATGTTACTGCGATGGCGCTGCTGTGCTCCATGTGGAGCAGGTCCTGCGCTGATCACATCCCATCTAACCTGTGTGGGCTTTTAGGGGATTGAATTAAAGCTCCTGCCTTTGGCTGACCCTTTTTTGGGGATAGGGAGTTCAGGCCAAGCTGCCATTCCCTGTGTTCAAAGCCCTCGGTGTCATTATTTAGGCAAAGAGATGTTGTGATTTTCCTTCTGGAAAACTGCCATCGGAGAGGGAATGTAGCCCGGGCTGATGAAGCTGCTGCACGTCAGCTCAGTGGTGTGTCTTTATCTGGCAGGATCCCTCTCCGCCAGGGTTCAAGAGGTGTTTGGACAACGCTCTCAGGCTCGTGTTCGGATTCTGTGCAGGGCCAAGAGCTGGACATGATGGTCCTTGTGGGTCACTTCCAACTCAGGATAGTCTGTGATTCTACGATTCTCCTGTTGGAAGGGTGTGAGTGAGTTTTCCCTCTGTGTCCCTGTGCTGAGATGCCCCGTGGAGCAATGTTCCTGCAGGCTCAGGCAGTGGCAGTGATGATGCAGAGACTCCTTAGCAGTCCTGCATCCTCCTCTTGGTTCTTCCCTTTCTTTCCAGTGCCCTGACCTCCCTCTGTCCCACCTATCCCGGGGTGAGCAGGCTTCTCCCAGTGCCTCCCCTCCTTCAGGGCTGGCGAAATCCTTCTCTGTCTTCCCCTCGCTGCGCTCCGCGCGAGCCTCGGCTGTGTTTGTGCCCGCATTAGCATTTCTGCTGACTGCAAGGATCGGTTTAATTTCATGGGTGTCATTTCCTTCAAGAAATCTCTCTCTGAGCAGCAGCCCGACGAATGCCTGATAAAACATATTTTCCTACGGTAATGATTTTATGGACCCATAAGTCATGAATTTATTATGATCTCAGCCCCTGCTGCTGATTGCTGTAAAATGCAAAGTAATTAACAGCGAGCGGTAGCAGCTATTCCCACCTGGTAGCGTGTTCTTGGGTACGCTGATGGCTTTGATTAAAGTAATGGCTGAAGTGTACAGCCCGGCTGTAAAATATTAGCATGATTAATGCAGTATCCTAAATAAGAAACAAAACTAATGGGCATGGTTTAAGGAATTTAAAAAAAAAAAAAATATATATATGTATATATGTACACATTCCTCTCCCGCCCTCTAGCTATTGTTCTGGCTCATTTATGCTTTCTTTTCTGTTAAATAATGTATGGGCTGGAGGACCGTGGGCCAGGCTACAGATGCATATTGCAGTTTCATAACATCTTAAGTGCTTGTGTTAATTTTTCACTCCTTCCCCCTCTTTCCCCTCAACCTGCCATCTCCCATCGCGTAGGGGGAGAAAGATAATCGAGTTTCCTGAACTTGGCCTGGAGTCAGATGTGATTTGATTTGGATCGCAGACAGCTTGGGGAAGTGGCTCCCAGGCAACTTGGAGAGTTGGACACGGTTTGTGGCCTCTCAGAAGAGAAACCCCGGCGCTGTGTGCACATTCCCGTGGCTGGGGGTGATCTCCGGGCTGTCTCAGCCGCCGGGAACCTGTAAGTTTTTCGCACATGAAGAACAACCACATCTGTCCAAAAGCCGCAGTGCTTCTGCTGGGAACAGAATGCTTTTGCTTTTCTTTTTCTGAACAGCTTAAAAAAAGGCAGTGACTGGGTTTGAGTGAAAAATTAGTGGAAAATAAGAGCCAAGTCAGATTTCTCCCTGCCACCCTTCCCAAAGCCATGATGAGTTTGGTTTCTGGCATTTTCCAATGGGAAATTTTCCGATCAGAAATTACCTCGGCTTGGGTATGAGAAAAGGAAATACACTTTTTTTTTAGACAAGCACTTAGAAAATTTTATTTGGAAATGGAGAAAATATCTGATTGGAAAAAAAAAAGGAAAAAAAGGCCTTTCTGACTTACACATTTTGATCAGATCTTCTCTTCCTATTTTGAAAGATGCATACACCAATGTCATCTAATTCCCTCTGATCAGCCTCTACTTTTTCAGGTGTATTGATCTGCTCTTGTTTATGAAGCTCCCAACTATTGGAAAGAAGAGTTTATAAATAACTACAGAGAAACGGGATTCTGTATCACAGGAGTTCCAGCTGTGCTGCTTTTGTTTATCGCACAACACACGTTTTTTGGAACTTTCCTTACAACCAGGAGGTTGCAAAAGGAAGCTCAGCATGCCAGTGTCACTGAGAATTGTTGTGTTGTATTGTGCTGTGCAAATGGTGTTTTCTTCCTCTTGGGATGGAGAGGTTTCTGGCTTTGTTTTTGTAGGTAAGATATAAACTCAGTAGTGGTTCTGCTAGTAAATACAAGTAGCCCCAAGCTCTGGAATGTGTCTTGTTGGTCCCCCTAGTAATTTGACAAAGTACCCTTTCAGCAGCCTCCTGAAAAGTACAACATGAACGATTTTGTTGATCCCTCAGTATCTGGAGTAGTGGAGGGGACACTTTGCCAGCGTTGGCGTGGGGTTTGGATGTCTCACCCGCATTCAGTGGTGGTCAATCCCAGGAATCAGATGTGTTGCCAGGAGGGTGAGGGAAGTTCTCTCTCTAAAATTGCCACTTCTGGAATTGTGACTGCCTTTTGGGGGGAAAGGTGTAGGAAACCTCCAAAAGATAGAGTCTGTGATTTAAAGTACAGGGGAGCTTCCACACAAGGAGAGATTAATCAGACTGAGATGTGTTGTTTGAGTAGAGAGGCAGCTGGGAGAGGGGGATGATCAAGCCAAGCATAGTCCAGAGAGGAGTAGGATGGTTTGCAGTATCTTGTGACGTGGGTTACCCAGTGAGCTCGTCAAGCAAATGGTTTAAAGAAAATGAAGCTGAGTCCATTCTCCTGACATGCATAATTACATGTATGTTCCATCAGCACTTGCTGCTGCCGAGTCCGAAAGAGGAGAACAGATGTGAAGCAGGACTAGATCATCATGGAAGGCAGATCCCTGGGGGTGCTGAATGTAATCAAAGGGTTTGCAGCGAGAAGAGAGTCCTAGATATCCCCACTTGCTTTCCCCTTCCTCCCCTGGGGAAGGCTGTGGCCACGTTCTTACGCCTGCTGTGGCCTCTTGTCTTGACTCAGGGTCTCAGAGGCTAAGTGCTGGGGGATATGGTTTGACTGACAGCACTTCCTTCCCTCAGGAATGGATCTCCTCAGGCTTCTCCCACCATGTGAGACCTTGTGTGCTGGATGAGGAAGCACAGGGCAGGTGGTGAAGGAAGGGTGATGATGCTGGGCTACATCATGATTCCCACCAGGATCATCTGGCCTGGGGGGCGTGGATGACACCACAAGCCCGTGGGGCTGTGCAGTGGCCTGGAGAGGCAGGAGCCAGGTGTGTGGGTCTCCTGGCAGCCCTGAGCCGTGGTGCTGCCACGGCAAACCCTGGCCTGTGAGGGTGGTGTGTGGTGCCTGGGCAAGGGGAGGCTGATCCTTCTCATCCCTCGTTCGGGCGCTGTTGGAGGTGGCTGCCGCAGCCAGGCTGCAGGGTCATATTTGGAAGGCTTTCTCAGCAGTGCATACATGTTAATGATGTTTGAGGAGCAGTTTCTGTGGGAGACCTGGGAGCCAGGCAGCTCTGCAAATCAGCCCATTGGTATTTTTAAAAGAAAACCTCCATCCTATAGGAAGTGCTTTGGCCTCTGGAGACGTGCCAGAACTATATCCCAGACTGCACCGCATCCGCTTCTGTTAGATCTTTCCCTCTCTCCTTTTATCCACCCCTTTTCCTTCCCTCCTGCCTAGAGCTTTCTCTTGCTTTTCTATCCAAGGCACACTTTAGCTGTTCCTTTGGAAGTTTGCACAAGGATAGGTTGGCGTTTACTTTTCCCCCTGCTGCCTCCTTTCTCCTTTTGGAGCTAATCACCCCGGTGAAATTGAGCTGTAATTCAGCTGGCAGTGGTCAGATTGAGCTGAACATGTGTGCTCCAGCACATCCCCAGATTCTTGCATCAACAAAAATGAGCACAGACAGGCACAAAGCAAAGGAGAGATCGCGTGGCCTTGTTTAAAACACACTCGTGCAGCAGCGTCAGCTGCCTGAAGAAAAGCTGCCTGTCTGCTTTTTGGAGGTGGGTAAAAGAAGAGGTTATTTGGCTTGATGTGCACAGCAAGAGGGGGAGGTGGTGTTTCCCCCCTTCTCCCCCTGCCATCTGCAGCCTGGTGGCAGGTAGAGGAGGTTGGTTTGGTGGGGAGGATTTGTAGCTGCCGTGAGTCAGTCAGTGTGTCAGGGTAAATCAAGCCTGACGTTTTTAACATCTTCCCCACACAGAGAGGGGGGGCAGGGGGGAACGGAGGAAGCAGTTGTAATTTTATGTCTATATCCTGCTCGACTAATCAAGGTGAGCAAGAGACTTGCCAGCCAGAGGTTTTCCTCTTGTTAGGTTGTTCATTTCTCTGCTTTCCCCTTCCTTTCCTGGACTACTGTAGCAATCTCCTCTGTAGGGAAAGAAAGATCCAGCTGATCAATGCTAGAGGCTTGTAGACAAATGGTTCTTGCTCCTCCAGACTGTCTCTTGTAGTATGTCTCTAATTAGGTGAGTGAAAACTCATGGAAAAACACATTTTGGCAGAGGTTTGACTACCTTTGACCCTGTATGCTGCCTCCTCACTCCTGTTCAGACCCCAAACTTACTGCCAGCCCTGGTGTCAGTGCTGTCATGCAGCATATCCTCTCCTGCCCCTCTCGGGAGCACTGTGTTCAGGTTGGACAGGCCTGCAGGTGAGCTATGGAGAGAAAGAACGTCTGCATCATGAGGGGAAGGTAATTCCAGGGGATTTCCAGCAGCAGCGTGGCTTTGGGGTTGTGCTTGGTGTGCCTCTTGTCTTGCCTCGGGCACGTGCTGCTGCAAAGCCTCCCTGTGCCTTTTGCCTTGCTGCTAGCCCTAATCCCAGGCGGGCTAATTCCCTCCTGTGAGCAAGGAGAGGAAGGGAGGTAAAGCAAATTCATAGATAGGTGCCACCCTTCCACTGCCACAGCCCAGAGTACAAGTGCAACACGTTAGGTGCATCTTGCTTTGAAAACTGGGATTAGCAGGATGCTCTGCCTCTTGCTGGGAGCGGTGATCCGGTAGACTGGGATACCTGGTGGCAGTGGAAAGGCTTGTGCCCCAGGGGAACACCCTGGCAGCTTCAGAGCCGTCTTCCAGCCCATGGCACGGGCTGTCCTGAAGGTGAGTGAGGCGGATCATGCACGGTCCTGAGCTGGGGCTGCTGAGCAGCATTAAAAGCTGCACGCTGGGTCCATGCGCTGGCAGGGCAGGGCAGCATCATTAAAATTCCTGGTGTGCACAGAAGTGGACTAAGTCATCAGCACAGGGCAGGGAGCCTCCGAGTTCTGAGTGCTCGTGCTGATTTACACCCGTTGAGGAACTGGGCCAAATCTGTCTCGTTCAGTGAATGATCATTCAATTTTTCTCTCTGCTATCAAGCCCTTAAACAAAAGCCAATTGAAATCAATGGGAGACTTTCATCATTTTCAGGGTTATAGGCCTAAAAAATTGGATGCTTGGGGAAAAAGCAGGCAGGGGAAGAGGAAGGGAAGAAGGAATAAATGCTGCTGTAACATTATGGCTTACAACAGAAACAGATGGAAGTGAGAAATGCTTTAGTTACGATTCTCTGGCAGCAACAATTCAGCAAAGCTGTACATGGAGATGTGTACACTGAAGAGCATCCTTCCTAATGCACACTGCTCTGTGGGTGCAAAGGGAGCCTGTCCCTCTGTGAATCCCATCTCTGCATGTCCTATTTCTATATGTGATTAAGTTCTCTGCTCTTCCATTGCAGTTAAAGTTGTTATTAGTGGTAAGCACATGCTCCACAGCTGGCTGTTCCACGCAGAAATGCGGGAAGAAGTGCTGCCTTCTGCTCCCAGAAACCAGCAGGATTTTTTTTCCCCTTTTTTTTTTGCAGTAGCTGGAAGAGGGGGAGGTTAATATCTCATCCAGCCTCTGGCTGTATTTTGATAAAATCCTTTGTCCAATGACTGCAAAGTATTTTGCACATACGGCAGGGTAAATCCCCTTCAGACAGGTATTATCTGGCCTATTTTTACAGCTGAGACTTTGCAGCCTTCGGAGCCATCTGAAGGCACAGCCTTCACCTTGTGATCTCCTCGGCCGAGTGAATGTGTCAGGATCGGTGCTGCCAAAGCCGGCCCCAGTTCCAACACGGCCCTCCAGTGCTCCCGGGTGCCGTTAGATCCCTGCTCCCTCAGCCTCCCCATCCGTATCACAGGTATGACAGTCGTCCCTTCCCCCGGGCAAACACTGCATTCTGCCGTGCTGCCGAAGCACCTGGGAGGGGAGAGGACCTGCAGATAAGTCTGCATTCTCATTTCGGCTGTGTTTGTGCGCGTGCTTTCTGCTTTGACTGCCTTTCCCTTTCTTTGCCTGCTCATTAGTTCTGCCTGAGTGCAGGACCTCTCCAAAAAATGCAGTGCTGGCAGCGGGCATGAATTCTTAACGACTCCTGTCTCTAATGACAGGATCCAGGGCCAGGCAGTCAGTTTGCTTGCTGGGAGAAGGAGAGGCGGATGAGGCGGGGGCTCTTCCCCTCGTCATGGGGCGAGCTTGCGGAATCACGGGAGGATCTGCAAAATATGCTCAGGTCTTGGACTGCTGCTCACGCTGCAAGGAGAATCGCTCGAGATGGCAGATGGAAAGAGATGCCTCTCGGGCTGTGGAAGGTGTTGAATTTGTTTTTAAAGCTTACTCTGGCCTCTCTCTGCTGTTCTACAACGAACAGTCAACAACAGATTTTGGCTTTTGAGCCAAAGCTGAAAATCTCGAGTCTGACTTGCCCAGTGCCCTTTTGTGCTGCCCAACTTAATGCAGATGGAATGTATTAAATCAGTAAAAAAGCCCAAACAAAACAACAGTCAATTCACAGAAAAAAAAGAAATGCCAAGGGTTCAATTTTACTGAACAGGAGAAGGACTTTTCTTAATGGAGAGCTTAAAACTTATTTTTAGTAGTGTTTTTGTTGTCTTTCATTCCTATTCCGTCCTTGATTCAGAGTTTCCTTGACTTTTTTGCAGATGCAGCTTTTAACACGAGTTAGCTTTTCCTTTCACAGAGTCTTTGTATTTTGTTTAAAGAAGGAAGTCTTTGCAAGTTAGAAGAGGTGGGAAGTGAAAAACAGGTGAGTCCTGCCTGGGTGCCGTTCTTTCTGTTTCATTTAATGTCAGGAATAATAAGAAAAAAAAATATTAAAAGTCTTTGATTTTTGATTTTTAAAAGCCAAACCAGGGAAAATTACAATTTTTCATGCTGGTGATGAAATCCTGGATTTTTAGTTTGTTGAATTTGTGCTGAAACATCATTTGGTGGACTTGTTTTGCTTCTGATGAAATCTCAGTAGGCACTGAGAAAATTTCAAGTTGATTGTGGGATGGCCAATCCCTCTTGGAGCTCTGGTTATTTCTTTCGATTTGTCCTGGTCTCTGCTTTCCACTTCCATCCTTGCTGATGCGTTTTTCCACTGCTATTCCTGTTCCACTGAAACTGCCAGCACCAGACCATTAAAATGCCCGTGAGGCATTTCCTTCCTGGATGGACTAGTTGGGTTAAGATCTTTGTGATTCCCAGAGATATCATCTTAGCCTGAATTGCCTCCATTTCACAAACTGTTGCTGGAAACTTTTCATTTTTCTGCTCAGAGTACTTCTCTCCACTTCTTCTATAAGAAGAGGCAGATTCTGGTGCTGGGACATGCCATGTGGCCTGTGGAGCTTGGTCAGGTAGGCTGGATCTCTACCTGTGCTGACTGGAGGGTTAATTCTGGCTTTGTACCAACTGCAGTTCAGCTTTTTTTGCTGGTTTATTGTTCCTCGGTACCTCAGGTCTGGTAAATAAATTAGTAAATAAATAAAAATGGTGGGATTCATTTGGGGATTCTTCAGAACCACAGGTAGATCTTTGATTTGGAGGAAAGAGAAAGTTGGGAAGTATCCTGTCTGGAGGTTCTGCCTTCTCTCTCAGTCCCGTCTGTGTCCGTGGGCCCAGGGAAATGAGCTGGTGTTCAGCCCAGCTCTGACAGACGAGTGCACGCTGAAATGCCAGTGTCTTGCACCTCTGGTGATGGTCTCGGCAGAGTAATCTGAAAATCAGAGGATCTCTGGAGCTCTCTTCAGAGCTCTGTGAAAGCTTCTTCCGTGTGAAGCCTATGCCATGACTTTGGAGACGAGACCCGGCCATCTCTGGACCAGAGTGTCCTGCAGAAATGTGGAGCCACCACCTTTCGTGGCACTCTGATGTTCTAGACCAGCTCTGGGATGAAATATCCAAAATCCATTTGTAACGAGGTCTTTGGGACTCTCTTTTCCATGTCTGGCTGGCAGGAAGTTCCCACCTTCTGTGTGTACCTCCGTGCCCTCGAGCAGGCATGTTGATTCCACGTTCTTGTTCTCGAGGGCAGGTTTTAAAATCCTGCTGTAATTATTCACAGGCTGTGATTGGAGCCCACGCTCAGAAACACTATTTGCATGCAGGGAGGATCTGATTATAATTGCTGCAGAGAAGTTTGTTTGAGACTGATTCTGTGTCAGCTTGAAATTTCTTGATGATGCTCTTTGGGCATGAGAACTGTGCAGGCTCAAGGTCCAGAGAAGGGTGGTGGAAGGGACTTGAGGTGTCAGGCTTGGGGGTGGAAATTGCCTTTTCTTCAGAGAAGATGGATGTGGTGGGAATGCTGAGCTGGAGAAAGAGCAGAGCAGTAGAAACCAGATTCACCTGACAGATCTTTGGGGCACCGCTGTCTTCTCCGCCCTAAAGACTTGAGGAGGCGGCCTGTTTTCTTCGGGGTGGTTGATTTAAATCACCCCCTTTAATCATGATTTAAATCAACAAGCAGGAAATCTTGATTTAAAAACCGCGTTTTAATCTTGTATTTTAAAGTTCACTTCCTAATGAAACGTGGTTTCTCATTGGTTGGCATAATTTGGTACTATTTTTGGCAAAGCGAAAGGGGACGCGACACCCATACATATTTATTGGTGTGAGTGTATGGCTCAATATGTATCTGTTCTAACTTTTACATCTTTTTGTTACATCGAAGGAGTGGAAAGCGTGTAATTTCTGATGTGTTAGCCACGGCTTTGTTTTTTACACTTGTCTCAAGCCATACGAGGACAAAAATTAAAATGCAATTAAAAATGCATGAAGAAAGCAGTTAAAAAGTTTGTTGTTGGTATCGCAGAGGGCTGGAACGAGCCTCTGCAGATAATCTACTCCGTGTGTTGGCATTGAGGCAAGATCAATTACACCTCTCCCCTCCACACAGGTGTTTGTTTAACCTTTCCATAGATGTCTCCAGTGAAAAATCCTGCAACTTCCCTGTACCTGTTCTAGGGAGAAAGTTTTTAATCTTTTTTTTTTTTTAAATGTCTAAACTTGAGCTTTCTTTGCTCCAAGTAAAATTATTTCTTCTTCTGCCACTGAACACAGAGAACAATCGACTGCTGTCTTAATAACCTGCAAGCTACTGGAAGATTGTTATGCCTCTGTGCCTTAGTCTTCTCCTTTTTTTATCTAGGCTGAATGAACTTAGTTCGTTTAACCTTTCCTTGCCATCTCTTCCTAAAGCTGTGATGGTTTAATTTCTTCTCCTCTGGACTGCCCCCTGCTTTTTCATCTCTTTCTGCATCTGCAGTGAAATTACTTTGGGGGTGCTGCAGGAGGAGAAATTGCTTGCCATGCCGCATAGGCAAACTGTGGAACCTATTGCTATGGGATACTGTGGATGCTAAAGATTAAATGGGTTTGGAAAAGGTTTAAACAAAGTAATGAAAGCTGTTCGTGAGCTGTGCATTGCTGGAAGGCCTTGGGAGATTGGGATAAACAAAGGGTAAAATGCTATGCTCTGTCTTAAGGTTTCATTGCAGGCTTTGGGGTGCTACCGGCCCTGCCGGGGGTCATGCTGCCATGCACTGCCCTGCACCCGTGTCGTGCTGTTGTGATGTTCTGGGAGCTTGCTCTGTTTCAGAGAAGTGCTGGGATGTGCCCGTGTCTTCCCCTAGAGCTTGTCTTTCCAGCCTTTCCAGCAGCTGCCTTCCAACTAGCTGGAAAAACAGAGTCCAGCTCTGACTCGAGCACGCTGGGAATCAGAGCCTCAGAAAACCTGGGTGGCAGCGAGGGGTGTATGAATTCCCTGGGATTTGAATGTTAGCCAGATGCTGTTTGAGCAGTGTTCTGCTCCTGTGGCAGACAGGAGCGCGGGGTGGTGCCGGTGCCTGTGCCGAGCACCGCGGTGGTTAATGCTGCCCCAGCCGGGCTGTGCGAGCTGTAAACAGCCGTCGGGAAGCACAAACCTCTCTCTTCCCCAGCACCACCGGATTCGACAGCTCCCCTTTTATCTGCTCAGAAAGTGCTGAAGTGTTTCTAGCTCCTCTTCAAAAGCAGTTCTGCACTGCCCAGAGGGGGCTGTAATTCACGTGGGGAGCCAGGAAAAAGTGATACTCCCCATCTCAGCAGATGTGTGTGTGAACCACGTAAATCCTGACTTCAGCTCCGCAGCGAGATTTAAATGTGAGGGTGTGAATGTGGTGAACAGGACTCTGTGGGTCACCAGCAGGGTAAAGGCACACCAGGAAGCCCTTACTTCTGGAAAGGCAGGGTTTGAGGATTGCGAAGCTTAGTCCTGGAGCATCTTCAGGGGTGGTCAAAAAGGTAACTGGAGTCTGACTTTCCTGTTTGCCAAGCCTCATGATGCTCTGTGGTTTTTGTAAGAATACCCTGTTGTTGAAGGTCTTTAGAGAACAGACCCTCTTTGCTCCCATCTGTTCTTGGGCTTCCAAATCCCTTTTTCCTTTTCAGTTCACCTTACAGAGGGGAGCACTTTCTCGAAGGACCCTGCCTGAGTTTAACTCTGCTGAGGCCACGGGAGCAACAGCAAGGATTGGGTAGGTTCACCATTCCTTGGGGGAGAATGAGGCCAGTTCACCACTGAAGGGGAAAGCTGGAATGTGGCTTTTGGTGGGCTGGGGATCACAGACTCCTAGAACAGATTGAGTTGGACCTTAGAGATCATCTAGTTCCAGCGTGGGGGGCATGGAGGTGGAATTAGGCAGCAGTGAAACAGTGCTGATCGTGTTTCCCTCGCCATGGCAGGGGGCCATGGGCAGTGGGGCTGGGATGGGCAAAGCAATCAGTTGCTCATCATCTCCCAAGTGACGGTCCCAAAAGGAGGGTGGATGTGTCTGAAAGGGACTCATCACAGTTATTGCATCTCTTGCACCTCTTGAAAAACATTTGCACTAAGAGATGTCTTTGTTTCAAGAAATAATAAAGCTGGGCAGCTTGCAAGCTGCGTGCTTGCCTTCTCCCTGGTGTTCCCGTGCTTGGCAGTGCCTTTGCTTTTGCAGAAAAAGTGTGGATTTGTTTTTTAACTCTTGCTGCTCTGTGAAAGAGAGCAGCCAGAGAATGAACAGCTTGGGATTTTGCAGGTAGGCAGGTGGTGGACACCAGTCCTCTTTAATCTTGGGTGCTGAAGGTGATCAGAGCTTTTTATACAGACCTTTATCTGCTGGCAACTTAATTAACTAATGGTCCCAGAAAGCTCTTACAGAACAATTGATTTTATTCACTTCAATATCGTTATCTCTGTCCTATTGGCACCCAGGCTGTTGTGCAGACTTCTTTGGGTGGTAAAAGCTGGTCATGGCTTCCTTTCCCAACCCTGTTTTTTTATCCACAGGTTTTTGGATTAGAGATTTAGCTTTAGAGAGAATTAAATCCTCTCTGTCTGTGGCTGTGTGGGGAGCACGTGGCTGCAGCTGGAGCAGCCTTAGAGTATGAATGGCACAGGGCAAGGGAAACATGATCAGCGTTGTTTCATTGCTGCTTTGCCTCGCTGTCTGTGCTCCACACCTAACCCGAGGACACACGTGAGAGCAATACAAGATATCCAGCCTCTCGTCACGTTGTGTCTTTCCTTTGCCTCTGGCCTGAACCCGGGTCTCCTGGTTACTAGTTCTTGCCGTTTTGCTGGTAGCCCTCCTGGTGATACATGTCACATTGAACTCCCCTGTTTGGACTGCATGTGACAGAGAGAATCACAGCCTTTATTTTAATAAAGCTTAATTCCTCTGCCTCCATAAAAATATCTATGTAAGAAGACACAGTTGAGCCCTGAGGTCTAGATATGAGAAGGTAGAGGGAAGATCTCCCCCCAGGCTGTGTGTATGTGTATTTAAAATGCTTTCCCAGTGCAGGGATGTGGACTCCTGGGGTCGCTGAGACTTCTGTGATAGAGATTGCTGGGGTGAACTGGGATTTGATGAGAATTGAAGCTGGCTGCGGGAAAAAAAGAGGTTACCCAATTCCTCCTCCAACTTCATACCGGGCTGGATTTTGCATCATCTTTGCCAAGGTCAGAAGAAATTAATAATGGCAGCTGTGGCCAGAACAAACAGCTTTAAGGCTTGTTGGAAGTCTTCCCCTTTTCCCGTCTCTCCAGCTTCCTCAGACACCTGGTCATTCCCCCTTCCACCTACCCCTTAACCCAGCAGCTCATCACCTGGCCTGTTGAGCACATCTTCCTCTGGTACCTCTGTCTGCCCCCATTCCCATCCTACGGCATCCGTGGCCCTATCGTGGCAGATAGACTCCTTTCAGGGGCTGAGGGTGGTTGGGTCAGTCCCTCCTGCATGTGGTACTCTGCAGTAGAGGGAGCTACTTCTCCTTTTATTAAAACATGATGGTGGCATCTCCATCCGGATGAGACTGTGGTCCTTCAGACCTGGAAGTGAGAACCATCCCCTTTGCCCCTGCAGATGCTGGGACAACCAAATTTGATTTTCTTATATGTTTTAGTCCCTTAGTGGGGTCTTCTGGACTGCTGGTGGCTGGGGAGATGATGTTGCTTTGTTTGAAACCCAGAAAGGGTCATTTAATCAGTTTGGCTTCCTGTATGGCTGGGTGAGAGCACCCCAGAAATGTAATGGGCTGCTTTCACGGGCAGCAGCTCATGCCTGATATTTATAGAGAAATGGTGCTTTGAAAAGACCCCGTTTTTCAGCCTCTCCTGCTGTTCTCTAGCTAGGGCTGAGCCTTGCTGTTAATAAGGGAAATGCAGACATCTCTTCACAGTAAAGACAAAAAAAACCCCACTTTGCTTTCCTTCCCATCTTGTCAGGAGCACCCTGCTGTGCCCCTCAGCTTTCTTCCCATCTCACAGAGGGAATGGATTCTCTCTCTCGGTTGTACTCCTCACCAGAGCACTGGTTGCTGAGTGTGTCCACGCAGCCATCCCATATCCCTTCAGCTGGCTTTTATTAGTGAGCAGAAAGCAAAGTGCAATGGTTTGGGGGGGAAAGGAGGGGTTTGGAAGACCTGAGGTTAAGTCTCCGTTGTGTTTTGGATTTACCCTCTAGCTTGGGAAAGTCACTCGTTGTGCATCAGCTCTCTGCCTGTAAGCATCAATGTGGTCTGACCGACTTCTTCAGTATTAAATGGTACTTGTGTGTTGCTTTTAACCATATTCCATCCACGGAAGAAAAGAAGTGGGTGTTGAGGCAGGGGTCACTTTGAAGCTGAGCCTCAGCCGCTTGTGTTGCTCAGGTGCTTTCAGTAATATGACCCATGCTTTATGTTACAGGCTGCAAGTACTGCAAAAGGCTATTTTGAGCCCTGGTAGCTTTAATTGAGATCCAGGCTCCTAGCAGTCCTTGCAAAATGAGCCTGACATGCTGCACTCTCTTGTTCTAGTGAAAAAATGGGTTTCTTAAGCTTTTTGGCTGTGCTTTGGGTAGACATTTGTGGTCTGAGGTGCCACCGAAAGAACAGGGGCTCTGGCTCTGCAGGACTCTTCAGATGTGTCAGAATTCTGATTTCGTTTTCTCTCTGGAAAATCACTGGCCACGTAAGAAACTCGGATGAGAGAATGCTTGGTTAAAAACTCGAGGGATGCTCCATGGCAAACCCATGGGAGGATCCATTTCCCAGTTCTCCTCCTGTCTGCAGGGGCTATTAGGAGATTCATTTATTCTGCTTGAAGCCTGCAGGTTTATAAACACAGGCTCTTCTCTTCAGCTGAGTTGAGAAGAACAACTTCCATTTGAATTCCTTTCGGACTGGAGCTCTGTCTGGTCTCTATCATTCAGTTTAGGAGTGTAGCAGAGGGGAGCAGGGATAGCCAGGGGAGCACCAAAAGGCTCTTGGTTTGTACTGGACTAGGAAAACCTGCATCATGGTGAGGATGGGTAAAAAATCTCACGATTAAACTTTTGCTGCTGCAGCATGGAAGGGTTAGAGCTGGTAGTGCAGCATCCCCAGTGTAGGTGTGTGCATGAGGAAGGGCCTGAGGCCATGACTGGGCTTTTAGGCTTAGCTAAACTAATTGGCTTTGGAAGGTGGGGACAACGGGCAGCTTCCCCTGGGCTGTGGCAACACTCAGAAGAACATGGTGGCATTTCTGGGGCCTCTAAATGTCACTGGTGTGTTGAAGATGGCTTTTGGCTCATGGCCGAGAGATGTTATCACAGGGAAACCCACAGTGTCTGAGAGGCTGCAGAACTGAGGCTGGAGAAAACACGTGGGATGGCTTCTATGTCCATTTTCATTTTCCTGTGCCATACTCAGGAAGATTCGCATACTGCAGGGACCTGTTCAGTTCAGACCTCAGCCAGTCTGTAGCTGGTGGGGTCACTTTCACCCTGCGGGTGGATTGGAAGGCTTTCCCTCCCTCCTGCACCGGGATCGAAGGGTTCTGCTCCCAGGCTTGTGAGACAGAATGACTGCAGTTGCAGTGAGAGAGCAGGAAATCATCTCTGTAAAGCTGTCCAGAAAGCCTTGAATTCAGGTACAAGCCTCATGTTTATAGGAACATAAGAGGAACCATGGAAACTAAATATGGGTCAGAGCACCCGCAAATAGAAAAAACAGAGGGATTGCAGAGTTGCACTGATTTCTCTGCCTTTGGATTTGCTGTGGTGGTTTCAAACCTGCCTGGGGTCCTAGGCTCTGAAGGAGGCTTTGGGATCCGCAGGAGGAAGGAATATTTTTGGGAAGGCAGCGGGCAGAAGGCCTCGTTTAAGTGCCCGTTCCACGAGGGGCATGGCGCTCAGTGGTACGTAAGGTGTGCTGGCTGTGACATTCCCTTTGAGCCCCGAGGGAAATCGGGTACCTGGAGAGGAATGAAGAGCTTTACGTGCATTGCTGACACGGAACTTTAACTTAGCTTCCCTCTGTTCCCTTGTTTAGAGGATTACCCTGTGGAGCTCTGCGTGCCCTCCTGGGCCTGTCGCAGCGATTCGGCTGCTCTGCAGTCCTCAGCTTCATCACAGGGAAACTTCTTCACCTAGCTGCTGCCAGCATGCTTTTGGCGACCCTGGGTGTCCTGTCAGCTGTTACAGGCCATTAAAGGATTTGTTTCTCGGTGTATGAAAAGGCTTAATTCAATTCTCATTCTCTCCTGGCATTCCTCGGAGGTGAGTGCGTCCCCTCAGCATGAATCCTCCAATGCCGCTAATTGACTTGAAAGTAGCTCGCGTCTCCTTGGAAATGTCACCCAGCCCTTTTCAAGTGCAATTCCAGGCAATCAGGATCAATACGTTTCTTTAGCTAAGGGTATTAGCACATGACTGACAGCCCTGCGGCATTAGCTTATTCATATGGACTTCCAGATGCTCATTTTTCTTCCCTGTCTCAGCTCCAGTCCCAGTGAGGAGGGACAGAGCTTGGAGCGGAGCCATCCCCTGAGCTGCACTTGTTCCCAGAGCACCGGTGGGTCCTGTGCTGGCTCTCCTGTGCCTGCCCCAAATCCTCGGGTTGCTCTCATCCCCTGTCTCTCAGGTGAAGTCAAACTGCACTGCCGCATCTGCTGGCCCATCACATCATGGCCTCGAGGTGTTCCAAGAAAGATAGGAGCTGGATTTCTCCTCCCGTGCTGCTCAGCGCGGCGCTTCCTGTGATAAAACAAAAGGTGTCAGCGTATTTTGGCAGCACCTTTGCGCTGAGAATACCGTCAGCATAGCTATCCCTCCTCGGATCCCTGCCCCCTTGTGTTCCCAGGGAGGCTGCAGTCAGCAGCAGAGGGCTTCCCTTGCTTTCCTCATCGTGTGGCAATTGCAGGGTGCTCCTGGTGCCCAAAACATTTAGGGTTTTCATTATGACTTCCATCAATTAGACTTTTTTCTGCCTTCTTGCATTAAAAATGTTTGTGAATTCATCTTCCCAGCACCCTGTGAGGAAGGGGCGTGCTGCTCTCTCTGCCTAGAGACAGGGGTGAAAGCACTGGGAAGTGAATTTAGAGGAGCTTACAAAAGCACTTGAGACAGTGAATTTAATCTGAGCCCGGGTGCCCTCTGCTTTTCTTGGCTCTCCTTTAGTAAGGCTGCTACAGCTGATGGACCCACTCTGCTCCCCTGGAGAGACCTCCCATTCCTTCTGCACCCCAACTCTGCCTCTTTCCTTGGGAGGCAGAGGGGAACTCACCCCCTACTTTGGGAAACACTCAGAAGTCTTACAAGCAACAACTCAGGAACAGATCACAGACTATTTCAGCTTTTCAAAGGAAGAAGCTGAGTTGCTGAGAGACCAAGAGCCGTGTCCTAGGCGAGATGACATTTCTCATGCTTGGTTCTTCTGAGTCCCTGCCAGCAGTGCTCCCAGCTCTCCAAGAGCTCCTCCCTGGCACGTTAGAGCTGCAGGGAAAACGAAGCCAGCTCCCAAGCAGCAAACATTGACATACAGAAGAATGAGGTGGGCTGCACTGGAGTATTGGGAGAACTTTGAGGACTTCTATGCCGTGCTGTGAATTTGAGCGCGGGGCTGGTGATGGCACATCATCTGCCCCCAACCTGGGATTTGTAACTGCTGCCGAGGCAGAGGTGGGGAATCTGGCAGGGAGCTGCGGCGAGCACCATCCCCAAAGGCACATCAAGAGAGAAACAAGAAAGCCTGGAAGCTTTAATCTGCGAGTCTGCCAGGTGTGTTTGCGTTTCGTCTCCTCTGGAGTGAGCCAGTAAGGAGTTAAGGTGCGCGCCCTGTGAGACAGCCAGAACGAGCGCATCCCAAACTCCGGCAATCAGAGGCAAAGCAACAATTATTAACGCCTCGGCATTTAATGTGGCAGAGCGCTCACGCCCCCAGTTATATTGTGTGTTCAATTCCAGAGCTCTCGCACTTGTCAGTCAGCGGGTCCATAGATCATGGCGACCTTAGCATCATGTCAAGGGGCTTCACTCCATCAGGGATAATGAGCATCTCCCACCGGTTTCTTCCCATCATTCATTTGAGATCTAGAAGTTCATCATGCAAATGACAAACAGCGTTAATTTTCTGCAAATAATTCCTCCAGATGTCCACGGGATTCCAGCACTTCTTGCCCAGAACAGTAAAATATGTTTGTCTTCCTCCCTATAATTCATCGCCAGGCCCACAAATCTCCCCAAAGTCTCTATAAACAAAGCAGGAAGCAGAGTGTAGAGGATAATAGTTCACTGCAAATATGTCTCCGGGCATCTCTGGGCTGCACACGAGGAAAGGAGTGGTGGAACAGGTCCAGAAGTTTCTTCTCAGGTGAGCTGAGTTTGACTGCATTTAGTCTTGCAAATACAGTGAGTGTGGTGGTGTGAGCCAAGCCTCACACAAGCACAAGTCATTGTGGGAGGAGAAACTCAGGAGGAATTTTTATGGGTTTGAAGTTCAGGTCTGTCATTCTGGGATGGCTCGATCTGGAGTGAAACCTCCTGCAAAACATATCTGCATCGCTAGGGGACTCTCCATGAGATCCATGCTTTATCATGGATCTGCATCATGCTGTGTTTTCTGATGAGTGCTAAAGCAATGAGCCAGAGTTTGGTTTCTCCAAGCATCTCTCAGCCTACTGGATTCCAGATCCAACCAAAAATACATGAACAACTGAATTCCAGGGAGATTTGGGTGACAGAGCACAATTAGTTCTGTCTTGGATGAATTTGAAGATACGATGCAGGAATTGGCTCCAGCCAGTGTATCTGGAATAGGGCAGACCCATGATGAGGCAGACAGAAAAATGACTGTATTTTTGACTCACACAAGAGGTCATCAGGCAGCTGGGTCCCAAATCCAAGGAGGATGGCATAAACCCTGGACTCCTTCCCATGTTCCAAGTAAAGTTCAGAAGAACTTGAGGGTACCCAGCTCGGCCTCAGGCTTGAAAAGTTTCTGTACTTGAGATGTATTTGGTTGGATATATAAAAATGTATGTACTGTTTTATCTGGTTGGACATGGACAAAACCAAGGACATCCCAAACCCCTTCCTCCTCTGGCTGCTGAGAGCACCCAACCATGTGCTCCTGCCCTCACGTTGGCAGCTGGCACCCACCAAGTGCTAGAGCCAGCCTGGCAGCCCTGGCATCTCCAGCACGGAAATGGCCTGGCCTGGAAACACATTAGGGATGGAGCCACGAGCTCAGCGTGGGGCTTGCATGTGCTGGAGGAGGGAGCATCCCCAGCTCTAGAAGATCCTGTGGGGGCCCAAGGCCCCTCTGCAGTGTGCGGTGGGTGAGTCACTTTACAGAGAGCAGGCGGGCGTTGTTACTCTGCTCTCCTCTTCTGTTTCCCACCACGCTTAACAGGCCCAGCGTTGCTGTGGATTCCTCATCTCCATCCCCCAGCTCCTGCCAGCCCTGGAAGCACGCACCCGCTCCGCGCCTTGCTGGCCTTTTCACACTGGAAGGGTTTTTAAAGGTCCCTCTAAGCAGCAGCTGCTGTGTGGCTTTTTGTTTTTTTGGTGTTTTTTATGATGGGCTGGAAATTAATTTCTTTTTCACTGGCGTTGGACTATCCATTCCCCACGTCACAGTGCAGAATGAGCTCGTAACTCTCTTGGCTGCCTTGTGGCTGAGTTATGGGGTCTTCTGCAGCATAGCCCAAAGGGTTTAATTTAACAGTGGATGTTGGAGGAAAGCAATAGAGTTCTGACAACTGTCTAGTACTTTTGCTGTTGGTGCACTTGGAAAATTTTTCTTAACATTTGACTGAAAGGTTCCTTGTTTTAAATTAAGCTCAGGACTTCTTGTCCTTTCCACAGACAGGGAAAGGTGGATGGCTTTTATTTCCCCCCCCCCTTTCCTTTCTGTTTGTCTGAAGATTGTAACCATGTCTCCATCCTCTCTAGACTGAGCGCCACAAATGCTTTCCACCCCTCCTTGCCAACTGTCTCCTATAGATTTCCAGTCACTGTTGTCTGTCTCTCTTGGACTGTCTCCAGTTGTTCACACCGTCTGGAAGATCAGCATCCCAAACTGGACGACTTGCTCCAGCTGAGTCTCCAACAGCCCGGAAGGCACGCGAGGGTGACTCGGACTACTCGCACATGATGTCTCCTCCGTGCTCTGATCCTGGTTGCCCTTGGCATGATCTTGAACCTGTTTTGGGGCAAGTGGGGTGAAGTGCTCTGGTTGCTGTCTGGGCCACCTGCTGTGGCCTCCTTGTCACCACACACGGACACTAATAAGGCCATCTGCCGCAGGAACCTGTCTCGGATCAGGGATGCTCGGGTGAGCTAATGGGAAAGGACAAAAGATGCCTGCTGCTTGCAGGAGCTGGAGCTCATTAACCCTCCTGCAGATGCTCCTCCATGCATTTTCCTCCATGAGACTGTTCACAGGCCGGTTTAATGTGCCTGTTAATGGTGAAATTGGTGGGGTTGTGTCCACCAGAGCACTCTTCTCCTCACAGAACTGTGGAGGAGCCATGAAGAAAGAAACAAAGTCCTTGGTTTTTCCTCATCCCTAGCTCTGCTTTTTTGTAATTTCCCCTTAAAGCCATCAGCAGACTTCATGGTTTTTTAAGGCCCAGCTCATTTTTGGTCCCCTTAATGAGTAACAACATCTTAAGGGCACTGTCCCATGGCTCTATCCCTCACAGGGCAGCACCTAATCCTGTAGTATTTGCTCAGTTGAATGGTCACTGCATGGAGGACATGGATCCAAGTGCAGTTCAGGGGCTGGGCTCTTGCATGAGGGTGATTAGAAACTAACAGAATTTTTTATGTTGGAAAAGACCTCTTAGATCATCAAGTGCAGCCGTTAACCCAGCAGTACCAAGCCCCCCAGTGTCTTGCAAGCTAAACTATGTCCCCAAGTGCCACATCCACAGGTTTTTTGAACACTTCTAGGGATGGTGATTCCACCACTTTCCTGGTTTGCCTGTTCCAGTGCTTGAACACCCTTTCAGTGAAGAAATTTTTCCTAATATCCAATCTAAACCTCCCTTGGCACAGCTTGAGGCTGCTTCCTCTTGCCCTATCCTTATTCTCTGGCGGCAGAGCTTGACCCCTACCTGACTACAGCCTCCTGTCAGGGAACTGTGGAGAGTGAGAAGATCCCCCCTGGGGCTCTTTTTCTCCAGGTTAAACAACCCCAGCTGCCTCAGCTTCTCCTCATTGGTCTTGTTCCTCCTTCTTGACTCTGGGGTGTGGAGAGCAAAGCTGAGGCATTAGTTGTGAAGCAGGATGGCAAATGAGAGTCATGAGCAGGAGAGGGTTTGATCCCAGCCTGCCTGCTTGCAGGCCAGCCTGGCTGCAGGTGGAAGGAAGGGTCCAGCCAACAGCTGGAGAAGGTGAGTAGGAGCCCTCAGCCTCCTGAGGGAAGGAGGGACAGAGATCCTCGAGTTGTTCTCCTCCTGTTCAGCACTGGGCCTGCAACAGAGCATGGATCTGACACGCCCTGAAGACCTTACAGCATTCTAGCAGTAGGGGTGGAAATGCAGATGTCTTGTGAGGCTCTGGTGTAACTCCTCAGGGGATGCTTGTGTAACACCCCTCTCAGTGGAAATGACCAGAGAACCTGTGAAATCCCTCTTGTTTCTCTGGAGTACACTTACCCTAGCTGGGTGAGGAAATCAGGGTAACTGGCTTGTCTTGCCTTTAGCAGTGTCTTTGAGGCAATCATCTCTTTCTGGCATTGCTAGGGCACTGTTTGCAGTCCAGATACTGACAAGTTCTGTGGGACAGCCCCTGTCTCTACCTCAGACTCATCTCCTGGAGCTGGGCGATTAGATGAGACTCTTTTTCATCTAAGTGCTTTCTTTTTTTTTTTTGTTTTTGTTTTCTAATCTGTGGAGGGAAGCTGGCAGATATCATCTTTAAAGGTAAGGAAAATGGAGCCAACGTTTTGTATTTCAGACATCTCATTATTTTCCGACTCATATGCTGATTTTGGATGCTTGGGGTTTGGCAGTGGTGCAGGGGTCATTGCTGAACAAAGCAGGAGCAGGCCCATCCTGGAGAAGCCTGCCTGGGTAAAATACGCATTTTGTAAGGGTGGAAAACATGAATTCTCTGGGTCATGTCAAGGAATGAGGCCTTGTGGGTAATTTCCCTTTGCCTCTGACTTGATGAAAGCTTTTACAAAAGGAAAAAGTGTGTTTTAAGAAGTTACTCGATACTTATCTGTCCAGAGTGCTTTTCCCAGGCTGGATTTGGGGAGGGATTATCTCAGATTTTCATTTAGTTCTGAAATCCTGGGTATTGGTTTTATAAACTAAAACCCCTTCACAGCAGGTTGCTTGTTCTGTCTTGTTGTTTTAGCTTGATGCCTAGGAAGGAATTTAAATTTCCTGAGCGGATGGGGCCTGCGCCTCGCTGGGGTAAATCAGCATCATTCAAATATTTAAAGGCAGATGCATCAATACTGGCAGCTGAGGATCTGGCTTACTTTGATTAAAATCTGATCAAGATTACTCAGCCTTGCCAAGGGACTTGGATTACCAGTCTATAAAAAGAAGAGGAGGAGAGGACGTTAAATATAAAAATAATCCAATGAAGGACGCGGAGCTAAACTCACTGCAAATTGAACAATAATGAAAACATCCTCCTTAAGCAGGTGGAGGGCAGCAGGGCTTGCAGGCAAGCAGGGGCTTGGAGCTGGGGTTGAGGTAGAAATACTGCCCTGGGGTTTCTCGTGGGCATGGCCTCATCTTTTAAAGGCAGATTTTTTTTCAAAGGAGGGCCTTGCTCATTAAAAAACCCCCAAGGAAGCACTGAGGGAGGAGATGTGGGTGACAAATCCTTCGGAAAATCCTTGCCTCTGCTTCCTCAGGAGACCTGGGCTAGTGCCAAATCTTGCTAGCAAAGAGGTGATTGAAGCTGAGGAACAGAAAATCAACTCTCTTACAGATTTCAGAATGTGAAATGTGCTTTTGTCTTTAGGGCTTCTTACAGGGGTTGAATTTCAACTCTTCCCTTCCACCCTGGTTCTTCATTATCTTTTAAAATGTAAAGCGTATTCAAGGAATGTTATTATGTCATGGGATTGGGCTTGGTAGCCAGTGACCGATGGGGACAGTGCACCAAGCTCACTGCTTGCTGAGCCATGTCAGGAGTCTGTCCAGCCATTTGGCATGTGCCTAGATTTCCTAAGGTTTCTTATGGTCTCTAAACCCTGGTCTAATGGGAAGTGTCCCTGCTCATGACATGGATTTGAAACTGGATGAACTTTAAGGTCCCTTCCAACCCAAACCATGATTCCCTGTGCTCCCGTGAAGTGCCAGAGCTATTGGTAGGGCAGGCACACTTGGGTCTTAAACTTGTTGGTTTTTGAAGCCCCCAGATCCCTGAGGTCAGCTGATTTTTCCCTCCTCTTTGTGGAGCGTGCTGGCTTGCTGGGATGGGAAGCACATCCCTCAGTGATCTCTGTAGAAGATGTGTGGGTGGAAGGAGCTCTGTGGGGGTTGCAGGCCTTGAGTGTCCTTTTGACAGGCCACAGCAAGCAGGATGCATGGAGAGCTGGCTGCTCTGAGACTGGAAGATGCTTTGACTCTGTCAGAGGACTCTGGGAGCCTGGAGAGCGGGGATGAGTGGCCTCAAAAGAGTCACGGACTCCTAGAACGGTTTGGGTTGGAAGGGACCTTAAAGATCATCTGGTTCCACCCCGCCTGCCACAGGGGGGGTGACGTAAAGTGACACATCTCAGGTTGCTGGAGGGAGGGCGAGGGGGTGGCAGTGGGACCTCCTGGGCAATTACACACACGGATGGCCAGTGCCCCCGCCTGAACGCCCCGGCAGCGACGCCAGCCTGTCCCGTTCGCCTTAATCGGAACCGGGGTCACACGAGGATAAGATTGTGTTTTAATAAATATTTGTTGGCAAGCGCCTTCCCCTCCCCCCTCCCCTCTGATATTGTTCATTTTCCTTGCAGGAACACGTGCGTTCAGCTTCTGTTGCTCCATGTGTCGTGCTCCGTTCCTCCGTCTCACTCGCAGCCACAGAGCAGGAGGAACACTGCCAAGGCTTTTTCTGGGAATTTGCTCTGGTCCTGCTCCTTCCCTGGCGGTGCTCAACTGATGTGTTTTGTTTGCAGGGGGAATAAAATGCTCAGCTGTCAGCTCCTGAGTAGACTGTCAGAGACCAAGGCAAGGAGCAGCCCCTCCTTCAGCTCTGTGTGCAGGTGCCCACGCAGCCATGGTAAGTTTTGGGCCGTGACTTTTGGGAGAGAAAAGTTACTAAGCAGTAAATGTGACCTTCTTGCCCTGTTTTAAAAGATGTGAGACTTTGCTTAAGGCATCCTTAGGATAAAGGTTCTTCCCCCCCAGCCTTTCTCAGGTGCAAAAACGGGGTCTGCGAGTGGCTGTGATACCCTGTGAGGAGGCAGCCCTGTCTGAGGTGTGACTGTATTCTCACGGGGTGTGAAGCAGCGTTTAAAAACGCTGGTAATTGAAATGCACTGGTGAACATGTTTTTCAAACACTTGCTTTCTTGCTGGAGACAGGATTATCCTTACCCAGACTAAGTGGCTGCAGGGGAGGTGGAGCTGCGGTGGTGCCTGGGCCATGCCTTGGTTAATTCGAGGCTGGATTTCTGCTGACTCAGAAGGGAGCCTGGCAGCCCCTCAGCTGTGTGCAGCTCTGAGGATCAGTGGTGCTGTGCTTATGAACCCGCCCTGCACTGAGCAGGGCTGGCACCAAAAGCCACCTCAGCATCAAACTGCCTGTGAAATGAAGCAGCTGAGGGTTCCCAAGTGTCAGGTTTGCACAGGGCACTCACAGGCATTCCAGAGAATTAATAAGGTGGATGCTTATTATTTGATAAGAGGGTTCTTTGCTGCTTGCTTCAGTTTCTTTAAGGCCATGAGAGGGAGCAGGGGAAATTTGAACCATCTGATGTACATTAGTAATGAGAGATTAATGTTGTGAGTGAACAGGGGCTTTATTACTGCAGGAGCTGGTGATACTGAGTATCTTGTACTTTCTGATTTATAATTCCTTCCTGATCTGGAGTCTTTGGCCAAACATCTTTGTACACAAAGCCTGAGGAATATTTGATGGGAAAGCCCCTTTTTTCATGGGACATGCCTGCAAACCTTTGCTGCCAGGTGACAGCAGCTTCAGAGCACCCGGCCACCAGAGTGGGCCAGAATGACACAGGGTTGCTAAGCGATGGGCAGTAGTTTGTGTAGCTCCACAACCCTGCACCTGGGCCTGCAGAGCCTCTGTGCTCACTCAAGAGGTGTCTCACCTCAGCTCTGGCTCTTCAGGTTGTTCCCTGAGCTGTGCTTAACCCTCTGTCCCACCTGGATTTCTTCTCTCTAAGAACTGGACAGGGCAGCTGCCCACGCTCCATTGTAGCACCCTTCCCTTGCCTTTTTTCCCTGAGAAAAGAGGGTTAATGTGGTTTTGGCTCCTTTTTGCCCACCCCTAATAACTTTCCACCCTGATGGCTGATTGCAGCTCTGTGTGCCAGAGACCCTAAAGATAATGAGTTCCTACCAGCTTGATATAAATAGATGGCCAGGGAGAAGACTTTATCTTTGCCCCTCTCTGCCAAAGGAGTGCAATCCTTATCAGTGCAAGAGCATCTGTATGTGAGAGAATGAGGAAGAGAGATGTCATGAATGCCTGTGGGGAAAACTGCTCTTGGAGACAGTACCCTGCTGCATCCTGGAGAATCCCACTGCGATGTGCAGCTCCATGGGAAATGGAAGTATTTCTGGCCCTGATAGGGCCTGAGCACGGTGTGAGGCTTTCTGCTGTTTGTTCTCCCTGCAGCCTTTCATCAGAGACTAGAAGGAGTGATGTGTGTGGTGTTGCCAGCCCCACTGAACAGGAAGCACAGGGGCAGGAGCCTGGTACTGGAGCAGAGGGTTGCAGCCTGATTCCCAGGGGGATGAGGCTGTTTTAGCCTCTGGCTGGTTGATGGGACATCTTTCTCCTGCAGCAGCACTTGTTTTCCCTGGGGAATAGCCCGTGTTTCTAGGATGGTCCTCCAGCTCATCACCCAGCTCCCTTCCTGCCCTCTTTGCCTTTTGCAGGAAGCTGTTTAATCAAGGGTGTATCAAAATCCATCTGCCTACACTGGTGTCAACAACTTGGCTTCAGGGACATTTTAAATCATTTTCCAACTGCATTCTGTAATGGGTTTTGTTGCGGAGAGAATGGAAAGCAGGGCAGCACAGGTGTTTTAATTACATCTGATTGTGGCAACTTGCAGACTTGCCCTGTCAGTTGTTCTGGCACTGCACCATTTAGAGCCTGCTTTTGCCAGCACAGGCAGGTTACCTGGGGAGGGGGGGTTAGTGATCACAGAGAAAATCACTGATATTTTACTACTATTTTACCAAGACATCATCTTGGAGCTGTGTCTTCTTTCTCTGCCTTGCTTTTGTGGCACCAACTTCTCCCCCTTTAGAGGATTCCAGTCCTCTGTCATGTCATTTGGAAGCAGTGAAAACCAGTCACCTGCCCTAGCATATGGGCATCATATTGGGGTAGAGCAGGAGTGCTTTGCTTGCTGTGAGGAGAAGCTGTGTTGCTGCAAGGGAAGTGTCCCTCTGAACCCTTTCCCCAGCTCACATCTTGGTTTCACAGCCTGTCAACATAAAACCAGCTTCCCTTTTTCTGAGTCAAGCAGGGGAAGACTGAAATGCTGTCTCCAGTACGACTGTTTGGGGGAAGAAGGAGGGAATGTGACAAGGAAAGGCTGCTGGTCTCACCGGGCTGAAACACCCTTGTCAGACCCATGGGACTGGATCAGCAGGTGGAGTAAGTCCTGGACAGGCAGGGGTGTAGTGGATGCAGTAGAGCACATTTTTGGAAGTGCCTGCTCACCACACAAGAGGAACTCCAGCTGGGTACGTGTGGAAATGCCAAGAACTCTTGTAACTGTACGCATCTGAGGTGTATTTTCAGTGACACTCAGGGCTCGTGGTCTCTGCAATGATGCCTGCGTGTTTTCTGGAGCATTCAGCAGGTAGCAGCTCCCAGTGCCCACACTTTGACTTGCCATTTCAAACTGCTTAACAGGCAGAAACTGTTTGAATCTAACCTGGGGTTTGGAGGAATGAGAGCCTGAGGAGGAGGAGGGCAGAGCTGATGTCATTTTTCTACATGACTGCTAATACTGCTTCCATTCTTTCCAAAGCTTCTGGCTCTGATTTAATAGGTAACTCAATCCTCAATATCCACAATTTTTCAATGCTGGAGTGTGTTTGTGTTCCTGACAACACTCATCTGTGTCATTTCCTCCTCTTAATAGTTATAACCTCGGCTGCAGATTAGAAGTGCTTTGTTTGGGATTCCTGGGTGCTCTGCACTTGATGCATTGTCTCCCGACAGACACGGGGCAAACCCCGCTCCTCCTGCCTGGCCCAGGTTGCAATGATGGATTAAGTGGGTAAGTAATAGAGTGGTAATGAGATAACCACTGACATCGAGCATTAACGGGGGGATAAATGAAGTTACCATCCAGAACTAATGGCCTGAACTATCACTGGGTTGTAATTAATGAATGTGGTGGCTGAGATTTACAAGGATATTTTAGGATGCTCCTTGCATGCAGCTTTGGGTTTTATGGCTTGGTTGGAGAGAAATCAGTGCCAAGAACTTAATGAATGGGCAGAAGCTGTTCTTTGTCAGTTTGTGGTGCCCTTTTTGTGGACGAGGCCAGAATGGCACACGTGGAATATCTGCCTTTTCGTTACTTCAGGGACTGGAGGAGGGTAGGATGCTGTGGCCCCTTGGTCTCTCAACCTTTTAGTGTGAGGCATCTTGCAGGTCTTGTTTCCTCTGTTCTATTAGGGCAGAGTAGCACGAGTCCTGGTGGAAACTGTGCCATCTGAAGTGAACCCATGGACAAGTTCACTTGTAAACAGAAGAGATTGCCACTGACTTGGATTCTCCACCCAGGACCTCTGAACTGAGCAATGACAAGCTGCCCTGTTCTGCCCCGTGAAGGTGGGACATCTGGCTCCTTCTTCAGGTCTTCTCTGTGCTGCTCTGGCTCTGTCTCCTGCATGTCACCCCCTCCCTCATCGTGCTCTGGTGTCTGTCTGATCCAACTGCCTGTACCTCATGAAGGGGTTTCCTGGAGCAGGAATTGAGGTGTCCATGCCCAGAGGGCTCTGTCTGGTGGCCTAGCCCTCCCTGCTCACCCAGCTTGCTCGGCGTGTGACCCTGCTCAACGCTTCTCAGGTGTGTAAGAAACATTTCAGAGGTGGTTGCTAGGCTGTTGCAGGAAACACAGCAGAGCAGTCAAAATTCTTCATGATAATTGGTGGGAATACTCCAGCCACCTCACTGCTGCCTTCCTCATCTTTCCATGGCAACCCTCCCTCTCCAGCAGCCCAGGTGCTTGTGGTTGGATAGAGTAGGAGGTTTTGAGTCCTCTGTCTTCCAAATCACCCCTTGGAGCATGGAGGGAACATCTGTACTTGTAAAGTATGGGCATCATGTGATACAACAAATAACTTCACTTGCTCTAACTACATTCCTTTTTTATGCTGGCAGAGACAGAGAACTTTGGAAACATGCCTGAATCAGACCCGTGCATTTCTTTGTTGGAAAGAGCTGTTACCTAGTTTTTTAATGGGGAGAGAGGTGCTGAAAGACCTGAGTGTTTCTGTTCCTTCCCGTGGTCTGAGCCACCACACCTCTCTGTGCTGGAAGGAGGAGTGGGACCACACTCAGCATCTGGTGAGCAAAGGGAAGGACAATCTTTTTCTCTCTGGATGGAGCTGTGATGTCTCCTACAGGAAGCCAGGATGGTGGCTGGAAGGAGCGGAGGTGAGAGAGTGGAAAGGAGAGAGAGAAGTCAGGCATTGCCTCATCCTCACTTGTGCTCCCTGCTGTAAACAAGGGTGTGTGGGACACGAGACAACACAAATAGAGAAACAGCCTGTTGGATGATGCCCAGCTCTGCCAGCATGGGCAGAGTTGGGCATTGCAGAGCAGAGGCATCTTCCTGCTCCCCACTTCTCTGAAACATTCTCCATGCATGTTGTAGCACCGTTATCTCTTTCCAGACCTGTTTTACAGGCATTTTTAATGATTCCAGGGGAAAATGAGGCTCAACTGGCCACTGGCAAACCCAGCCCAAAGCTGCCCAGACTTGGGGAGGTTGCCACTTTGTCTGGAAACATTACTTATCCTTGGTGCAGGCTCTGTAGTTCCCTTCCACGTTGAAAAGGAGGAGGAAGAAGTTTCCATCAGGCTCAGAAAGTTCCTTTCCACGCTGAACAGGAGGGAGAAATTTCCCCTTGCTGAGCCAGCGCAAGCCAAGACCCAAACTGAACAAAGAATGGGCAGTGCATTCAGGGATGTGTAAATCCTGCTCCCCCAGCCTTGGGGAGTTTATTGCCCTCCATGCAGTACACGGCGTGGCTGTCATTCCTGAGCAGCCCAGGCGGGCTGTTAAATGACAAGGGAAAATTACCCAGCCTGTTCTCCAGAAGGCAAGTGAGTAGGAATTTTCCTCCAACTGGTTCAGGACAAAGTTAATGTAGGGAAAGCCATTAAAATTAATGCTGGTAAACAAGGATAAAAACCAGCAGGGTTGTAACAAAATTTGGACCAGATTGGGTTTCGCAGCTGTCGTGCTGCACACTGTCTTAAAGGCAGGGGGTAAGCTGAGCTCAAAAAATTCTTGCTGGAGAGGGCTGTGGGGTTGGGGTTGGGGCATCTGGGCTCAGTTGGCACCAACTTTGTGGTCCAGCCCTCTAATCCCCATGGGCTGGCTGTCTTTTTCTGGGAAGCAGTGACGCTGGTTTTTCTGCTGGTCATTACATGTTTTATCTATTCGTGTGATTCATCTGCTGTTCTCCAGAGGCTGCCCTCCCCATTCCAGCCCTGCTTTAGGGCTCTGGGAATGTGTCCACGTGGTTGCTTGCTGCAGGTGTTCTGTGTGAGCTGGTTTGGGACCAGGCTGCTGGGGCAGTGACTTGCTCCAAGGAAGTTTTCCTGAGTTCAGATGGGAAAGGTGCAAAGAGGCACAGCAATTACCCTCTCTGTTTTGACTGCTCCAGTGGGAATGGGAGCATGCCCAGCTTGGCAGAGTGAGGGTTACTGGGGATAGGGGTCCACTGTACTGGGAGGAAGGTTTGGTTCCCAGTCTCGTACTGGTGGTGGGTACAGGCTAAATGGGGCCCAGAGCATGTCAGGGACCATACCTGGCACAGCAGCTGGGTGTTCCTACTCTCTCCTAGGTAAACAGCTTTTTCCAACCCCCACAGCGTGCTAACATGAGCCAGGCAGCTTCTCCAGAACTCCTGGCACTGGATGTTCAGCTGGCTTGACACACTTTGGAGTAAGTCAAATCTAGGATAACCAAGCCAAAATTTCTAGCCCCAGAAGAACAGAAGTAATGCCCCGAATTTTCAGGTGACCACCGATTTGATGGTACTGGTGAGAAGGGAGAGGTACAAAAGCAGTCAGCCACTTTCTTGCACTGCCTGAGGCAGCTGGATTGTGCGTTTGGAAAAAAAGGTCAGGAGTCTGAGCATTGCCATCTTCAGCACAGATGCCAGCATCCATAGAAAACATTCCATTCCACCGGTCAGCAAAAACAACAGCAGAAATATCCTTTAATTCCTCAAAGAGTATCATATCCCTTGTATATCTTCCTAATGATGCTGTGTTTGCTCAGATTGCAGTGGTTCTGGTGGTCCTGTCCTGGATGGTCAGGTTTTGCAGGTTGGGTGGGTTCTGGAATCTCCGTGCAGCAACTCCCAAAGCCAAGCGAAGCTGCTGAGATAAGGAGCTGTGATGCCTCCAGCCCAGTGCAGGGAACTAGAGCTGGATGTCTGAGGCTATCCTCTGTGAAGAGATGGCAGGGAGTCTGGACAGGTCCCGCCTCTTGCTGGAGTGGAAAGCAGCGTGGAGAGAGGCCCAGCACACGTGTGTTCTTTGGGAGCTCTCATCCCTGTGGGAATGCACAGGCTGCCTCTGTGGGGAGGCATCAGCCCCTTTTCACCAGTCAGGCTGCTGTCAGGTTGGTGTCTCAGAGGTGGAGAGCTTTATTTTGTTTTTCCTGAGACATCACAAAGAATCAGGGTGACAGAATTATTTTTGTGGAAGTAACTACGTGAAACATTTTTTTATTTGGATTATTTGAAAACTAAAACTGTTCATGGGCTTTAAAATTCATGTCCCCTCCAGGTTGCTTTACTTTGTTTTGTTTCTTACTCCCTCTCCCTTATTCCTCAGAGGGAACCATCCAAACCTACACTGTGTGTTATTTCTTCGAGAAATGCAATCGTTTTGCAGTCAAACCTAGGCTGGAAATGCTTCTGGTGATTCATTTTGTCTGAGAAATTTAAAAAGGCTTGGATGGAACAGAAACCAGGCTGGTTCAGGGAGAGTTTTCTTGTGTGTGAAGACCCACTTTAGCGGGGGAGTTCTTTTAAAAGCTTTTTATTGGAAAAAGAAGTTTTTATAGGCTTTGTTTGGGAGACTTGGGCTCCAGCCATTCTTCTGTTGCAGCTTTTTGTATGGTGCTGAGATCTGGAGCCTGGCTATCCTGGTTCCTGCTTCCCACGCCTGCTGCATTGCAGAGTTCTGTGATTCCAGTGCCTCGAGCCCTTTGTTCTTTAGGGTCACTGCTTCTGCAGGGTGGGATGGACGTGATGCCATTTTTGCCTTGACTGCACTTTGTCCTGCAGGGCTTTCCCAAACACAAATATCATATGGGTGCACAGCCATGTGCTGAGGGCAGCAGGGGCCTCCTGCTATCACGTGGTGAGGGGTCCAGGCCCTACATTCTTCTTTAGGGTCTGCTCAAGCTCTGCCTCACCAAGAACCTCCTTCTGAAGTTTCCCAGCATCCAGCGAGGTTCAGAGCCAGGCACCACGCAGGCAGATTCATGGCTGGTAACCACCACAAGTCCCCTGCAGAAATACCTTTTTGGCCTTCAGTTTCCCCATCTCTAAGCCAAGCATTTTTAAATGGTGTGCTCTTTGGCTTTCTGTTCCCTCAGCCAGCAGGGACCTGTGGAAAACCCCCAGGCAGTGGCTGAAATCAGATGAGCTCATATGTCACATCCCAAGAGTAATCCCGGTTTTTGGGGGCTGTGCCTGTTCTTATCATCTCCGTGGGATGTCCCAGAGTTAGCTTGATTGGAGGCAAGGAGTACCATGGAAACGGGGCTGGGTGGAGAGGCTGGGGCAGTGGGGATGCTGTGCAGGGGTGAGGAGCGGTGGCAAGTGCCGGTCTGTCTGGAAACAGAGCCAGAAGTGGGCTGGAAAGAGGAGACCACCACTCCTTTAAGGACTGCTGTGAGAGCTGCCACCTCTGCTGCCTAGTGCTGGCCAGATCTGATGCCTTAGGTTTTAACTTTTATATTTTTCAAATCCTGTACTGCCTAGTGTGTAACTCTGAGCTGCCTTGCAGCCTGTCAGCTGCTGCTCTCTCATGCTAAGACAGACATAACAAAGCCTCTCCAGGCCTGCTCTCCAAGGACACCCAGCCCATCCCAGGCCCAAAATGTGTAAAACAGCAGCTTTAGAAGGGTGGTAAATTGGGGAAATTACATCATTAGCTGAAGCTTTAATTGGAGAATTAACCCTGATATGCAAAGGAACTAAACTTATAAGAGTTTGAAGAACTCGTGACCTGGGGTCCATGTTGGCAGCAGCCTCTGGACTGCCCAGGGTGTACCTTCGAAAGCCCTTCAAATAAATCCCTACCGTTATTCCCTTATTCCTGTCTAGTCTCTGTTTTTTAGGTGGCCACCTCAGGCATCAGATCCATGGTGTGACTGCTCATCTCCAGTCCCTGCCTTCTCTGTGCCCCACGTGCTGCTTTTCCCATAAATAGTCCAGTGGGAAGCGGAGCACGGAGCCACCGCAGATGGCCCCCAGTTGCACGTGCAGTTGTGTGTGAGATCCCAGACAGGAGCTGTCAATTCCTCGCCTCGAGCCACCCATGAAACCTCATTAAAAATGGTGTCCTCTTCCTTAACCCCCATCACCCCCTCGCTTCCCGCTCCGACTCGCCTGCATTCAGGCACCCTTATTAAACATGCACTTCTAAGCGAGGAGCGCTGACTTTCCCTTAATTGAGGCATAATAATTAGAGCATTAACACATTAGGAGGGTGAGACAGCATGTTTAGCTTTTGTGATTAATTATCTGAGGATTGTAATAAGTTGTTAAGACATTAATTACTCTGGCATGTTTATTGCTCTTTATTGCAGAACAGACACTTGGTAGCAGCAAGCGCTGGCTCGTCTGGAAAGAGAGTGAGAAGTGGTCTGAAGGGAGGAGACCACCTACCCATCCACAAAACTGAGCTGCTGCTGGTGGCAACAAGGTGGGGACAGCCACCTGGGTGAGCCTTGCTGCCCACAGAGGTTTGTTTCTCACAGATGGGTATGGAAGTGGTACCTGAGTCCCTTAGGACAGTCCAGAGCCTGGAAAGTCCTTTCTGATTTTTTCATCCAGATTTTTCTCCTCTTTCAAATGGAGTGTTTTCCTTCCTGAATGCTCTGAGCTCCCCCTGATTTGGATCGTTGTGTTGCCAGGTTTGGTTAGCATGGCTCAGTCTCTGTCTGGATCTTACCAGGAAGGTTGTCTGTATTAAAGACAGGCTGAAGTCTGGAGTGTCAGCAGAGGCCAGGGAATGAACCAGGACCCCACTGGCCTCCCTCACCCGTCCACTGGATGAGTTTTCCTCTGGAGTTTGGGGAAGTAAGTTAGGGAAGGGGTTGGAGAGGTTTGGACTGCTGTAGCTTCCTCTTTGCACAGCAAGCTCCTCTGTGTCCCCTGGGCAGCTCCATGCGGGTCGGTCAGCTTGGGACTGATGGCAGAGTTCAGGCCTGGAGGATGAGTGGTTCTTGTGTGTTCCTGAAACTCTGAGAAAGAGGAAAGGCAATGTCATCAAAAGACATGTCATCAAATCAGCAGGATGGCATGGTGGGCCTGTTCCCAGTCTTCTGCTCTTCCCGTGAAATACTCGTGCTGATGGACCCTCCCTGCCCAACCTCTCCCTGCAGTTATCTGGCTGGGAGGAACACAGGAGACATAGTGGCAGCCCCAACAACTGTCACAGGTAAAGAAATTTGGGAATATTATGAAAAACAAGAGGATGGGGAGGCCATGGGAGCAGTGTGTTGATACCAATTTCCTGTGGGACCCCTGGAACACAATACTTCCTGTCTCTAGGCTGTCCTGTGTCCTCATGTTATTGCAACACGTGCTTGTGTCTGATGGATGCAGGGGGCAGGAGGAGAGATGCTCTGTTGCCTCTTTTTAGAGTTAAAACACAAGATGATCCTGACTAGTCTTTGTCCTGCCAAGGCTGACCCAGCGGTCACTTTCCCTGTGGCTTCCACCAGCTCAAGCCAGTGTCACCGTCACTCAGTTGTGTGAATGGCTGGGGAGGAAAAGTCCCTTTTCTGTGTATAATCTGGGATCTGTCCTGTGTCAGCTGAATGTGATTTGCTGCCTTCAGCCCCTCAGAGCTTGGTCTGCCTCTGGCTAGCCCAGCCTGGGATTGGCACTCCCTGTCGGGGACCTGCTCTGTGCATGCAGAGCCTGGCGTTCCCTGCTCCGCGCCTGGGGACAAGGCAGGTCATGACTTATGCATTTTATCCTCACAAAGAGAATTTCCTCTGGATGTGTGCAGTAAGACAGCGGCGCTGACCTGTGATCCTGGCACTGAGCAGCATTAATGACTCCCCTTTGCAGGTAATAAGCAGCAAATGTACACATTTTGGGGACATCTGAATATTTTTTTCTCCTTTTAAGACTGCTGTCTTCCTAGGCCAGACTTAATTAGCAGACCTCATTATTTCCTGAAATGTAACTTGACTTCCACTGAATGGGAATTGTTCAGTGGATGGGAAGCAGCAGAGCAGTGCTGCAATATTCATATTGTTTTAATTGCAACATTAACATTTCATGCCGCTCTTGGCACACTTTCAGGTGCGGCCCTTTAGCTCAGTGCAACGCTGTGAAAGGTTGGATCAGAACAATTAGGATAGAGTGACTGGATTTCTGGATTTTCCTTTTTTTTTTCCTTCTATTTTAATGAACATAAGCCTGAATTCAATCCCCATCCCTCCTTTTGTTGGGCAGAACAGGGAGTCACCACCCCTGGAGTGTAAATCCCTCTTTTTTTTCTTTTTTTTTGGATAAAGGATGTGCTGTGGCGCATGTTTAAATTGTCTTTTTGTGGAGCTGAAGCCCCACAGGTACAAGTGATACATGATCCACTAGGCTGAAAGCATCTCCTGGGACTTGACCTTTACCAGGTGAATCAGAGAAGTCCCAAAATGTGTCTGGCCAGCTGGGATGTTGTCACAAATGAGCTGGAGGGAAAAAGGTTATTTCTCACATCTCAGTTTCTTCAGGGCTCTGGAATGCCTGAGGCTGGAAATGACACTGCAAACAGATAACGACTGGGTTATCAGTGCAGATCCTAATCGAGCACAGGGATCACCCTGCTCTATCCCCAAACTGCACACGGGGTTTGGCTTTCTCACAGAGGGGTCAGGCAACCCTGAAATGCTGGGCTCAGCCTTAGCAAAGTCGCATCACACTGGGTGACATGAGAACTTTAACTGACTCTAAGGGACAACCAGGAGGCTGGTGAGTCCCCTTCAGCCTTCAGAAGGAAGAAGAAGGGTTTCTGAGGCTCCCTCTTTCCTCCTGGGGGAAGGACACCCACGCTGCTGCCTGCCAGCCCCGTGCTGGCACAGGCAGGTCTGTGCTGGGGCTGCTGGGCAGCAAGGGCCTGAGTGTGGAGGAACGGGCTCCCGTCAGTCAACGCGCTAATGGGCACCTTGATGTGTCAGTGATCCTGCTGAGAGCTCACCGGGCACTGCTCGGACTCTGGGCTGCCTTCCTGGCATTTCCTGGCAGCAGTCTGTGGATGGAACATCCTCCTGGGAGGTGAAATCTCTGTCCATGCGGTGGAGAGGCAATGGGAGGAGATGTGGGGCCGAGGGAGCTGCTCTGCCCATCAGTTCTCTCCCTTGGAGCAGGGCATGTCACTCCATTTCAGGCAGCAGCCAAACTCATCCCTAAGTCTGGGAGGGCAGTTAAGGCTGGGAATGCAGGAGGACCTCAGCTTGGTCTCTTGAGGGAAGGGCACACATCCCGTTTCCATGGGCTTTCCAAAGGCTAACATGCCATCTTAGCTGGCTGGCTCTCCTGTCAGCCAAACAGGCCTGAAACCTTCTGCTGCTGGTCCTGTGTGCAGTGGGAGCTGTGAAATCTCATCTTCTCTGGATGTACAGTTTGGGTTTGGAGTCTCTGGTGTCCAGTGAGCTTTTTGTGCTGAATGGAGCATCTCCCTTTCCCGGGATATTTATAGCGTCTCTCCCACACAAATTGTCTGATGTCTAATAAGGGCTGATACACCACGGTTTGGAAGGTGCTAATAATGTCTCCTCTGTTTGGTAGTCTGTTCCCGTGAAATTTATAGACTCTGACTGTCTCCAAGACCTCTGTTGCTCTGTCACATCAGCTTGAAATCTGTTTGCGGTGTCAGAAGTTGCTGGGGAGTGGGCAGGGGACAGGCTGATGCGGCAGGATTGCACGTGCTTTGCACTCCTTGGGAAATCGGGCTGAAAATGCACGGATCTGGGGACGGGGGCAGCCGTGGCTCCGCTCACGGAGTGCCGTGTTTGGGAAAGCAATCCGGCTGTGCGGGAGGAAGGGGATGAGCCCCGAGCTCTCTGCTCCAGCCCCTGCTGCCGCTCCCCGGGCACGTTCGGGCTGCCTGGGGCGAGCAGCGAGTGCCGAGCGTGGCCTCTTTTGGGAAGCAGCCCCCGCGGACGGACGATGAACGAGCCAGCCCAGAGCTCCTGGCTGCTGTGAAGAATTGCCTGGCTAAAGGATAATGAATGCCACAGCAGGAGACAGAGCGTTTCTCTGAGGCCATTCATCCCCTTTATCACCCTGCTAACAAGCCCCAGAGCGACTTTAGAGAGACTTCTCTGGAGCAGCACCATCCCTCAGCCGCGCTGCTGGCTGGGTGCTGGGGGTCAGGGATACAGCACGGTGTGGCAGGAGCGCTCAGCGGGAAGCCACGGACCATCCCCCGGATAACAGCCCCGGGTTTGGGTCTCTGCTCTGGGGGCTGTGCCTCGGCCCTGGTTTGGCTGGCGTGGAGACCGTGCCCTCCTTCCGGCCGTGCCCAGTGCCACCTGAGAGATCCAGATGTAAAAGCCAAGCATCCGTCTTTTTTAAAGTACTTCTGGGCAGCACCTGCAGCACCCTTAGGAGGATTGCTCTATCCTAACTCCCAGCTTGCCTAAGATTTAAGATTTGTAAGATTTATATGGGACTCAAGAGGAGTCTGGGGCCGCCAGCACGTAGGTGAGTTGGTTCTGCTTCACTGGCAGCGCAGCTGAGCCTTGTGTGAGGAGGAAAGGGCACGAGTGATGTGCTCTTCGTAAGAGCTAATAAAAGCTAATCCATCCCTTTGCTCCAAGACAGTAGGGAGCATTAGTGGCTGGCTGAGTGCCTCCTCCGCTGCGGCAGCGTGCTGGGTGCCTCCGCCTTCCCTCTGGCTGGGAGCAAAGCGTGTCCTCCCGTGGTGAGGAGGGCGTCTCGGGCAGAGCTGCACTGCCTGCAACTGCTCTCTGGAGCTGGCATGCCTCCTGGGAAGGAAAAACTGCCAGAGAACCTGCACAGGTGAGCCTGGGGATGAGGATGGACATCCCCTGGGGAATCTCTCATGGCAGGCCTCAGCTCCAAGCAAGTGCCTTGCCTCTGCTCCAGGACTTGGGCCGTGGCCTGTGGGAGCAGAGGAGAGCATCACCTCTGGTTTGACTGGTGTGTATGAGACCCTCAGAAAGGCTGGAGCCAGCTGAGCCCAAATAGGTGCCCAAATAGGTTGGAATCCCTTCACCAAACAGCCTGTGTGCTCACCTATGCACTGTGTGTGCAGGTACAAGCTGTGCCAGCCTGCCAGAGTGATTTGTGTCTGGGGCACAGTGCACAGTGGGTGATCAAGTAGAACTAATTGCCAGTAATTTGAAGTTTTTATTTTTTCATCGTGTGTGTTTTCTGAATTTCTCCTTCTTCTCTTCCTCTGGGTTTAGCTGTTGGGGGATGCATTTTGTGTGGTCCATGGTAAACACCCCACAACCAGTGCCAATGGGAGAAGGGAAAGCAAACAGGAGAGTTTGTGCTGTGCTTGGGTGTCCTCAGCAAATGCTGATAGTGGTTTTATAGGGGCAAAAAAGGAGGAGAAAAGCTGCAAAGCTTTGCAGGTGGAGGGGGCAGAGTGCCATGAGAGACAACTGGGTGGTTCCAGCGAGGGGAGAAACAGCAGGAGAGCAGCAGGTGGTGGGGATGGTCTGGAGTGTGTTTGCAGAGCTGTGGAGCAGAGGAGAAAGTGTGTCATGGAGCCAGGTGTCTCCTTGAGTGTGAGCAGCACAACAGCAAGAGGATTGCAACCCTAATTCTTTTTTCTCAATTTTTTTTCATCAGGAGGTCTCCAAGCATTTTAAAGGGAAGCTAACATTGCAGATTGAAAGACTTCACATCTTGAGGCTTCACTGATCTAGTTTGGAGCCAGCCAGAGGAACCTGTGAGTGCTGAGCCTTTGTCACATGCTTTCCTCCCAAAAAGTCTGCTCTCTAGACCTCAGCCTCTCTCCCAGACCCCTGTGCTGACCAGGCTGATGATGGAAAGTTCACTGGAGGCCAGTCCTGTCCCACGGGGTGGGAGCAGGACATGTTGCCTCCTGTGGCCACTGCTATCAGCTGGCTTGCCTCTGGAAGGGAGGATGCTGGCCGGCCAAGTGGCCTTCCAAAGCGGGCTGGAATTCAAAGGGGTGCACTCTGGTCCCAGTCCAAGAGGTCCCTGTTCCTGCCCTGACCTCTCAGCGTTTTGGGAGGAGTTCACTTCCAGTCTGGAAACATCTGGTGCTTTTTCTTCTCTTCCCAGGCACCATTAAATGTCGAGTTGAAGGGAAACACAATACATCACCTTCCTCACAGGGTGCCATTCAGCCAAGAGTAACAGAGATTAGCCTTCAATCACACGAGGGCTGGAGCTGGAGGAAACCTTCCCGAGGACACGCTGGAGAAACATTTTCATTAGCAGAGGAGAACGTGACGAAGATGAAGTGGCCCTTCACCTCGGCTGCCAGACCTCTCGCCTGCCTGGCGTTAACAGGACGGGGATTGCTAAGCCAGGGGCTGGGGCCAGCTGCAGTGCTCCGAGTGCTGTCTGCATCCACATGGGACAAACAGCTGGGACACGGCGCAGCAGTGCTTTTATAGTCTGGTGGGGGTGGTCTTGGCTTTCCTCCTGCCTATGAGCTCTCCCTGCTAGAAACAAACTGTCTCTCTCAACTGCAAGGAGAAAACGTGGGCTGGGGCACACACCTGAGTGGGCACCCTGGCGTGGGCCGGAGAAACGATGTCCTTGGGTGACAGTGTCCACAGGTCCAGGAGGTATCACAGCCCCTGCCTCCTGCAATGCGTTTTGCAAAGCTAACAGGACTGCCCTGGTGGTAGCAGAGGCTTTCTCCGCTCCATGAAAAGCTGTTCCACAGCACTTTGCTCTTACTCTGCATGCCCCCAAAGGTGGTTGAGGTGCCCAGGATTCACTGCTGCTATTGATGTCTCCTTTGTGTTGACGAAACCCCCCCTGGACCCCAGCTGGGTGCCTGGCACAGACCTGTCTGTCCCAGTTACTGGGAATTAACCAACAGGATCCCTGCAGCTCTGTCTGCCGTCCCCCACCACCTCACCTCCCTGGGGCTGGCGTGCTCCTGACAAAGGCAGGCTCCATCTCTTTCACTCACAGCTGAAGGACGCCTTGCCTGGTCCTATCTTGCGGGTTGGAGGTAAATCATTTTAATTTGTGTGGCACTTTCCTTTGGGCGGAAGGTGGGGGAAGAAAAGAAAAAAATCCCAAAGAAACTCCGGCCATTCTGGGTATTTTTAGTTGTTTGTGAAGGACCATTAATATCTCTTTCTCTCTCTCTCTTTTTTTAAATTCCCTGCGGACTCTTCTCTCTCTGGGGCTGCCTGTGGTGCTCCATTAACATCACATCTCTGTGGTGAAGGTAAGCTGGTTCTCAGTGCTCCCTGAGACTCCGACTCAGAGGGAGCCCCATCTCTCCTCTCCCTGCTCCCTGGGTGCCCACCACATGCACAGCCCTCTGAGAAGGGGCTCCCTGGCTGGGAAGGTGAAGGCTCGGAGATATTTATGCCTTTTGGGATGGGTTTTATCAAGAATGGGATTTGAGCTCCCTGAGAGGGAGGTGGCACAGCCTGGCAGCTAGGGAACTGGTTTGGAACATCAGAACAAGTGGCTGCTGGTTTTGGAGCATTCTCATGTTGAGTTACCTCTCATGTCACCCTCCTTCATTTCAGAAGTGAGAGCAGCCAAAATGAGGGGAAAACCTGGCTCCTGAGCATTTCCCCCCTATGATGCCTTCACCTTTCTTGTATTCCCTTTTCTCCTATGATCTTAGCTGGCTGAGTTTCACTGCCAGCCTATTGAAAGGAAAGGCACGTGCCAGCTTATGGAGGGAGAGAGACCTGAGACAGGATAAATCTGTATGCAATGAGAATGGGGGGAAGCAAGTCAGCTGCTCTGACACTTTTATTATGGAGCCAGGCTGCTTGGGGATGAATCTTTCTTGAAATGTGTTGCTGGATGACATTTCTGCCAGGTCTCAGCAGTAACCTTCACCAAGCCTTGCTGCCCAGCCTTATGCTTGCCTTTTCCTGGGACAAAAAGAACGAGTATCAGCTGGAGATGCCGCAGGCAGCAGGGATCAGTGGGGCTCCATGCACCTCCAGTGAGTCTGAAGGCACCTGGACTTTGGCACCAGAAGCTCTTCAGGCTTTGGTGACTCCAGCTTGTGGCTGCATGTGTTGTTTTGCAAAGGAGGTGTGGGCTCCTGCATCTGTTTCTCATTTCAGAAACAAAGAGGATGCAGCAGAGACCAAAATGAAATCCTCCTCAGAGTTGTCCAGCAGGATGGGTAACTGCAAGAAAATATTATTCCATGGCTCTGGAAGAGGAATATCTACTTGCTTAGTAAGCTGGTAATGAGGTGCTGGCTCTGCTCCATGCAGGGGCTGGAAGCCATGGGAGATTTGGGGTTACAGAGAGGGCTGGGCAGAGTGTGCTGCCCTCTCAGCTCCTTTCCTGTATCACTGTCAACTTAGATTTCACATCAAGAGGGTGATGTTATGGCTGGCGGTGACAACAGCAGAATGTCACTGGTGGAGGTGAAATCTTTCCCTCCGTGAGGGTAACTCTTCCTTCCCCTTCCCCTTGGCTTGGGTCAGAGCCACTGGCTGCCGGTGCTGAGCAGGGCAGGCACACGGTGCTGCTTGGGGACAGCACACCCTGTGCTGGGCAGCCCTTCCTGCTGTCTGGGTGAGCCACTGATGCCTCTTGGCTGCACGGTGACCTGGGACAGAGGGAAACCCCTTGTCACTGCCTGAGGCAAACTGGGGCCATTGGAAGCTGCTGTGTTTGCTGGAAGCTGCTGTGTTTGCCATCATGGCAGGGTGGCCCTGTGCCGTGCTGGCAGGCTTGTACCAGCAGGAGGTCTGCCAGGGATGTCCCTTCAGAGCCCTGGAGGCCTCTGTGCTCTTTAGGGCCAGGCCTAAGCTAGGTCAGGGTGTGAGAGGCAGACTTACATGCTAATGGTTCATGTTCTCTGCAGGCTGTCTCTCACCTCCTCTGGGCAGGAGCTGATCTTGTAGAAAGGTGCCTGTGCCCACCCGCTCCGGCAGCCCCTCTACCAGCATCCATCCCCAAGGGCCCCAGCTCAGCAAAGCCTTGGTGTTGCTCTGGGCCCAGTTTGCATTTTTCAGCTGGTTATGGAGAAAAGGATGAAGGATGAAGGATGCTGCTGCTAGGCCACAGTGGAAAACAGAGGAAGGGGACTGGCCTCTTGGTGTACTTGAAGAGCCAAAAGTTCAATCTGACTCTGCTTCTCTCTCAGCCCTGATCCTGCTGTGTCTTTTCCAGCTGATGCCTGAGCCTTTCTTTGTTTTGCTATTTTTTCTTGTTCCCTTCTTCCCCCTCACTTTATGAAAAATGGCTTTCCCATCTGCATCTGTCAGGAGTCTGCCTGAGCTGGGTGTACGGCTCAGTGAATATACAAATGTGCGGTTGGATCGTGGCCCCCCTGACAGGCCGGAGATGAATTCCAAACGTGCAGGGAGAAGGGCTTCTGCTGCCTCTCATGGTTGTTTTTCTCATCCCAAGGAGGTGTGAGAATCGCCTTTGGGAGCAGCGCTTCTCTCTGCTCTTGCTCTGCCTTACCAAGGATCAGTTCTCTCTCATCCATCATCAGATGAGTCCTCCTTGCTCCCACATCTCAGCTGCTGGGGAGGGAGTGCTGGGCAAGGGGAAAACTGTTTTATCCTGCTTTTCACTACTATTCTTTTCCCTCTGCCTTTTGCATCCCGCTTCTTAGGCCCATGACAATGCATTTGGCAGGCTGGGGCTTGAGGACACTTTTAAAGAGAGTTAAGGATGAGGCAGAGGGAAGGGCATTGTTCTGTAGAATCATAGAATATCCTGAGTTGGAATCCACAAGGATCATTGAGTCGGACTTCTGTCCCTGCACAGGACACCCCAACAATCCCACCATGTGTCTGAGAGCATTGCCCAAACACTCCTTGATCTCTGGCAGCCGTGGGGCTGTGACCACTGCCCTGGGGAGCCTGTTCAGTGTCCAACCACCCTCTGGGTGAAGTACATTTTCCTAATATCCAACCTAAGCCTCCCCTGACACAGCTCCATGCTGTTCCTTTGGGCCCTGTTGCTGGCCACCAGTATGACCTAAGCCCCTTAAGGGGCTTAAAATGCAGCTTTGGAATTTTTTAGCAGTTGTGCACGACTCCACAAAGGCCCCCAAACGCTCCTGCACATTTCAGCCTGGCTGTGTCCCCTTTCCCTGCTGCAGGTGGCCAGTGCCGTGGGGCTCTGCAAGGAGGAGTTCACCACCTATGCTGTGGAACTGCAGGCTCACTCAGGTGCCCAGAGGGAGCTGACAGCCTGCCCTGACACCCATGGATTTGCTGAGCTGCTCCTGCCCTCTTGGCTTTGTGCAGGCTGGTACGTGAGCTGCTTCCCTCACCCTGTGTATGGAGAAACTTACAGCCAGGTGGGCTCAGAGGAGCAGGCGGGCAGAAAATGAAATGAGTCTGTCCACGCTCTTGCCACAGTTACCTGGTCAAGGAGGGGAGGTTTCAGGGAGGGCAGACCCCCACTTTGGCAGGGAGAGAGAGAGCAGACAGCTCGTTTTTCGACAAGCAGATGGGTGTTCAGTGGGGACCCACAAAAACCCTCTCACTGCAGGCTGCGAGCCCTCCAAGCCGAAGCGCTGTGCTGACACGGAATAAAGCATCGCTTCGCTGATGCTCAGCCCGACTTGCTTCTTCCACCCGACTGAGGACGCAGCGGCGGGCTCCTCCTGCCACCAGCTCCCACGAGGAGCCAGCTGCACGCCTGCCGCCAGGCGAGGATGGAGCCGGAGCCGCTGAGCCGCGAGGAGGGCGACCGATGGCAGATTCCTCTGGCATTTCCACCCCGCGGGGCTCTTGGCGAGCGAGTGCTCGTCTGCTTTGAAAGCTCTTAGTGCTCCTGCAGGTGGGAGCCAATTTGTCTGCTTTCCTGCCCAGGTGCCATCTGTTTGCAGGATTGCCTGCGCGGTGGATGAGCACGACGGGGATGGCGAAGGGGAAGGGCTGCTGGGGCGGGGGAGATGAGCCTAAAACTTTCCTTGGATGTCTTCAGCACTTCTGCTGCCGTGTTTCCTTCTCCTCTGCACCGCGGCGGGGAAATCACAGCCTGTCATTTGCTGTTCCTGGAGCGTGATGGGGAGCTGAGGCACCGCTAATAGCAAACCATCATTTTAATGCTAATTTCCTCCCATTAGCTCAGGCTGGGGGAGGCTCAGCCTGGGTGGAGGGAAGCCATTAGCAGAAGGGGAAAGGAGGGATGATGTGTGGGGATTTGTTCTGCACCCCCAGAAGGGACTTCCAAAGGGCAGATGACTAACCACCACTGGGAAAATTGGTAGCAGGCCCTGGGGTCAGTCTCTGGTGGATGTGGGAGGAAGGGAGGAAGAGGAATGCTTTGTTCCAAATCATCTTCCTATAGGGATTTCTTGAGTGCTTCAGACTTTGGCTTGAATTTGCCGTTTGCTGCTTGTTGCCAGCCCTCTGTGCCCTGAGACCCAAGGGCTGCTCAGAGCGCTGGCGGGGCTGTGGCTGGTGGCATCATTGTCCTTTCAGCAAAGGAGACGAGCAGGGCTGGGTTTGGCTGATGTTGCCTGGACATCCGTGTTGGGTGATGGGCTTCAAAGCAGGGAAATTTGAAGCCATTCTTGAGATACCCAAGAGCTAATAAAAGGAACTTGCCCTTTCGCCATGGGAACAAGGTCAGCTGCCCCAAGCTGGAGAGTTGGCAGGAGAAACCGGGGGCTCAAGGAAACGGAACCATTTCCCTGCCCTTTCCAGAGGTGGGAGTTCCCACATCCAGCATCTTGGTCGGTCTCCTCCAGCCATGTTTGCGAAGTGGAAGACCTGGGGTTGGTGTAGGTGCCTGGAGCTCTGGGGGAGTTTGAAGAAGGGTGACCGGCTGCAGAACTGTAAGGCCTGTTTGGGATTGTTTGGGCAGCAGTCAGAGAGGTTCCTCTACCATTTCTAGACCAGCACAGAAACGTTGGGAATAAAGGAATGTGAGCTCAGATGCTGTGCCTGTCTGGAAAGAAACTGGTTGCCTGCTACTGAGGGACAGCACTGTTTGAAGTCAAGGGCCCAATGGTGTCCTGTCTGTGGTGTGACACCTCTCCACACACCAGCCTGTGCTGATCCAGACCACTGCCTTCTTCATTTCATGTGGAAGCCTCTGTGGATTTTTTTAAAACCCACTTAAGGACCGTTGTAAAATCCTTTTGTCGTCTGGCAGAGAAGCAGTGGAAGGACAAAAGCAGCCACAATAAAGCAGGAGCTGGTTGAATGGCGAAGGGATTGGAGGCCAAGAAGGGACCATCCTGCCAGGAGCACAATAGCACAAGGCTACATTAGTAGAGTACCAGCTATCAATCCCAGCATGGAGCATGACTCACTGTTCTTAAGGAAACTATTTCCATCTGAGAAAATGGCTCCTGTATTTTATAAAGGCTCTTCCCATCTCTGGTTGAGGAGAGAAAAGAAAAAGTGAAGGGCTACTTTTTCCTAGTTGAGGAGAATCAAACTTTCCTTCAAGTAGCTGAGCAAGGAACTCGGCGCCTTGCGTGTTCCCAGGAATAATACAACCCAGTAGTTTGGGGGGGAGAAGAGAAGTGAGAATAAAGTAGCATTGCTTTTCCCAGTTCAGCACTGAATAATGAGCCTGCGAGCCAGAGGGAGAGCTCCCGGGAGAGGCGCCTGCGTGCAGGAGATGGACACAACAAGTGTCTCAGACGGGTCGGTATCTGAAGCGATCTCTCTCTAATTTTCTACATCAGTGAGAGCGCAGCACGGCACCATCAATCATAGTCAGCCTCCCCTCGGAAAGCCACCCCCTGCCTCGCCGTGCTGCCGTGTCCCCCCGTGCTCCTGCCCGTGCTGGGGACCGCAGGTGTCTCGGGCAGCAGCGCCGCAGGCACTGTCCCTCCCAGGGGGTTCTCCTCCGTCATGCTTGAGCCTGCTCGTGCTTCTGCCTTTCTCCTTCTTCCACCCCCAGCACCTACTCCTCGCCAGCGCTTCGTTTCCAGGTGTGCCTTCCCCTCCTGGAGTCAGAAAAGGCCCGGTACTGCCTTTACCCCCAGTGAGGAGAAGGTGTGGAGCTGCCTTACCTGGGATAAACCCACTGTGTGCTGCTGCGGGAGGCCTGAGGGTGGGCTTGGTGCTTGTGCTGCTCATCTGAGGATGGGGAGGTTGGGCTTTGCAGCTCCCCTGGAGCCATCAGGGCGTGTTCTGGGGTTTGCTCAAGACCAGCTCCTTTGCCCCAGCTCTGGGCATGGAGCAGTTTTCACGCTGTGCTTGTGAAGCAGTGCGGCAGCTCTTGGTCCCTCATCTCTCTTTTCGTGAGGCACCTGCTCCTTCCTGGCCTGGCTGTGTTCCCACCAGACCCAGGGGCACTGCTTTGGTAGGAGCACTGGTGGTGGGTCTTCTCCTGGCCAGGCACACTCCTAGGCTGGCCAGAGGGCTGGGGGGACACAGATCTGTGCCTGTGGCTGTTTCTTCTACTGCAGCACAGACATAGCTGCTGGGTTTGCTGCCTCTTGCTTCTTCATCTCTCTCCTGTCCTAAATTGGGTGCTCTTCCTCCGTTGTGGTGGCTCTTGGACCTACCAAAACCCGGCTGACTTGTTCCTGGTATCATGACACAGAAATGGTCTGCAGCCCCATTTCTGACTCCATGGGCTCCAGCTCCAGCTAGGAAACCAAGGACTGAGCTGCTTTCTTGAGCACAGCTTTAGAGAGAAGCATTTTCAGGAGAAACCCTTGCAGTTGCCACCTCCCTCTCAGCCCCTCCCGTGGTTTCTGAGAGCCGCAGAGCATCCTTGACCTCTCTCAGGCACGGTTTCCCGCATGTGTCAGCCGTGCCCCGGTGTGGTGGAGCTGTTGCTGGCACCTGTAATAGCTGCGTTGTTTAGTTCCCAAGAGCCTGCCCTGTCTGTAATGAGCTGTAATTCATCCTGCTTTGTACAGGGCTCGGAGATACCTGGAGCAAGGAGGGTGTGCCATTAAACCACCTTCTGGACTGCTCTCTGGGCCCGGGACTGCTGATCTCCTGGAGATATAAAACAGGGAGGACAAGGGGAACCGGATGGAAATGGGGAATAATTGCCTGGCAGGGTAAAGGGAGCTGGCTGGGATGGAAACTGCTGGGAGCTGACACGCAGGTGCAGATGGATGGTTACGGCAGACAGGGCGAAGGGATGAAAGATGCCTTTTTAAAGCATCTGCCTTCCTCTCTTCCTCTGCTTTATAACCTGTTTTCATAGAGACTGCATGAGGAACACATTTTTTTTATTAGCAGCTTGGGAGTGGAGGGTAATAAAGATTAATTTTTTAAAATAATTCTTTGCATTATCTTTTAATTTCCTGTGGCAGGGTTTGACTTTTAAATCTGCAAATGGACTTAACTGCTAATGTGCTCATCAGTTCGGAAGTGGCAGCCAAAGGAGCTGTGGGACTCGGTGAAGGTGGGAGAGGCCCCAGGGTTGAGCCTGGAGTCCCAGGAAAGGCTGTTCCCTGGCCAAAAGGACCCAATCAAGTCCACAGCTATATCTCAGCCCCAGGAAACTTGGACAGGTCTAATCCCCACTGCAGCTCATGGTGCCCATTGTGCAATGATGAAGGTCCCGTGAGGAGGAGGGAAGGAAGCCTGATGTCCCTGCTGTGCCGCTGTGGGTGACAGGTCCTTGCTGGCCTCCCCCCAGCGTGCTGTGTCCTGCTGGGCCCTGTGCTGAGCTGCGTGGCGTGGTGGGCACGGGGCTGGCCAGACCAGCTGGGCTCCAGGGCTCCTGCTGGCATTAGGGAAGGGTGGCGACAGCACTGGGGAGTGGGGAAGTGTTTGAAGGGGATGAGGTGCCAGAGAAGTGCGACACTGGGGGTCTGACAGGAAAGGCTCTCCCTGCCCCACTGATCCCCACCATCCATCCCAGCCTCCACGAGCACAGAGCAGCTGATGCTCTGCTGGGCTTTAATCTGCTTGGGAGACTGGCTTGCACTGGAGCTGGAGAACCTTCCCTGGCTTGGCCTCTCCCGTGCCCTGTAAGCGTACCAGGGTGGCACTGGAGCTGGGCAGAAGTGGTGCCTACCATGCAGAGACCCCAGCCCCGGCTTACTTTGACCACTGACCACCTTCTCAGAGCTCGTTCTTCATCGAATAGCCCTTCTGATTGAGTTTGCTCTGAATTTCTGATCTCTCTGTAGAGAATGTGGTGGAGGCAGAGAGCAGCCTTATGGAGAGCCAGCCAGTGTGGACAGCAGCATTCTGGCTCACACAGGTATGAAAGCAGCTGTAGCTCGAGTGCCTGGTGTGGGCTTTGGGAAGGCAGAAGGGGAAGCCCAGTGAAGGGGGGAGCACAGCTGGAGTGTCAGTTGAGCTCTGAAAAGGCTTTTAACTGGATTCTATTGCTCCTGTGTTGGAGCCAGGACCAGGATGAGGGGGTTTGGAGATGCCTGGGGATGGGGAAGAGCCAATTCCCGCATGGGGAGCGCTGTGACCCAGACTGCTGCTGGCTCCCTCTGCCAGCTGCCATCTGGAGCAGGCTCTGTGCATGCCTGGGTGTCTGTGTGCCTTGGCAGCCCTGACGGCCAGCTCTGCTGACCCGGAGGGCTGTGCTCCCCCTCCTCGATGCGGGGTAGCTCCAGACTCAGTCTGGCCTCACTGCTGCTCCCACAGCTGCCCTTGCTCCTGGGAAGAGGAGAAACCCACCTCAGACCCTCCCCAGGGCGGTCAGCCCGTGCCAGGTCACCTGTGTGTGCTGGCGTTTCGCAGAGCAGAGCTGTCCCGGACGCAGTCTGGGTTTGTGGGCACAGCGCAGGGGATGTGGGAGGTCTGCCTGGCTCCAGGAATCCTGCCTGCAGCAATCAGTGTGGTTTGGGTTCTGGTTTTGTACCTTGGCAGCAGGCTGAGCTCTCGTCCTGCTGGCCAGGCTTCATCCAGCTGGATCCTCTGGTGTCCAAGGGAATGACAAAAAGCTTTGGTGCCTGTGGCTGCTGCGTGTTTTGGGTGGGAAAACTCATTCCTCAGCCTTTTCTTTGAATTCTCCATTTACTGAAGGCTTGCACAAAAATAAGGACCCTGCCCCCTGCCAGCAGAATGTGACAGAAGTGCTCCTGATCCCGGGAGGGAAACTGAGGCACAAAGAGGGGGTTTGATGCCTGTCCCACTGGCACCTCAGCCACACACACATCCATCCCTCTGTGAGCATCTGCCAACCCCTACGTCCCAACTCACTGTGAATAACCACAACTTTGAGCTGTGGTTTTCAGCCAAAAGAAGCATCATTAGTTAAATTTCCCAGGTGTCAGGAAAACTGGGAGGGCAGTTCCTGACTGTCAGTACCTGTCTGACAGCAGAAGCCTCTCCTGTTGAGGTGGGTTCTTCTTTTTTCACCTTGTGGATTCACAGAGAGAAAAATGGAAATAAAAAGCAGCAGGGAGAGAGCTGTTAAAAAGCTTAAAGCTGTCACAAGGCATTGGTTAGTTTATGTGCAGTGAAGTATACAAACAAGTTTTCAGCTTGTTGGTTGGAGCCAAGGAGCGGGGTTATTTTTATGTGATAAATATGTTTTATAGGTCTTTTATGGGATTTTTTTAAAATGCCTGTCCCAATAAATTATTTACCAGGGTAATAAAAGATCAAGGAAATTGTTTCAACCATATCGCTGAGCATCTAAATCCCAAATTTTTAGCAGGGTGGAGGGACCCTCTGAATTCCTGTGTCCTTATGAAAGATGGTCCAGGTGAGCTGTTTGTCTGTGCTGTCCTCCTGGCAGCCAGCTCCCCAGCCACCCTGACACTCCGTGTATATCCAGGAGGTCCCAGAGGCTTGGCACTGGTTTTCCACCCCCTCAGCATCTACTCCTGGAGATGGATAGCATTTCCTTCCACCGCTGGCTGCAAATCTCTTGATAGTCTCTGACTTTTTATTTAGGTTTCCAAAAGATCTCAGAAGCTTAACAGTCCTTGCTGGGATGAAGTGGGAGTTAGAAACCACTTAGAAAGCAGGGGGGAGCTTAAAGACCATCTGTAACCCCTGTGGGATGGGCTGGAAGGGCAGCCATGCCTCTTCCCATCCCAGGTGTCCGGGTTTGCTCCTCCTCACTTGGCTCTGCACACAGGTTCTGCTGGCTTGGTCTCCGTGGCAGACAAACCCAAAATAGCCTCGGCGCAGGGGAAATAAAAATTGATGGTGTTTCTGCCACAAAGTGTTCAAATACACCTTTTTCGGGCATTAAGGCAGGCTTTAAGATATCCAGTCACTCTCCCTCCCTGCTCCTCCCAAAAGGAAGGAGGGGGCTGGGGGTCCTATCCAAGGTCCCCCTTCAGGACAGGGCAAATCCTTTGGCAGCGTCCCAGGCTTGCTATAGAAAGTGGGATTAGGTGTAACCCCCAGTGGGGTTTAAAAGACATCCAGTTGTTAATGCCTTGGCTTTTGTGAGGACTCCGGTCAGGAGACATGCGTCCCTGTGTGATAAGCTGGCCATAAATAAATTTTGATGGGATTTTAGAAGTAATTTCTGATGCTTGAAAGGGATCCTTCTGGAGTGGCCTTCAAAAGGGCTGGTGGGTGGGAAGGGACAGCCACTGTTTCAAGATAGCTCTCAATATTCATGGGAAGGATTATTCATTCAGAGCCTTTCCAGAGGGGAGAGTCCTTGGGTATCTGGTGTGCTGAAGCGAGACTGGATTGATCTTTGTTTGTGCTGTCTTTGCCGTATGTTAATCCCTCACTTCAGGGCGTCTGCTGTCCTCTGCCGAGTCCAGGGAGGAATCCTCGTCTCCCCTGGTGCCTAATTTGGCTCCTGGGTTTGGTGGTGGTCCTGTCTCTCTCTGAGGTGGTGGAGAGTGGCCACAGCTGGACCTTCACTGGGGGACGGGGAGCAGTTTCTCTGGTCAGCCAACAGGGAGCACAGGGCTGACCAGAGCTTGGCTTCCTTCTGGTGCCTGGAGGCTTCTGCAGATCTTACAGCTTTCTGAAATAATTCCTCTGCTGTTACAGGGCCCTTGGAAATTCACAGAGCTGTTTATCTTCCTTGATTGCTTCCCATGCAACATTGCAGTCTTGGACTTCCCATGGGCTTGTCCTACAGCTTGGGGCACGGCCACGTCTCCAGGTCCAACAGATGCACTGGGATGGAAATCCTGGGTGGCTGCTGGATATCCTCATCTGCCCTTCCGTGCTGTCCTGAGCCTGGGGCGAGGACAGGCAGTAAAAAGGGGGCTCACTGCTCTCATGTGGGAATTGGGCCAGCAGGAACAGCCCCGTAGCATGCACTCCCTGGGCTGGTGGCTGCCAAAGTTTTGGGGCGTGTTGGCTGCACCGCAGACGGTGCGGTGCTGGTGCCCACTTCTGCGAGCAGCCCAAACTGTGCTAAGGCCTTCAAGGCCATGAATTGTTAAGGCTTGAGCCCGGGAAAAGATTAAATCAGCTCTGTGTGCTGTAACGGGGGATGTTTGCTGGGGTCAGGGCCCTGTGGTTTGCCTTTTAGGCTGGCAGCTGGGGACCAGGTTTTGGAGCAGGCTTTGCATCACGGGGAGCAGAGGCTGGAACACTCTCTGATGTTTGGCTTTAAAAAAGAAAAAAGGACACATCTCCCACGTCCCTCTTATTAATTATAAACATGTCCTGCTAGTTTGGGAACGGATGCCATAAATTTAAATGAGGGTTGAGCCGGCGCGGGGCAGATATGAGAGACCCGGATGATGCATGTGGGCCAGGCTTAGCATCTCCTCCTGCTCGCTGCAGACTTTGCAGCACAACTCTGCTGACTTCGGTGGCATTTCCTCCTGGCTCCCCTCCTCGTGATGGGAAATGGACTGCACGTAATTGAAAAGGATGGGGCGTCTGCCAGCAGACTGTGAGCCACATTCCCCTTGGCAGCTTGGGCTCGCGGGCCGAGGACGGGGGAGACAGGCTGGGGCAGACACCTGTGTCGGGGGGAGGTGATCAGCGTCGCGGGGATCCCAAATCCATCTGCATCTGAAGCTCTCCGGATGCGGCTCCCCGTCGTGAAAGGATTGCCCATGCCCGGAGGGGGGCCGGTATCTCCAGATGCCGGTGCGTGAGCTGTAATTTTCCCTCATTCGTGATCTCCCCTGCGATGGCACCGGGACGGACACGTGAACAGCTGCTCCTCTGAGCAGCTCTCTGAACCGAGGGCTTGAACTTGAAAAGCGTCCTCTGATCAGTCCGGCCGCTGCCGACCCCGGGCTTTGCACCACCGCATCTCCCTGCCTGGGCATCAGTCAAGAGCAGCCAGGGGAGGCAAAGGGCTCCTGGGGTTTGCGTGCTCCTGAACGCTAACAAGAGCTCCTCACACAGGGCCGGTGCGGGGGGCCTTGGTGTAAGGCCGGTGATCAAGGTGCGAGGGCGTTGTAAATCCGGCGCCTACAAAGGTGCGGGCACAAAGCGGGGCAGGATCTGCATTTCAAAGCGCGTTGTTTCCGTAGCACTGGAGCTGCCGTGCTCCTGCTGCCAAGGCAGAGGCCAAGCTGTTTGAGCTGCGGGGTCGGGGAGCCTGTAAGCACCGGCTCCATGCTCAGGGCACGGCTGAAGGAGAGGTTCGTGACCCCACACTAATTGCACGGGGAGGTGATGCCGGCTGGGCACGGCGCTGCCTAGCACGGGCTGCAGCAGGCGGAGATGTCTTGGAACTGTGCTCTGCTTTCAAGTGTACGTGGTCCCTCACTTGGCTGCTACTGACAGAAGCATCCCTGCCACAGAGTCGTGGAATCACAGAATATCCTGAGTTGGAAGGGGCCCATAAGGATCACCGAGCCCAACTCCTGGCCCTGCACAGGACAACCCGAGTGGAGGCTGGCCGCACCAGCAATAGGAGATTCTCTTAGGGAGAGCCAGTTCCTGCCTCAAAAGCCTTCAGTCCAGGCAGGAGAGACAGCCGTGGGAGCAGGAAGTGAAATAAAATCCAGTGGTGATGAAATTATTTGGTTTTGTATTCCCGTTATAGCAGGGATTGAGTCAGGAATGACAGCCAGAGCCTGGCCATGATTGCTGGACACGGCCCCCTTCACCACAAATGGCTTTTTTATTTTAAAAAAAGGGGGTTGTTTTTGGCTGTGAATTGGGTTTTTTCTGTTGGTATTTTCTGGAAGGGGAAATTCTAGAGAGTGGGTGGTTTTGGGCAGCATGGCACCATTTTCATTTCTCTGTGCTGGCCAGCTCAGTGGGAGAGGGAGCATCTCCTCCGCAGCACTGCTGGCTGCTGCCCTGCTCCCAGGGCAGCTGCGTCCCGAGGGGAAGAGAGAGCACCAGCAAATCCTGATTTCTGAGTGATTCCAGCCTGCCCTGCCTGGCTTGTGGCTGTGACAGGCTTGGACCATCAAAGTCTCCAGGTGATGGGTGAGCAGACCTCCACATTCCTTGGTGGCCCTGCTGCTGTCCAGACCCTCCAAGCCCAGAATGGGAGCGGGATCCTGATGCTTGGCTGGTTTTGGAACCTTGCGTGCCTCAGAGGCACTGGAATAAGGAGCAGTTGGAGGGAGAGATGCTTCTTCTAGGAAGCAAAATTAAATAGAGCCAAGTAGTGGCTGAACAAAGCAAGTAAGGCGGTTCAGTGTGTTCCCCCATCACCAAACTGAGCAGGGAACAAGATGGTTTTGTGAATAAAACTGTTCTCTGTGTGTCCAGGCCAGGCACCTGTCTGGGTCACCACTGTGCATCTCAGAGGGTACCATCAGGGCAAAAATATAAAAAAAAACAAAAAGAAAGAGGAAAAATGCCATCTGTGCCGCTCAAACCCCCTCAGTTCGCTTGGGCTGTGGTCCAGAAGAGCACTTAGGCGTTCCCTAGGGCAGCAGGGCCTGGCCTTGGAGTTTGGGAGCCAGGGAGCCCCTGCCCCTCAGCACCCTCATGAGCTGCTCACCAAGGTAACCCCTCTTGGCCCCTCCTGACCCAGCTGTGGCTGAGCCTGGGCTGGGAAGTCACTGCATTTTTACTGTACTTTACACACGCCTGTGAGAAGTGGACTCCTTCCTGGGAATGAGGACTCACTGCTTCCTACTGGGATGGCTGGAGGCCTGCAGGGTGTCAGGCAGGACATCTTTTCTCAGACAAATGGGTACTTTGGGGTTTCTGTGATGTTAAAGCAAAGTCCTTTGGTCACAGCTCTGGCCTTAGGCCAGGCTCACTTTCAAGGCTGCATCTGGACAGTTTTGCTTCTGGACTCATGGAGATTTCAAGTGCAGTTGCCGACACAGGTGTGTCTGTGGGACTTGCACGAGGCTTTCCTGGGAGCAGCAGATCCCTTTCTCGGGGTTCCTCTCCACAAACACCCATGTCAGCAGGAGGGTGGGACAGGCTTCTCCCGTGGCTCATTGAGCTCATCCAGGGAACAGAAGGATGACAAGCAGCCCCACGGCTGAGAGCAGAGCTGGATCCAGCAAGGCTGCCACCATGGTAACGAGTGGCAGGACAAAAGGAGATGTCCTCAAGTTGCTCCAGGGAAGGTTTAGATTGGATATTGGAAAAAATGTTTTTTCACTGAAAGAGTGGTTGAGCATTGAGTGGAACAGTGATGTGGTGAGTCACCAGTCTTGCAAGCGTTCAGAAAATGGGTGGATGGGCACCGGGTGGGCTTGGCAGTGCTGGGTTAACAGCTGGATTCGATGGCCTTAAAGGTCTTTCCCAACATTAACGATGGTTCTGTGGTTGCCAGGCTGCCCTGGTGTGCTGTGACAGGGCACAGGGCTGAGGACCACTGTGGGGACATTGTGGATCCCCCTGTGCCGGCTACCAGCGTGCAGGGCACCGCACCGCCAGCGATCACTCGTGCGCTTGCTGTTCTACAAACCTTGGCCAGGTCGTTAACGGAGGAAGGAAATAAAAAATCCAGGGCTCCAAATGGATCCCAGAGGGATTCCCTGTAGCAATTAGCTTTATACTTGAAAACATATTTCCAGTCTTTACTGCCTGCTCTCTGTATTTGAAATAATTTTCTACCCAATAAACCTTAGTAGCCCCCTAACATAATTTTAGCGGTGCATTAATTAACAACAAGGTGACCCAGTGGTTCAAAGCTGAGCAAAACCTGATGCATCTCAAGGCTGTAAGGCAGCATTTCCGAGGCTCTCTGGGGCAGCACGTGGAGGCAGGAGCTTTATATAGGACATTACCTAAGGCCTGGCTGGCCCCAGGGCAGTCTGTGCTCTCAGGTGCTGACAGGCACCTTCTGCTTCGGATAACCACACTGGAATCCGAGGCTTGCAAAGCTCTTTTCTGGTTTTTAGCCCTTCATAAAGAATAGTTTTGGATATCTGTTAGGCTGAGGAAGGTCTCTAAACCTGAACAAAACCCTGACTTCCTGGCACCCTGTGGCTGAGTGTTTCAGGGCTTGGCCATGTGCAGGGGATCCCTTGAGCTGTTGTGCAGTCACCTGCCTTCCCTGTGATTTCCATCCCTGTGGGTGCAGGAACCAGCAAGACCAGCTGAAAATCCCTGGTGGCCCCTTACCCACGGCTCCCCTGGCAGTAACTCACACTGGAGGGAAGCACAAGGCTTGAGGTGCCTGGTTGCTTCTGGGGGGCCCAAGCCATTGAGCCAGAGCTGGTGAAGGCTCCCGGGCCGGAGAAGGCATCAGGTGGAGAGGGCACATGGATTGACCACACCGTGTGGGGCTGCTGCACCTAGAGCTGCGCTCCTGTGAGCCCAGTCAGCCCAGTCCCAGGTCCCTCTGGGGTCTGTTCCCATCCAGAGAGTGGTGGATCCATCCAAGGAGGATGGATCTGCAGGTCTGCAGCCTGCTGTGCGCTGGTGGAGAACGATGCCGTGCCTCCAGCAGGTTTCAGCTGTCTGCCTGGGAGGTGACACAGCAGTGACCAAGAGGGTGGGGACCCTGCTGGCTGCCACCACCGTGGAGGCAGCCAGAGCAAGGATCCAGTGCCACTGGGTCTCAGAGCGTGTAATCTCCTACTTAACAGGGGATGCGAAGGAGCATTACAGGCTGCTTGCAGCTATCACGGGCTCATCCTGCTTTATCTGTTGCATGTGAAATATCCCATGTAAAGCCACGCAAAGCTATCGTAATCCTTCCTAAAGCCAGCCGGCCCTTCCCTGCAAACATTACATTAGATATGCTTATTAAACTCACTCAGCTGAAGTTTTACTTCCAGCCGGTGGTGATAGTCTTGAAATGCCATTAGGGTGATAATTATATCACTGTCCTTCATCCAGGTTTTGGGTGGTAATTGTTCACACCTGCTGCCAGCTGTTGAAATGGTGGTGGATGCAAGGGAAGGCTGTGGCGTAGTGGGTGGTGGGATTCCAGCTGGGTAGCGTGAGGGTGCCAGGCTGGTCAGGGACCCTCCAGGCCACACGGGATTCAGTGCTGCTCCCTGGGGCTGGGTGATGGGTGGGACAGGTTCCTGTCCTGGCCTTGCACACCAGGGTTGTCCCCATGCCTTGGAGATTGAAATGGTGCCGTTTAATGCCTTCATAAAGTGCCTTAAGTTCTGCTGGAAAGCAGAGTGATGAACTTCCTGATCAGTGGAGGAGAAATGGAAGGGAAGTCTTTGACAAGAGGCTGTTGTGGCTCTTTCTCACTATCCATGGTGCTGTTGGACCCGGGTCTCTCTGGTTTGACCAGTCTGTGTGAAGCAGCTTGTTAAGAGGTAAGAGAGCCATGGATGTCACTCTGCTCCTGGCTTCTCCACTCAAATGGAAGGTTGGATTAACCTCAGTTATTTCTATGAATCTCACACGGAACTCATTCCCACCAATTCCATGTAAACATTTGGGAGCTAAGAAGTTGCAGTTTGAAATTTAGCAAACTTGCAATAGGTGGTCATTCTGTGATTTAAGTGAACTCTGTTTATCCTGCAGTCAGCTGTAATCCCGCTGCCTATCACTCATCCCGCCCGCTCTGCCGCAGCCCTGCTGAGATGACCTGTTCCTGGCTAAACCCTGGGAACCTGGAGTGTATTTCCTCCTGGGTTAAAATTGGATTCAGCAGAGATGAAAGTCTCCCCCCACTTTGCTGGTATCGAGTAAGAGCAGAGCACAACCCGACATCCTGGCCCAGTGGGATTTGGAAGGCTCAAGATTCCCAAGATTTGCTGAGGTGTCTCCCTGGGCTGCAGTGGCCCTTTACTTCCAGGGGAGAAATTGGTGCAGGTTCTGCATGACATGGGATTGCTCTCAGAGACTTTGCCAGTCCCAGCTGGAGCAGGAGGATCCTCTCCCTGCTTTGGCCTAGGGGGATACCAGGGAGTCTGCTAGGCTAGCTTGGAAAGGGATCTGGGAAGGACAACAAGCCAGGAGGGTTTGTGGCTGTGGGAAGAGGTACCTGGCACTGCTGAGGCACCTCGAATCCTGTGCTCAGTTTTGGGCCCCTTGCTACAAGAAAGATTTTGAGGTGCTGGAACATGTTCAGAGGAGGGGGAACCAGAGCTGGACAAGGGTTTGGAGCACAATTCTTGTGGCTGGGGGAGCTGGGTGTGGTTGTCCTGGAGAAAAGGAGGCTCAGGAGGCACCGTGTCGCTCTCTACAGCTGCCTGAAAGGAATCACGGAGGTAGTTACAGAGATAAACAGAGGGGCGTGGCATGACCCTGGGCTTCAGCACGGGGCAGCCCATCCTCTGCCTTCATCTTCCCACTCCTCTGAAACTCCGCAGCACAAGCTCCTGGCAGACGTCTGCCATCAGTCACGGGTGGGGAGTGATCTGGGTTAGCATGACACTGATGTAAATTTAAAGCCTTCTTTTGCTCTCTCTGCTAGCAGCCCTGTATTTTGAGGAAGAAAGAGAATGGGAAACAACTTTTTTAATGAAGTCGAGCATTTAAATTCTCTTTATACTTAGTCCTATCTGGAGCTCTTTACCGAAATGGAGCAGAAAGCATTTACAGCTGTATTTTCCATCACGCCAACCAAGGAATATATTCATTTGCCGTAACATGGCACTCAATGAAGTGGAAAATAAGCTCCTAAAATTGAGCTATGAAATGGTTTCAATGAGTAGGAAAAGCCCGCTTGGATTCCACTGACCACTCACTTTGGTCATGATAAAAATTAATTTGATTGAACACCTGAGCCGTGGCAGAGGCGAGGTTGGCCCTGAGATGGCTCTGCCCAGGACTGGGTTTGGAGCTGGCTGCTCTGCCGTAGCTCCCACCTCTCCTGCCCATGGCATTGCTTGCCCAGGAGACCTGCCAGAGGCCCTGGTGCCTCCAAGGCATGGCCATCGGCGGCACACGGATGCACAGCAGGAACGTCCCGCGTGTCCTCCTCCACGCGGCTGCAGGAGGGGACAAGGCCAGCGCCACGGCAGGGCTGGCCCCTGGCTGGTGGCACCGTGCTGCCCGTGCCCAGCGTGCAGAGCCTGGGCGTGCGGCAGCTCTGGGCAGAGATGGGAATGGTTCCTCCTTCCCGGCGCCGCAGCCCGCAGAGGACGTGAGCGGAGCGCTAAGCAGGCACCGGCCGCACGCCAGCCGAGGGGCTGCTAATTGCTTGTGATGTCTAGTCCAACTCAATCGGCACGAGCAACAATTGCCACTGGAAATGCAATTAATAATTAAGCACTCGATGCTGGCAGGTGTCAGCAGGAATCCGCGGGGCCTGGCATCCCGCGCCTCAACGCCTCCCTCTGCCCGCGCGGGAGCAGGCAGCGCCGGGCGGGACGCAGCCTTCCGCTGCCTGGATCGATACGGGCTGGGAGGCAGAGCCGTGCCTCGAGGAAATAACTCGCTGGTGGAATTTCCCCAGCGTGGATGAGGGCTGCCTGCTGTCGGCCAGCAGCATGGGGAACCGTGTCGCCCTGCCCAGCTGGCAGGCAGACCTGTGAGACCTGTGTGTAGTCCCGTTATCACTGCAGGGATGCTTCCCAGCTCAATCCATCATCACTGAGGATGTTCTGTGGGCATTTTCTGGTTTTGCTGTACAGACAGAGTGATTTTGGGTGGAGACGACCGGCAGCGCTTCTGCGCAGCGTTGGAGGCTGGGAGCGTATCCCCAGAGCTGGCACAGGTGGATGATGCTGCCCTGTCCCAGCCACGGAGGCAGCCGGGGAGGATGGTGAGCAGCGGAGACATCTTAGTCCTGGCTGGAAAGAGCAGCACCCTGATGGATTGAAATGTCTTGCTGAGATGCTGCCCTGGCTCAGCGCAGCCTCAGGACCCGCTGTGTCCCCGCTCACAGGCTCTGCCAGCATCGCTGTCGCTTGCAGCGTTGGCTGCTGCTTGTGACGACTTACAGCCTTCTTCAAGCTGGCTTTTATTTTTAATTACATTTTGCCTCTGAAGATGGGCTGCTTCACTGGTTCATTATTTTCCTCTGCTTTTTTTTTTTTGCTTTTTCCCCCCCCTTTTTCCTTTTAAAGCCCAACAGAGTTTAGGCTCCCTGAGAAATAGCTTCACCCTTTAGGAAAGCGCAGAGCCTTTTCCCTGAGTAGCAAAATGTTGATTTGCTACCACAGGGCTGAGTGATGGTGATTCCCTTATTAAACTGCACTTAGAGGCAGCGACTGTCAGGCAGGGATGGAGAGCTTCTCCGATAAGTTGGAGCTATTCATTATTAAATTATCTTCATTCACTCGAACATCTCATTTTCATTGAATTAGATGAAAAGTGCTCAAAGGCAGCTGCTGCAGCGGCTCGGAGGCTGCCAGGAGCAGCGTGCCAATGTCACTGCTGGCCTCTCCTCCCGCACCAGCCACATCCGACCCTTTCCCACAGGTGGACAGACCCCATGGCTGGTGTAAATCTCCTGGAGCCGCACCTGCTGACGGCCCGACCGTGGGGACCTGGATTCCCCAGCTTTGAGAGCTGGAGCTGGTGGGGACTGACTCCACCAGGGAATAAGGTGGGGTGGCCCCAGCTGTCTGCCAGCTTGGCAGCAGGCACCAAGGGGGGTGTCCCCAGTAACTCCCTCTCAGGAGGGCCCGTCCCGGTGTTTTGAGGGCTGTATGTTTTGCTGGGGGGCTGTAGATGGGTTTGGTTGAGTTACACAGGGCTCTGCTCCTGCTGCCCCCTCCCCTCCCGGGACACCCCCTCGGGGCAGCCACCGGCCGCATCGGGCCGGCCCCAGCCCTCAGTGGCAGATGAGCTGGTTGGTGTGCCAAAAGGTGGTTGTTTCCGTGCGAAGATGCCATCTGGCTGCCTGATCTCTCCGCTTTCACCTTGGCAGGAGCAGCTGGCACCCAGCCCCACGGCTCGGCACCGGACCAGGGAGATCAGGCTGCGCCCGCCAGCCCGCGGCTCTTCGAGGGGCTGCGTGCAGTCTGAGCTGCCCCGAGGAACGGGGGGCTTTCGTCTCAAGGCAGAAGACCTCGGACACGGCACACCGTGCCCAGGCGCTGCTCATCTCTGTCCCAGCCGTCTGCAAAGCTGCGCCTTTCCCGAGGAGCGCTCAGAAGCAGGACAGCCGGCTGCTGCCCGGTCCCAGACGCCTTGGGAGCAGGCAGCACCCCTCTCTCCAGTGACAGCCCGCAACCGGGCGGTGAAAACCCCTTTGCTTCGCCGCCCTGGGTGCCGTGGAGCCCTTCTCACCCGGCGCTACCATCTCCTTCCCGGCACGGCACCGCCGGCCCCTCGGAGCAGCTCCCCAACAACTGCTGCTTTTCCTCGCCAGCGAATCTCGCCCGGAGAAGCCGCTTTGATCAACGCGCTTGGATTTCAGCCTTCAGCCTTGATCAAGGCAGGAGGAGGGACGGGAGAGAGCGAGCACTCGCGGGCTCTTTGGGGACGGCCTGGGAAGCGAGGCTGCTTCTCTCAGAAAAGCCTGCTTCAAAGTAAGAAGCGGCGCTGCCAGAATAAGAGCGAACCAGGCGGGCGGGGGAGGAGGAGGAGGAAGGCTGCTGGGTGCCCAGAACTCCAGCTGGGATGGGGCAGGTGTGAGTCCAGCAAGGAATGGTGGTGATGGCATTGCTGTGAGGCTGGAGCAGCTTCTGGGAGAGGGCAGGAAACCAGATGCGGTGGAGAGGGGCAACCCACGCCTCCCCCTGTGCTTAATTCTGTGCCAAACCTGTTTTTCTGCACTCATTAGCTTTTTCAGCTCTCCAAACTTCCCCAGCCCTGGGGACCTGGCATTGAGAAAGTTTTCAGAGCTGAAAATGGGCTGTATTTTCTTCTCTGGGTCAGCGGTTTCCTCCCAGTCTTTAACTGGTGGGGATGGCGCTGCATCCTATGGACGGCTCTGGGACAGGAGCAGGGGGGACACACAGCATCCCTTCCTTGCCAGCGTGGTCTGCCTGTTCCGGCTGTCAGGTCTTTGTGTTGCACGAAGGCATGCATCAGGCACTGCTCAAGGTTTGGTCAAGTCAGAGCTTCTGGTTAATGGTAATTAATGGCCAGGAGGAGACCTCCTGGGGCTTCCTGGCTTTGTTTCCCCATCAGTGCCAGGGAGTTCTGTGTCAGCAGCTCTGGAAGGCAGGGGCCATTCCTTTGTGGGTTGCATTACCTGGGAGAGGAGCAAGAACCGATCAGAGATGCAAAACCTGGAGGTCCCCATGAGCAGGAGAAAGCTCTGGCCAGAAACCACCCTCTGGCGCCAACTTGCTCCAGCAATCCTCCTCCACCTCCTCTCTCCTGCTCCCACTCCCTCTCTGCCGCTGCTGCCTTCCTCAGGTGCTCACACATGCACCTCTCGCTTTTCCTTTCGGCTACAGATGGCAGGCAGGAAAACCAGCCAGCCAGATGTGTTTTTCATAGCTCCCAAGCCGGGCGTAACTAAACATTTACATTTATTACCAATTAGAGGGGAAACAGACTGTAGTTTTATGTACTGTATGTGTCTGGATATATTTCAGTTTGTGACCTCACTACACCCCACCCCCAGCAATTAAATCTCTCTTGGTTAGGGGCAAAACCCTGGGAAGCATTCAGATCCCACCCCAGCGTCCCATCCCGTCGTGATGGTGACGTGGATTCCACCTCTAAGAAAGCCCGTGCAGGGGGTGGCTCCTGGGTGATGCTGCGCATCCCTAGGGATGCCCCAGAGGGATTTCCGTGGTGGAATCCGTATCCATTAAGTCCACGTGGGGCTGTGACCACAGAGCAGCTGTCGGTGGGTGGCTCAGGGGTGCGTGGAGCCCTCAGCTCCCGAGCCAGCACCACGGCGGCTCTTTAATGATGTGTGAGCCAACAGTGAGACACGAATAAATCCATAACCAGGTGCCCAGCCTTGCTGAGGGCCGGACAAGGAAGCGGGGGGGTGAATGTGCATAGTGGTAGTGATGTCCCAGCCTTTACCAGGAGGGTCACTGGAGGGACTGATGTCTTAACAAAGGCCAGATCTTGGCTGGCAGGGGTCCAGCCCCAAGGTGGTCACGGTGCCACTGCAATGTGCTCATGTTGGTGAAGCCAGCACCTGAACCTGGGCTGTTTGAGGCATAGGGGCTCAGGACAGGGTCTGCATGTGCCCATCAGGTCCTGGGCAGGCTGATGGATGCCCAGTCAGGTCCTCAGAAATGGGGACTTACTGGTTCTGTGGGATACTGGCTTTGCTGTACTGGGTCCATCACTCTTGGTTCTGCCTCTGAGCAATGGTTAAGCTGCAATGAAAAACATCTCCATCTCCTTCTCCAGGTCACCATCCTCTTGGCAAGAGAGGAAGGAGAAATGTGGAAAGGCCAGGGTAGGCTGGACAACAGTGTTCTTTAAATCAGGTTGTGCCACACCCACCCTGGTACTGGGATGGTGCCCCCCAACACCACCCCCAGCCACGCAGCTGGGATGGGGGATGCTGCAGGCACTGACCCTGCTCAGCCTTCCCGTGCCTCCCCCATCCCCCCTGCTCCCAGCAGGTCCCACAGCCACCTCTTCATGCAGCAACACCCCAGTTCCTTCCTCACTCCCGGTTTTTCCCCACAGTGTGCCTGGAACCCTCTGGCAATCGCGTCCAAAGCTCACCTCTGGCCGTGCCTCCCAGATCCCTGTGCCCACCTCTGCCATTGCTCAGGCAACAGCCTCTGGGGTGGACGCAGGGCTGTGTTTCCCTCCTCTTCCCAGGATGCTGCTGCTGCTGGGGAAGCCGCCCAGACGCAGAGGGAAGGCCATGGGCGACGCCGTGCAGCAGCGGTGCGCGTCCCTCCGGGGGTGCCGGTGGGAATCATTCCATCACTGGAGCTTCAGGAAAGCAGTGTTTTGTTAGGAGCCCATTAAACCATTCAAACAGGTGATCAGGAGAGGGGTGGTGATGCCAACTGAAGCAAGGGGGGGGGGTGGGTTTCCACCTGAGCAGGGAGAGCCGTGGGGTGGGTTTCCACCCGAGCAGGGAGAGCTCATCCGTGGCTGGATGTCTGAGGTTGGTTCTGTGAGGCCAAGATAAGGAATGAATAAAGCTGAGAGACTTGAAGGGGGTGGAATAAAGGGCTGCAGTATTTTGGCAGAGCTGTTGGAGGACCAGCCCTGGGGTGGAAGTGGCCCACCCCAACCTCGACCCATGAAGGACGCTGTGGACATTCCTATCCCACGGAGAGCAGCATCCTGCCTGCAGTGGGATGGGAAGCACCAGGTCCAGGCTGGATCAAGGGTGTTACAACCTTTGGATCCCTCTAGGAAGGAACCAACACAGGGACAAGGTATGTGGGGAACCTTTGTCCAGCAAGGGCAGGAGAGGAGCAAGGTGGGAGGTGCAGGATCTACTGCTCCATAAATGGATTTGTCCCATTATCCTGCTGATCAGCAAAAGCAGGGGACAGTTTATCTGGAGAGTTGGATTTAAGATTAAAAAATAGTACTTTATATTTTTCCTCCTCTTCTATAACTGTGTTGGCGTGTGACAGGGTGGGAGCTCTTGGCAGCTGGGATGTTAAATGTTTTTCCACATGGTCTCTTGATTATTAATGGATTTTAGCACTTGACAAAGTAGAAATTAGGAGATAAAAGCTATTAGAAACTAATTTGGGTAATCACTGATTCTGTTCCCCCAGGAGCCTTTCTGAGAGCAGTGCTCCCAACGCCACTGCCAAGGCTCAGGAGAGAAGGAATCTCTTTTTAACAGAGTTCCGTGGGCTTTCGAGGAGCCCCCTGATTTATGGCCAGGGAGGAGATGACTTCAACGAAGCAGGCCCAATCTGAGCAACCCTCTTCTCCCAGCAGCCTCCTGGGATTTATAGGATTTCACATCCCTGGACACTATTTGGGGTGGTTTATGTGCCACATTTTTTTACTGTTATGTTGGTGAAACAACCATAGAAACTGGTTTGGGAAAACAAGGCGGGAGATAAATCCTCGGTGGCGTGGGCTCTCCCAGCAATAAAACGGGCTACGGGCGGGGAAATAGGCCCCTGAGACCCTTTATTTCCTTCAATTCCCATCTTCCTGAGTGGATCAATACCACCAGGGGCAAGGAAAGGGTGAGGAACCATTGCAGGGAAGAGCTGGAAGGTGGTAACTGATGCAGCAACCACTGCTGGTTTCGAGGCAGATGGGCAGATGGGTTTGTATATCCCACGAGGGTTTGTGTACAGAGAAGAGGATGCCTGCAGGCTGGGAGAGCCCTTTTAAAAATAATTTGACTGATTTTTCTCCTCCTTTCTTTCCATCCAGTCAGTCTCCACTCCTGGCATACGCAGCAGGAGCAAAAGGTCTGCCTTGCAGGTGTGTTTGGGATTTTATTCCGCCGCACTGGAAAATCCCTCCAAACTTCATCACCCATCATCCCAAAATCTGACCACCTCAGCCCTTGGCCCAGGAGCACAGCACAGCCCAGAGGCCCTGTGGAAGCGCTGTCCTGGGGCAGCTCTGAGGCCTCAGGGTCCCCAGGGAGCTCTGTCCCGGCGGGGGTCAGGGGGCAGCGGATGAGGTAAGTCCTGCAGCCGCACTCCTGGCTGGGGATCGCCGTGTCCCTGGCTCCAGCACGGCTGATTTACACCGCCTGTGGTGCTGTGGTGGCACCCCAGGGCAGGGCACACACGTTTAATGGATGGGGATATTGCTGCTGGCAGCAGCAGCTCCCAGCCGTGAGCTCAGGGAGCAGAAAGCAATTTGCCATCGTCATCCCTGGTCCTCCGCAAATTTTTCCACTTGCAGAATGGGGTGCTGTGAAGGGACTTCATTTGATGGTGTCTAAAGAGGTCTCCAGGTTCTCCTTAAGAGCTGGGAGCAGCTGAGGGCACTCAAGGAGGCCAAGGGTGGTGGGTGAGGTTACGCTTTTCCATCTTTGCTTAAGGAGGAGTTGGTGGGGAGTGAAGAAGGGAGCTGAGGAACTGGGACTGGGGCTTCCTGAGGTCCCCACCAGCTTGAGTCACCCCAGGTTCTCACTGAGCTCCTAGTGGGGACACAGGAGGGCGGCTGGGACATCTCCTCCATGCCTGGGCTTGCAGAAACCTCCCTCTTGCCTGCTCTGTGCTTATTCTCCCACCTCCTTCAGAGACTGTGGCAGGAGGCTGAGGAGGAGGAAGAGGGAGGGAGAAGCTGAGGTCGCCACCATTTCAAGAGGTTGTTAATTTTCCCCTCATGCTCCGTAAGAAGTGGCCATTTACCACAGGCCCTGTAAATCCTCTCCTGAGAGAAAACACCGGGGAGCACGGCACGGGGGGATGAGAGCCCTCGATGGCTCTGAAAGAGATGGCAGAGAGGAAAAACAGCCCACCATCGGCGAAGGGAGAAAATAGACTGAAAGAGAGAGAAGCTGAAAATGTGCTGAAGCAGCTGATGACAGCCCAAACAGCGGGAGAAGGCTCCTGCCTGCCAATTAACGAGGTTCTGGTGCTAATTTGCCACCTTGACTGCACTTTCGAGCTTGTCAGGAGAAGGGGGAGGAAAAACAAAACGATGAGTCTGAAGAAGAGCCGGCAAGGTTTTGGGTTGCCTCTCGGTTCTGCAGATGTCGCCGGGCTTTGGAGAGGCAGGGGGAGCAAGGTGGGGCTGGTGGCAAACCCCACCCAGCCACAGGCCTGGCGTGTGGGCAGAACCGTGACAAGTTTCCATGGGCTTGTGTTGGCAGAGCAGCTCTGGGCCACAGCACTGCCCGACTTAGGGATGCCCATTCCCCAGGGAGCACATCTCACCACCTGCTGGGTGAGCTGGGGGAGCGGGAGGAGATCCCACGCGTGCCCAGCAGCATCTCTGGTACCTGCGGTGAAACTGAGCCACCAGCAAGGAGCCAGAGCAGCCTCGTGCTGGGGCAGGGAGGGCCACAGGCAGCTTGGCATCTCCTGCCTCCCCCAGAAACGCTGTCAGACCCTGAGCAGATCTGCTGGCAGCTGCCTGGTGGTTCTGCGTGGCTAACGGAGCCGGAGAAGCCCTGGGCAAAACGCTCGGTGTGAAGCTTCCTACCAAGCCAAACGTCTGAGTCCCATTCCTTGGCCACCCTGCAGCCCCAACTCAGAGACCACGGGCATGGATTAAAAGCCACATCTGCACCAGTGTGCTGTCTGCATGCAAAGCAAAAGAGTTTCTGCCAGGGAAGTGTGTCACCTGGAGCCCTGCCAGCCCTCCCTCCTCCCCTGGGATGTTTTAATTCCCATGTTTTTCTCCCAGGCTGACACAGCATGAGCTGGGAGCCATGAGGGGCAAACTGAGGCAGGCTGGAGCAAGAACGCAGACTTAGCCTCCCAGCCTCTCTCCATCCTGGCTCTGCAGGGAAGAACTGTCCGTGCTGTTTGGGCCCAGGCTGATGCAGAGGTGCCCTCGGCCAGGAAGCTGCAGGCAGCACCTCACGGCACCCAGGGCTGGGGCTCAGCCAGCGCTGCTGAAAAGGGGCGCAGACAGGAGGGGGAAAAGGCTGTGGGTCACACAGGTGGAGCTGGGAGCTGTTTGCTCAGGTGTGGCCCAGCACAGCCCATCTCTGCCCTGGGAGAGCTGTGCAGATAACCCCATCCTGCTCCCCAGGCTGGGGGTGAAACGCCCTGCCCTTTCCCCAGCTCCTTTTCCCTGGCAGAGCTGCTAAACAAACGTGTCGGGAGGGAACCGGAGTGTCTGCAGTCAATAAGTGAAGAGCTCAGCTCGTTATTTAAAGGCCATTTTCTGGCTTTCATACTGCAGAGAATCTCGTATAAACACAGAGCCTAGAAAAGGACAACTCTTAGAAAAGGACAACTCCAAACACACGAGTTTTTAAAACCTAATGGGTTTGATGCTGAATTCCTGGTTCAGGGTGGCACGCTGGCTGTTTCCATCCTGAGGCCAGATCCTGCTGGTGCTTCAACCAATCCCTCTGCCATCGGTGCTGCTCCGTGCAGGGGAAAGCACTACCAGGTAATCAAATGCTGACCTCCAGTTATTAACCTCATCCTTTTAATCACCTCCACTGAGCGCCTTAATTGCTGAACAGGGACGGGAGGACCTGGCTGCTTCCACCTGAGATTCCCACACAGCCTGGCAGTCCCCTCCCAGGGCACGCTGCTGCTGCTGCTGCTGCTGCTGCTGCTGCTCTTCCTTTAACTCACACACACATCCCCCAAAAAGGTGGGAGCGGCTCTCTCCCAAAATACAGCGGTTTAGCAGCCAGATTCAAGGAACCAACTCTGTCTTTTCCTCCACTGGGCTGAAGAGGGGGTGAATCCATGGTGTTGGGGGTGGATAACCAAGGCCCTGCCTGCCTGTCCCCATGTTCCCCAGTGGGGTGCTTTTTGCTGTGCCAGCTGCCAGCCTTGGAATGCCAGTCACAGCCTCATTCCTAATGGGAACTGGCAATTTGGGCCAAACTTGGTGCTTTTGGGCAATAGATTATGGATCTTGCTGGGGGCTGTGGAGAGAGGAGAGTGCAGCCCCAGGGGCAGCTGCTGAGGATGCAAAGAGCCAATGGCTCATCCTTCCAGCTGCCTGCCTCCCCCTACTCCACCCTTTTTATTTTTTGCATCAAATTAAAAGTGAATGGCCTTCATCCCCCTCTTGTCCTCACATGGGACTGTTAGGGCATCACCTGCCTCCACCTGGAGCCTACATGAAGCCAGAGAAGTCCGGGGTCCATCCCTAGATGGGTGGAAGCTCCTTGAGGTGGTGCCAGTCATCCCAACAGCTCTTGCATTCGTGTTCAGGTGGGTTTAGGATGTGGGACTGGTTCAGGACACCGAAAAACATGGTAGGAAATGCTGTGTCTGGAGGAGACAGGATGGAGTTGAGGAATGTCAGCCTGACACGTGGCCCACCTGAGGATGGGGAGAACTTCAGAATGGTTTGGGTTAAAAGACACCTTAAAGCTCCTCTTCCACGGGCAGGGACACCTTCTGCTATCCCAGGCTGCTCCAAGCCTCATCCAATCTGGCCTTGGACACCTCCAGGGATGGGGCAGCCCCAGCTCCTCTGGACAACCAAGAAGGGGTGAGATGGAAGATGTACAGCAGAAGCCACAATGATTTCACTAGCTGGGAATCCTCCCGGCAGCCCTGCCTGCTCAGGAGCCCTGCCGGCCTTCCTGCCTACACCTTCCCCATCCCCAGGCTGGTGCCTGCCAGCGCTCCCTGGGGAACCCAGAGGATGGCTTTGACTTCTCATTTCCTCCTGGTGTGTTTAATTGCCTGATTTTTTTTCCCTTTAGGACTGGGAAAAAGAGAGGAGAGGTGGGCAAAGGAAGACAGATGTGTGGAAAACAGAAGTCTAGGTGACAGATTGAGGGCTGCTATAACCACAACAGCCAGCCTGATGGATTGATAGATTAGACAGGGAATATAAATAGCAAGTATGGTTTATCTATCCCCGTTTTATTTTCCTCTTGTCTGTCTCTTTATCTCTCCTGGTGTTATTTTCCTCCTGCTTATCTCTTTATCTGCCCAGCCCGAGGATGGAGGAGAGGCGGGTGACAGAAGCAGGATGGATGAGTTTGGGTTTCCACCACCGCCTTTGCAGCATCCAAGCAGACAAGTTTTGCCAGCTGTGGAGGATTACAAAGTGGGCTCACATCTGCACATCGATGCACTTTCCCCACCCCTCTCCTTTCCCCTGCACCATCCCCTCCGTCTGCACACCCTGCCTCAGGGGTGCTGCGGTGGGAGGGTCGGCTCCTTCCTCATTGTGGCTCATCCTTGGCCAAGGAAAGAGGGCAGCCACCGGAGCAGTGAGCTCTGCTTGTCTGGGCACCCGGCGTTCCCATCTGACAGCCAGGCAGCTCCACTGCTTGATATTCTGGTCAGGCACCGAGCACAGCAGCGGCAGCAGCACCGCGAAGAAGGGAGGGAGGGGAGCCACGCAGCACGGGAAAAGCCAGGGCTAGGGATGACAGTAACTGTTCTGTTCTTTTCTTTCTTTTTTTGTTTCTTTTTTTTTTTTTAATCTCAGTTGGTTTTGGTTGCTCTTTTGCTCAAAAAAGGCATTTTTTAAAAAATATATTAAACAGATACATTTTACTAAGATGTCTCTTGGCTGGAGCCACTGACAAGAAATGACACTCCCCAAATAAATAGGCTTAAAAAAACCTGTCCCAAACAAACCAAATAAATAAATACATAAATAAAACATTTCTTTTCTTTTTTCTTTCTTTTGCATTAGGGGCTTTTTGTTGGGTTTTTTTTTTGTTTCGTAGGGAATTGTGGCCCAGAGGTCTCCGCCGGTGTCTGTGACGGCAGCGTCCCCGGCGCAGGTGCCAGGTCCTTCCCAGGCAAGGGGTGAGATGGTGCCTCAGCCCCGCAGCAGACACGAGGTGCTTGTGGAGAGGCCCCAGGGGAGACCTGCAGGGCCTCGAGGGCCTGCACTGGGGGCCTCCACCAGCACCGTGTGCAAGGGCACAGCCGCAGGATGGATCACGGGGGAAGCAAAGGCAAAGGTGCCGGTAGAAACCTCTTAAAAAGACTACAAAAGTTGGGATGGGGAGGAGGCCGCCACTGGGGGATCCTCGTGGTGGGTTGGGCACCTGCTCTGGTGGGACCAGCAGCTGCCTCTGGCCAAGCCACATCCCCCTGGGCCATTGGCACACCTCCCTAGCCACCTCCGAGGTGGCCACAGCGGCATTGTCCCCGCCCTCGGAGCCAGTCTGCACAGCATGAGCCATCCCTCCTCCTTAGTCCCACTGGCATCCTCCATCCGCTGGAGCCCGGTGTGTCTTTGGCCAGTTGCTGGGTGTACCATGGAAGCACGCAGTTGGCACTAAGGTAAGGCCTTGATTTACATTTTTAGGGTGGTTGTTTCTCTCTCCTCCCCAGGAAGCGTTTCCTCGCAGCCCGCCGGCGCCGAGGCCTGAGCGCTGCCGGCCGCTAGCTGCACAGCTTGCCCGTCTCCTGCTCCAGCGCGTTGGGCAGCTTGGCGTTGAAGGCTCTCAGGGAGGACTGGATCCTCGCCACCTCGTTGTTGGCCAGCTTGAGCCGGTGCCGGAGCAAGCAAGTGAAGAGGTCGAGGCGGGTTTTGCCAGGGGGTGAGAGCCTGTTCACCCGGTCCCTGATCTCCAGCAGCTGGAGCATGGCTGAGTCCTGGGAGCCCTGGGTGTAGGGGTAGTCCAGCTGGAGGATCAGGTCACGGATAGCGTCCGGCTCAAAGGGCAGGCTGTAGCCAAAGACTTGCAAGCTGTTGATTTTCATGTACCCCAGGTTCTTGGAGGGATCTGACATCTCCAAGGGTTCGTAGTAGATTGTCTCATTGGAGCTGTCGTCCAGAGACTTGATGCGGCTCCGCAAGTATACGTGGACCGTTTCGAAGAAGGTCTTCCACTTGTTGCCCAGGGTGATCGTCCAGTTCTGGCACTGGGCAGAGGCATCTACGGTAGTCCTTTCCCAGTCTGGGAAGCTGCCCTCATTGACGGGCATGAACCAGCTCTCTGAGTGGCTTCCCCCAAAGGGGTTGACATAGATGGCCATGACGGGCTCCAGGGTGCTGTTCTTGGTGAGGCAGATCTGCAGGGAGAGGGCCAACATGACGTGAACCAGCCCGGGCTTGTACTTGTTGCTCTTCAGGGTCAAGAGCATGCGCTTCCTCCAGGAGGGGTCGAACCAGCTGCCCAGGCGCATGTCGTTGCTGATGAAGATGGAGTGCACCTCGATGCGGCTGTCCCGTTTCTGCAGGAGGTACTTGAGCTCCAGGTCCTGCAGGTCCGTCTCCAGCCCCAGGTAGTGCTCTAGCGAGTCGGCCACCCCGGGCCGGCAGAAGCCCTGGGTGAGCACGTAGCCGTGGTTGCAGGCGCCGCAGCGGGTGCTGTTGTCCTCGGCGCAGCCGGCGCAGGCCGGCCCCTCGCCCAAGGCACACGGTACGGAGCCCTGGCAGGAGGGCTGCTCGGAGGGGCAGCTACAGCTGTGGCTTTCTTCCAGGAAGGTCCCAGGCACGGCGGTCTCACTGCAGTACAGGAGCGACTGCGCGCGGCTCCACCAGTAAGGGAGGGACCTGGTGCAGAGGAGACGCGGGAGAACAGAGGCTTAGATGGCACCTTTTGGGGCACGACTGACCTTCCCTAGGGACGGAAGAGCTGCCCACCTTGGGCTTGCTTTCTGCTCTGCAGGTGGCCCCCCCATGAACCAAGCCCCATTTTTCACCTTCAAGTTTGGACCTGACCTGTCAGGGCTGGTACCAAGCCGCTCCTGCTGCCTGCTCACCCCCAGGGCATCCCTCCTAGGTGGGAGCTTCTCCAGTGCCAGCCGCAGGGAGGTAGGCCCTGGCTCTGAGCCACCCTTGGGGCACGGGGCAGCGTCCCCAGCAAGGGATGCCACGGCACCTTACCTCTCCTTGGGCAGCTTGAAGCGAGGTTGCCGGTGGCAGCGCTTGCTGAGGTTGAAGAGCCGCCGGATGAGCCGGTAGGTTTTCCTGGAGAGCAGCTTCAGGCTGGTGCCCAGCTGTTGGTAGCGATGCTGGACATCCAGATCCATGGCCCAGAAGTGGGAGATGGCCGTCCTGTTCAGGAAACGGTCCGTGGGGAGTCTCTTCACCAGGGCCTGGAACTCCTCTGTGGGGAGAAGGGGATGGCATCAGCAGACCTCGGAGAGCAAGTGGTGAAGGTGCAGCTGAAAGCAGCCTCCCTCCATCCGAGCTCCGAGGTGTTCGTGGTGAGAAGACCACCCCCACACCCACCACCCCGCCCGGGCTGCTCGCAAGGGGAAGGAGATGCTTGGTTGGGTCTCCCCAGCCTCACCTGACTCCTCGAACTGGCTGTGGTGGCTGTCCCAGGCTCGCCCGAGCTGGGCCAGGCTGCTCTCCAGCGCCTGGATGTCGGCCTCGGGGCAGTTGCAGCGGGGGAAGGCGGGCTGGCACTGGCAGCGGCAGTCGCTGCGGCGGCACACCAGCTCCCCGGCAGAGCCGCAGGCGATGTAGCTGAGGGCGGCCGCCACGAACCTCTCCCGCAGGTAGGAGGGGAGCACCGTCTGCAGCCCTGCGGGTGGGAGCGGCCCCGAGAGCATCAGGGCACGCCAGGGCCCCTCCAACATCACCCAGGCGAGGAGGGCACGAGCCTCCGCCCTCCCCGGGCTCCCACCCTCGCACGATTATCATATCAATTTGCTGTGGAGCCGCTTGTCTGGGCTCTGCATCGATCTTGGCTCCTCTTGGCAGACAAGCAACAACCTCATCCTGCCCAGCTTTCATTATTTTCATTCCCTCTCCTGCCCAGCCCTGAAATTAGAAGCAGCATCTCGTGCCAGCATCCTCCCCTGCAACCCCCTGTGCGCCCACAAGCATCCCATGGGAGCACTTGTCCGCCCCCACATCCCCACCAGCCCAGTCCTACCTTGGAGCTGCACTTTGTTCTCGGGGCTCTGCACCAGGACGGAGCTCACCGAGTCCAGGTTGTCATAGTTGCTGCAGCCGAGCGGCCCTGTCCGTGTTTCTGTCACCTAGGGCGGAGACACGCAGGTGGGCAGGGATACAGGAGGGGACACAGGGCACGCTACCCGGCTCTGAGTGCTGCAGATAATCCCCAACCACGACGGCCAATGCCCCACTCCCCATAGCAGGCCGATGGGCGGAGAGGAGAACTAATTATCTGCTAATTAGCTTGTTGACAGGCGGCACCCCTGCCTGCAGCCCTCTGAAAAATGTGCCTTTATTAGCGTGCTCAATTTCCCATAAATAATGGGAACGTGTTAACTTTCCCTGCTCTCTCCTCTCTGGGTGCTACTGTTTTGGGTCTGGCCAGCTGCGAGGGGCCGCTGGTGAGGCCCGGGGCCGCAGTGTCGCGGCGCTGTCCCCTCCCTGCCGCCTCGCCTACCTTGATGGCGGCCGTGGCGATCTGGATGTGGTGCAGCCGGCGCAGGGTGCTGTCCCTGTCGATGAAGTAGGAGGCTGCCAGCTGGTGCAGGGTCTCCAGCGAGACCCCCGAGCTGTTCCCAGCGCCCCCCGCAGGCTCTGCCCTCCGGCTCAGCTTGCGCTTGTCCACAAAAATGGTCAGGGACTCCTCTCCTGGGGGTGGACACGCAAGAGTTTTGGGAGGCTGCTGTGGGAAAAACCCCCATTCCCTTTCTTGGCCGTATTTCTCCGGCAGTGCTTCTCTTCCCACCCTCCCTCCTTCGCACAGCCCTTGTGCACGGGGGTGGGCAGAGGAGCAGCCCCAGCACTCACCTCCCAGCGTGGCGGCCAGCAGGAAGTGTGTCCCATACTTTTTGATGAGGCTGTCGGTGATCTGCTGGGGGCTGGGCCGACGCCCCAGCAGCCGGATGTTGCGGATGAATTCGGGGGCCAGGGGAAGTGGTAGGCTGAAGAAATCTTTCCTCTCCACGGCCAAATTATTCACCTTCCAACGAGCAAACTCTCTGTGGGAGGAGAGCAGCAGTGGGGAGAGGGTGTGAGGTGGGTCTGGCCGTGGCACACGCATGCTCTCCTTCCTTCTGTCCCCGATTTCCAGCTCGGGACAGGTGGAAAACTCCAGTTAGAATCGCCCCGACCTCCCCATGGGAAGTGAAGGACCTGCTGCACGCACTTTGCCAGCTATGGATCCAGGCAGGACAAAAGCGCCATCCCTCCCTAAGCCATTGATGGTGATAAAGAGCTACAAGCAGCGGAGATGCCTGATATTGATTAATCCAGCACCTCCGGCAGGCATTAATCACAGCCCAGGGCAGGGCTAAACCCTTTTCCAGCCCACTGGGCTGTTTGCATCTCATCCCTCCTCCAGCCCTCTGCCTATGGATGCAGGTGAAAGTCCAGCATCTGAGGGTATCGTGGTTTTAAATATCAGCAGCGTTTCGTGGGAAGCTGGAGGTGTTGGGATGAGCCCCAGATGCTGTGAATGTGCCCCCACCGGCCTTGCCCAGCCTGTCACTGCCTCCAAAGCCCCACGGCCTCGTAAACAACCGGCAGCAAATTTCAGCCTAATCTTTGGCATTTTGCTCTAATTAAAACCAGGCGGTGGCTTTCAGACAGTTTTTCTAGGGCTGGATGGGAAAAGAGGGAGAGAGAGAGGAGGAGGGAGGGGTGGATGGGTGCAAAGCAGCAGCTGCTGGGCTCGCCAGATGACAGGTTGCCTCCCATCATGATTTTTGGGCCCAGAAGATGGGATGCTGGGGCCAGCAGCAGAGCTGGGGATGAGGGAGGGGGGATGCTGCCTCTCTCCTTGCACACACGCTCCCCCGGGGCTGGGGTGCCCATTTCCCCGCTTCCATCCCACAGGCAAAGCAAGCCCCGAAGGCTGACGGCAGGTTCTCTGCCTCCGGGGAGGTGTGAGCCAGCTGCTGTCCCTCCGGCCGCTGCTTCCCGTCCCACCACCGTCACCAGCAGCATCCCCGGAGGAGGCCGGTCCCTCGGCACGGCAGCGTCAGCACGCAGGAAGGAGGAGAGGAGCTCCCTGGGGGTGCCGGGCTGCATAACAAGGCTGCAATCCTGGCACCCACGTCGGCGCTCCCGGGAGGCAGTGGCCAGGCTTTGCTCCGCTGCTGGAAGCCCCCAGGGCTCAGCGCCGGTGGGGAGTGGAAGGGAAAAGGGCTCATTAGCCAGAGGTGACAGTCCCAATTAGGTCCAGGAGGCTGTGGAAGGGAGTGGGTTTCCCACAGAGGCTGCCATGGGGCGGCCCTTTGCCGTGGTGAGTGCACCCCACTGCTGCCAAACCTGGTTCTCTGCTGGCAAGGAACCCCCTCCAGCCTCAGCCCCCATGCACACAGCATCCCACTGCAGCAGTCCGTGGGCTGATGGCCCTGGGGATGTGCCAGGGGTCAGTCAGGGTGGCTTCCCTCGAGCCCCAGCAGCAGAGGGCTGCCAGTCTAGGCAGGTTCAGTAATCTGGCACAGAGATGTCGTTGTGCACGGAAAAATGACAAAAGAGCATCTTTGTCCAAAGGGCCTGGAAGGTGGACACCACATGCACACTGCCCCTTCTGCTGTCCCCAGTCTCCATCTCGGGGCAAGAGATCAGTAAGTGGAGGATGTCCAAAGGGACTGGAGTACGCATGAGACCCGCCCAGCCCAGTGTGCCTCCTGCCACAGGGGCTGATTTCATCTCAACCTGTGCCCCCAAATCCCTCCCATCTTAGGGCAAATCCTGCCTGGAGCCCAGCCTGGCCACACCATGAGCATCCTGGGGGGGCTGCTATGATATTCCCTGGAAAAGCAGCATCTCAGATCCACCCACCCGATGGACAGCCTCCTCCCACACGTGGGAGTCTACTCGTGTGGATGAGAGAGGGTCTGCCCCCACTGTGCCGTGCCCCCGCAGCCCCCTCCCGGGCTGCCCGCAGCCTCTCACCTGTAGATCCTGTACCTGGTGGTGAAACCCTGCCGGTAGCGCTCCATGAAGTCCACGTACTCCTGAGCTCGGTAGAAGGGCCCCCGGTCGGTGAGGAGCCAGTCGAGGGGCGCCCGGCCAGAGGGAGAGGAGGACGAGGAGGAAGAGGAGGGGGCGGCGGGGGCTGCATGGCCCTGGGGCACGGCGCTGCCCGCCCCGCCGGCCACTCCCCAGCGGCAGCAGGCGCTCAGGGCCAGCAGGGCCAGCGGCCACGGGAGCATCGGCGGGGGCCCGTCAGCACGCGGGAGGTCCTGCCGCCCCATCCTGCTGCTGCCCGGCCGGCTTCTTCATTCTCCCAGCCCGCGGCGATCCTCCGGGACAGCCCCGTCCTGCAAGGCCGAGCAGGGACGCCCGTGAGGACAGCGGCGGGGACACAGACCAGGAGCAGCCGCAAGCCTTGGAATGCCTGCTGGGATGCTGACAGAGGGAAAGCTGCGCTCCAGGGAGAGCCACGCAGCAGGCACGGACTGGTTGTGCCACAGGAAATAAGAGTTTATGGGGCTGTGGGTGCTGGGTGCTGCTGGAGTTAAATGAAATCCTGGCTGACGGCTGTTTGAGGAATTTCTGGCATTTTCTTTATGTCTTTCTCTGCCATACACCAGCCTGTCCAGCCAAGCTTGCTGCTGTGGGGTGCCCGTGCAGTGGGGATGGCGGGCTGCCCCTGCACCCCCCTGCATTGTGGGCACGCACGTCAGGAGTATGTGCACCTCCTTTCGGGGGGGGGCTAAAAATAATAATCATGGGAAGTTGAGAAAATGAGCTTCTCCAGGTATGGACCACGTGTGGTTGATGTTAGACTTTTCTTTGTGTCCTGCGAGTGGCTGAGAGGATGGATGGATGGATGGATGGATGGATGGATGGATGGATGGATGGATGGATGGATGGATGTCCACTCCAAGGTTGGCTGGGCTGACAGAAGTGGTGTTTTGAGTGCCAAAAGTAAAAATGGAGCTTTTCTGGGAGCAGCGACCACAAGGCCAGAGCCTGAATCTGCCAGTGAAAGTGGGAGATGGGGAGCTGCAAGGTCTGGCCAAAGCAAGGTGTGCTGTGAGGCAACAACAGCTGTTTGCCCAAAGCAGGGACCCCATGGCTGCAGGGCTGCCAGGGAGGATGGATTTTATTCCAGGAAGGCGGCTAGTGGGGGCCTGGAGCCCGAATGCCCGTCCCTGCTGAGCGCACACCAACCCTGCATTCTCCCAACAGGGCTTTGCTGGATGAATCATCATGCTTGAACATGTAATAATATGGTTTTAAAATTTTTTTCTCCCTCTCTTCTATTTTTAAACCCTTAAGGGTGCCCTTTGATTACGCTTTCTCAGCTTCCCTCTCAGCCCTTGAGGCTGGGGCCCTGTGAATTTTAAACAAAAACTGAGACTTTCGCATCACCAGGTTGGGGTGCCAGGGCAGTGGGGTGGGCAGGAGCAGCAGGCAGGGCTTCTTCTGTTCCCCCCCCACTCTTTTTTCACATGTCACTCTGGTTTCTCCCAGCCTGGCAGGCAGCCACATGACAGCCAAGTCACTGCCTCCTGCCCCTGGCATGTGGAGTCCCCCACGGCCACGATGTGACCAAATCCTGGCCCAAACTGTCAGCCCCCATGCTGGGGTGGGGGACAAGCTGTGCCAGGCTGGTTTCCTCCCTCTGTGCCTCAAGTGTTGGAGGGGACACCTGTCATCCCCTGAAACGTGGCAGGACCCGGTGCCAGCGGCTCAGAGATGCTCGTGCTGCCACGTGTGGGTGGTGGCCGAGCAGCTGAGGCCCTCTGGCTGCCCCGTAATCCTCCCTGCCTGCAACCAGAGCTGGGCCGGGGGGAAGCACGCAAAAGGGATGCAGAGCCTGCCTGAAGCGGGCCTTGCTCCCCTCCCCAGCAATATCTGCTGGTACAATTAAAAATTGATGAGGCCTGGGGACCAAAGGGATACTCAAAACTCAAGATTAAAGCCCCCCAGGTCCATGCTGCCTGCAGCCATGGGTCCTGCTGCTGTGCTGACCCAGGACCAGCTGCCCCGTCCAGGAGGGAATGGTGGGAGCCAGGGTCTGGCAGCAAACCCCATGGACGGTTTAGATACTGACCAGAGGCTAAACCCTCTGCAATTTGATCCCTTTCCCACACTGCAAGGAGGAAAGCAGCACTCTGGGTCTCAGCTGAGAAGCTGAGGGTAAAGCATCCTTGAACAGCATCTTTCTAAACTCTGCCCATGGAAACACACTGCTTGTAGCATTAAATATGGCTGTGACAGCAAAACACCTTGTTTAAATATCTGGTGCAGTGGGACTGTGCCTGTTGCCTCGCAAACAGGCTTGGCACACCCCATTCTCCTCATCCCCCGTATTGTCCATGGGTTTTAAGTGGCTCCTGACCCACCTCCAGCTGAGGTGGGGCTAGGCAGGGGCTGCTCCCTGGCTGTGTCCCTCTCCCCTCTCCCTCCACACGGGTCTGTAACAGCCTGGGTCTTACAGGGGATGTTAAAGGGGGTTTTAAGCGGTTAAAGGGGATGCTTTCCCACGGGTGCTGTGGGGCATCGGCCTCATCCATCACCCCTCCACAGCACCACAGGCTGGCAGGGATGGTTTTGCACCAGTCACCTCACCGCCCTCCCTGAGGCTTTCCTGGTGTAAATCAGGACACAGGAGTATCCTCCCTTTGATTCAAAGCACAGAGGGGATTTTTTGGGGTGGGACACACCAGGCAGAGCATTGTCTTTTCCATCAAACCATCCTAGACGTTAACTGCTTTGCACCAGCACTAACCAGCCCCTTGCCATCACCACCCTGGGGGGCACCTCTATGTGCGTTCACCAAGAGGGGCTCCCCAAGCTGTCCTTCCCCTCCAAATCCCCTCTCCCACCACAGCACCACAGCTAAGGCAGCAAACATGTGGCTCACCATCATGGGGATAGATATTATGGATAGACCCACTTTGGGCCACCTTTTCCCTTAGAAAGGGACCAGCTAGAAACCATTTCAGCCTGCTCTGACGCCTTCCCTGGGGAGCTTGCTCTGAGATTCGAAGGCCGAGCATGGGATGTTTCCCCGTGGCTACTTCATGTTTTACTACAGAGCAATAAAAAATAGGATTTGATATTTCCAGCACTTGGCTCGGGCACACTGGTGCAAAACCAGCGAAGATTCCCTCCTGAAATGAAGCAAAGTTTCCAGCCTTGCTAAACGAGCTTTTATTCACATGTCCCTCTTATTTACACCGTGTGTGCCGGCACCTCCGAGGGAGGCTCCTGCTCGGGGACAGGTGCTGACGCACGCCTGCATCCTTGCCAACAGGAACTGGAAGTCCCAAGTCAGGCAGGAACGAGCAAGGAGAGCCCGTATGGGGGCTGCGCTGAGCTATGCAGCAGCGTATCCCCACAGAGCAGCTTTCCTGCACCACTGTCAGCTGGGATAATTTATTTCCTCCTATCGATCAGGAGTTACATGAAATAAATACGTGCAGATATTGCCATAGCTCTGTAGAGCCCTCAGTCCCTACAGCTGGGGGGGAACTGGCTCTGATTTGGGGGGAAGGGAGGTTCCACTGCTGCTCCGTGGGGTTGGGGCAAGGCTTTTCGGGGTGCACCTCCACATGCTCACACCAGCATCCTCCTGGGATGTGCTGGGGAGACTAAAGCTCTTTAAAAACAAGCAACCCCCTTGACCTTACTACTAGAGCTGCAAATAACTTTCTAATCACTTTTCCTTGATCCAAAAAAATGAAGATTTGATGAGAAGCATCTGACAACTCTTTTTTTCTTCTTCCTTTTGATTTAGGGTTTTGCATCACTAAAGTTGGAAAACTTCCAGCCTGTTAATTTTTTTTTCCCTCCTCTTCCCCCTTCTATAAAAACCCCAAAGCAATGGATGAAGGGTTCCAAAGAGTTCCTCTCTCTACTGTCCTCGGAGCTGACAATGACAGCAGCAACATCCTCAGCATAACATCGGAGCTTTGCCGAGGTCCCGCGTGCCTCCATGCCGACGGCATCTCTGGAGCCACATGCCCCACCACTAATCAGGCTGAGTTCGATAATTAAGACGTTAGCTAATTGTTAGGCACATTAACATTGATTTGTGCCCTTTCACGCTGCAGGAGCAGATCTCGAGATACAGAAACTGGGAAGCACGCACTGGGGAGAGGGGCAGTGGTGTTTGCCAGGTGCCATTGGGAAGCACAGGAAGATTCCAGATGGGCTCTGGAACTCCCTCTGTACACGCTGAGCTGAAGCCCGGAGCCAAAGCAAACCCCACTGTCTGTGGCAGGTACACGACAGCAGCTGGTGGCAGAGCTGTGGCATGTGCCCAGTCGCAGGGGCTGGTCCCTGGGGCGCAGTGGGAGCAAAGGTGCATCCGTGCAGGAGCAATGGGGAGGGGTCTCGGGCTCCCTGGGGATGCCTTTTAGTGGGAATGAACATCAAACCGGGTGACTGAGTCACCTTCTCATTAAACATGGAAAAGCTTTATCAAATTAAGGCCACTTAAAAGAGCCCGGGCAAAGGCTAAGTGCAATTTAGCGTCTGAAGTGGATTGACTCGGCCGAGCCGTGTCTGTGGATTCACGCAGGCGCCCAGGCCACCTCTCGCTCTGCCGCTTGCACACTTTGGGACAGACAATCCCGAAGGGCTCCATTTCTGCAGGATGCTCCCATTGCTCCAGAGCCACCAGTCTTGCCTGAGGCTTCGTGGGACGCACCTCCCCTACAGCCAGCCCTGCCTCCCCCTGCCTGCACCATCTCCTCTGCCCCCTGCCCCGGCTCGACTGTGGTTTGCAAGGAGCTGCATCGCCGGGCTCGCATCCGCACGCTCCCGAGGAAGCGCCAGGGCCTCATTGATCTGCCAGGGTAATTAAGAGAGCGAAGCAGGCACCGCCAGAGCGACAGCAGCGCGGTAATCGCTGGCAAAGCGGGCACGGCGGGGTGCTGCCAGCCACCTGGCAGCCAGCCTCGGAGCCACGGCTCCAGCGGCCAGCATGGGGACAGCCACCTTGGAGCCACGGCTCCAGGCGGCCAGCCTGGGGACAGCCACCTCCAGGCCGTCCGTCCTGCCGGAGCTGCGGCGATGAAGATCACCATGGCGGCTGCGAACAGATTCCTGCTGGGCTCCCGCAAACCACCCTCGGCAGCCTGTGCAGTTGCTGTAGCTGAGGGACACTCCAAGTCATTGCCCTCCTCTCAGCTCATGAGACCGGTTAGAAAACCTGTAAGGCTCAATGACTTGGGTTCCTTCTATTAGCTTTTCTTCACATCCTCAAGAGCAAGACACTTGAAGATGAGAGTAAAGGAAAATAGCAGAAAATCCCAGGACTCAGGGAGCCAAGGATTTGCATAAGACATCAAATGAGTTGAAGCCTGGGCCGCCGTCAGGGGAGATGGCAGCTGCGTGCAGTGAGTCGCACCAGTGCCATGTGTTCTGCCCTCTGGCTTTGCACACCCGAGACTTTCACACCTACAGGCAAAAAGCCTCTTAAATAAAGCAATGTGCAAAATACAATCCCCCCCCAGCACAGTGACGGCAACAGCACCTCCGGCTTCCCCACCTTGCGCTGAGCTCTCAGGCTAAAGAACCCCTGCAGATGGATCTCTGGGACCAGGGAAGAGCATCCCTGCACAGAAGGGGCCAGGGAAAGAGAGCAGCCCTGCAGCCTCCTCCCCAGGGAGGATGGCTCCTTCCCCCTCACAGACCCTGTGTGCCCAGTACCAGCCTCACGCAGGAGCTGGGGGCAGTGCAGGGTGGGGAACACTGCTTCCCCTCCCTCCCTCACCTTCCCACGGGTGACAAGTGTCATGGACGGGCAGTGATGCACATGTGTAGCTCAACGTTAGCGGCGCAGGATAAATAAGGTGGTGGGCGGCTGGTGCTGGGCAGAGAGAGGGAGCCCTCCCCTGGGGTGTCAGAGTGGGGCCACTCCCCTTTCCAGCACTCTGCTGCTCCCCAGGTCTCCAAACTGCCACTGAACGGCCACCAAAGACAGCTCCGCTTCGGAAAAAGTGCAGGGGCTTCCTTGCACATCTCCGGGGCTGGCGGGGACCCTCCTGGCTGCTGACAGAGAGGGGACACTGACATCTGCCGGCAGATCCCGCCCGGCCCCGCAGCGCCCGGGCTCACCGTGCCCGGCCCCGGGACCACGACGGGGGCACCGTGGGACCCGCCACTGCCGCTCCAGGGCAGGGCTGCATCGGGGTCTCCCGGGGAGGGACACGCGGGTCTCCCGGGGAGGGACAGGGCAGGGAGCGCATCGCTGCGCCGAGAGCTGATGCTCTCCAGCGCTGTAAAGACCCAGAGTTTTGTTTCTCAGTGAAAAGATGAGTGTTTAGGGAAGGGAACGGAGCCGCGCAGCGGGAACCCCCCGGCTCCCGGAGTTGCTGGCGCTGTGCCGGGTAAACATCTCCCGACGGGTCACGCACCCCCTGCTCGACCCGATGCTCCGGGTGGTGGAACGGGGCCCTGCGGTGCGGGGAACGGGCGATTCCCCCACAGGCTATTGATTGATCGGTGCCCATCGGAGAAACGTGTGTTTTAACATTTGCGGGGGCATCTTCCCCGGTCCCTGCGGGCGCGGGGTGTCTCACACCGGCATTTCACACCAAGCAGCGCACTCAGCGGCAGGTCCCAGCATTCCGGGCATCCCGCTTATCCCGGCAGCCCGCCAGCACCCGGTCCCACCGGGCCGGCCGCAGCCGCCCCTCATCTCTCGGGCCCCGCGCCGGGGTGGCTCCCGCCCGGGAAGGACGCGGTGCCTTCCCCTACACCCGACCTGGCCGGGGAGGCTGCGAAGCGAGCCCGGAGCGGGGTCACAACTTGACCAAGGTCACCGAGCGAGCCGGCGTCGGTACCCGGGATCTCGCCC
>VXBT01000185.1:127524-150884 GCA_013400235.1 Oriolus oriolus | reverse complement strand
GGCGGGCGCCCTGCGGCTGCTCGGCCCCGGGCCGGTTCCCCCCGCTGCAGCATCTCAGCCGCGGCCCCGGGCCGGTTCACCCCGCTGCAGCATCTCAGCCCCGGGGCCGGTTCACCCCGCTGCAGCATCTCAGCCCCGGTCCCCGGGCCGGTTCTCCCCGGTGCCAGTTCACCCCCTGCAGCATCACGGCTGGAGATGCTGCAGGCCTGGGGTGCTCGGTGCATGCCCAGGTTGTCATCCACGGGGCTCGTCCCCGGCTCGATCGATGGCCACCGGCGGCTTGTGCTGGCAGGAGGCCCACAGTCTGCTCCCAGCGTGCCCGGCTGGAGGTGAGGGTTTCTGCTTTGTCTGCCCCTGAGCAGAGTCACCTTTCCTGCAGCCTCATGGAAAAATACTCTGCTGCCCAATATATCCCATCCTGCCTGTGTGTGCTGCCTCCAGTGCTTCTGACCCCAGGTTTCAGGCTCTGGCCTATTCACATGGTCTGGGTGGTTCCCACACCTGCTCTTCATCCACTCGGTGAGGCTCATCTGCCCTCATCTCATGGGCTCCTTAAGTTTTCCTCCACCAAAAAAAGCCAACAATTTGCTCCTTTGTTTATGCAGAGAGCCGGCCTCCACCGCTTGTGCATGCAGGGACCCGCATCCCTCCTCATCACCTAGAACAACCCACTGAGATGTTTCATTTTTGGTGACACTGGTGCAGAACATCAGTTCCTTGCCCACAGTTAGTGTCCTGCCCTGGGCAAAGGCCACCATGTCTTTCCCAGCAGCCCCACAGTGGCTGTGCCACCTCCTGCAAGCCTTGTCCATCTGTTGCTCCTCTGGCTGCACCTTGGGTGTCCCGTGAAGTTTTTAAAATGCCACCCTGGTTTGGATGTTGGCCCAAGAATGAGGCATTGGTGTGTTGCTTGATGTGACATTGCCCCGCTGAACCACCCTTGTGTACAGCAGTGACCCCAGACTGGGTTTTTTCCCAGCAATTCATCCCTTCCATGACCCGTGGACCCCTCCATGTGCTAAACCCCGCCCAGTTCTGGTTGCTGGGTGGGCACGGGGCATCTCTGGCTGCTGTGTGGGCATCCCTCTTCTCCCGGGAGAAAGGCAGGGACAGGCGTGGGGNGCCCGGGGGCGGTGTGGGGAGGGGCGGCGGGCTGTGGTGCGCCCCTGGCCCCCGGTGCCCGCGCCGTGCCGCGGGATGCTGCAGCGCAGGCCGGAGCGCGTTGCTGTGGCAACAAGGCAGCAGCGCTGCGGATGCGGGGGGCCGCGGGCACGGCCGCCAGCCCCGCCACCTTGGTGTCCCGAAAGCCACCGGAGCGCTCGTCCCCTGGCCCCCTCGGGCCCGATCCCGCCGAGCCAGACCCCGCTGGGCCCTGGGGCCTCGGGTGCTGCCGGCGGGGAGCACCTGGGTGCCGATCGGGAGGAGGTTCCTGGGCGTGAGCCCAGCTCACATTGTAGGATTTTCCTCGGGGATTTTCCAAATCCATGAGGTGCCACGCGCTGGGCAGAGCAGGAAAGAACCTGCCTGCCCTGGCAGCCCTCGCTGCACCACCCGGGGCTTGCACTGGTCATGCCTGGCAGGGGTTTGCTTTTGCCTCCTGCTGCTCTCCACTGCCAGACAAACACAAGGATGGCCAGCCCTGTGCCCGTGCACCCTGGTGCCCTGGTACTGGCCAGGCTCTCTGGGGTGTTGCTGCTTGGGACATGGATCCCCCAAAAACATGAGGGTGCATGGTGCTGTGGCAGCCCCCAGCATGCAGGGGTTTGGGCTGTGGAGACACAGAGAGGATCCCAGTGTGAGTCTTCCTGCCTGGAATGCTGGGGCTGGGGCTGGGCTGGCAGGAGGGTGGACCCTGTGGGGTTTGCCAGGGGTTTGGCTTGGTGCTGTCTGGGGAATGCCACGTTACATCTGCCTCTCTCCTGTGAGAGAAGGGCTTGCTTGGAAGCTGGCATGGCCACTTTGGCATCTGTGGGTGTTACTGTCTTGTGCTGCTTTACCATGTGGGGGTGTTGTTTTTATTATTATTATTACTACTAGTACTATTATTATTATTATTACTATTATTGCTACTACTACTACCACCACCACTGTTAGCCTGGACACTGCTTTTGCATTGCAGAAATGCACAGAAGTCTTGCAAGACCCAGACTTGGCAACTCAGAGGCTGCAACCTCTGGATCTGGAGGTCCCCCAGCCCAAAAACCCCATGGCTGTGCCAGGTCGGTGCCTGGGACTGGTGTGGGTGGCTGTTTGTGTTTTCACAAGCCCTGGAGGGTGTGTTTGAGCATCTTTCCAGGAGTGTGGCTTCACACAGGGCTGCTTGCACCATCCCTGGCAAACACTGGGCCCATTAATTGCACTCACCTCCCTGAGTTTGAGTGTAGAATGAACAATGGCTTGGGGTGGTGGATGATCCCCCCACACTTGCTGAGCCTGGCCTGGGTCAGTGTCTGAAGCAGGGTCCTCCTCAAATTCCTCCTAAATAATCCAAGGGCGTTGGAGCTTGGCCAGTTTTCATGGACACCGGCACGTGTGGTTCCCCTGCCACAGTGGCCAAACCGGGCATCCCCCTGATGGACACGTGGATTTTTCTCCCAGCTGAAGGTGTGCTGGGATGTTTGGAGAACGGGGTCTTTGGAGAGCCACATGTGGTGCTTGTTGAAACCCCAGTGCTGGGGAGGTTATTGAACTGGGTGTGCCAAAACCAGCTGTGACTCCTGACCCCTGCTTCTTGGTGAGAAGCTCTGGTAGCATAAATTAACTACGAGCTTTATATTAAATATATTAATAAATATATTTACATAAATACATTAATAAAATATAAACACAACTATAAATACATATTAATAAATATATAATATGTATTTATTATTAAATATAATATTTGACTTTACACAAGAGACTGAGGCAGTGCTTGCATTCCTGGATCTCGCCCTCCGTGCCGTGCCCACCCAGTACCACAGATGGGTGTGCTGAGTGCGCTGGGGCTCAGATCTCCCAAGCCCCCTGTCTGCTGCCATGTTCCTCCAAAATGGGCTGTCTGTGGGGTTACTGTCTCTGGTTTAGATGCTTGGACAAGGCTTTGTAGCTCTTTTTGCTGATGAGTGGAGCGAGTTCTAATTGTGCTGGGGCCTCCTTCCTCACGTGCTGCCTCGCTACCTGTGACTGCTCGGGAGCAGCTTGGGGCTCCCACCAACAAACCCCACATTGGTCAATGTGCTTGTCCCCAAAGGGACAATAACAGCATCTCCCCGTTTTGCTGTGGGGTTTTCTCCCACCTCCTGAATTTTCGCAAAGTGCCGAGGGTGCGGGAGCTGGGATGGGGCCACCTGCATTTCCAGTCCCCTGCTTCCATCCTGCTTTAAATACAGGAAACCTTCATTTGGAACGGTGGCCTTTCGTCTCGTTTCGTGTTTGTTGCGTTGGTTGTATTTTTTCCTGAAGGGAGGAAGCGTTTTGCTGGTTGGTGGCCATTAAGAAATGCTAATTCACAGCTCAGTATTCCCTGTCCGCCCGCCTTCGCTCCCCCTTCTCCCTCACTGCTTGGCTCGGCAGCATCCAGCCACATTTGATATGTCATTAACTGGATTCACACTCCTGCAGGCTGCTAATTTTTTTGGGCCCCATCCTTTGCAGGTTACAAAGCGGCAGGAGGGGTATTTATGAGCATCCTGGCCTCCCTCAGCCCCTTGGGCTCGGCGGAGATTTGCGATGCAATTAAAAACCGCGCCAAAGACAGTGTCTTTGACTCCTTCGCCTTCTCTGTAGTGCAATAAATGTTTGAAAAGTAAAGTCTTGAAATACCTTTCTGAGTGTAAAATCGACTTGAGGAATGAGAAAGTGGAGCTGATGGGTTGAACTCGCACTTTCTGGGTGCCAGATATTTCAAGATCTTGAAATACCGGATGGTTTTTTGTATCCTGTTTTGTTTTTTTTTTTCCCCTGAGTGTGGAGGAGCTGAAGGAGCTTTTTCTGCCTCTCCAGGTTTCCAGCCCAGTTGGTGTGCTCTGAAATAGGACAGTGCAGCCCCTCATCTCCTGACTTCCTGCTCCCCACTGCCCTCCTGGGAGCCCCAGCAGAAGAGGATGGGAGACGGTTCTTAACTTCAATGACTTTAATAGATTATCATAAACTCCAGCCTTAATACAAGCTGTCATGATTTCAAATTATCTTACTTTTAAATTAAATAGATTCCTTTTTAAATACAAAATCAATTCTAATTTTTTAGAGGGGTGAGATTTTTCAAAGGCACCGATGAGCTGGGCATATTTAACTGCTCTCGAATATCTCCCCGAAATATCTAATCAATTTTTTTTTTTTTTTTTGTTAAATCCTAGCTAAGCTCTTGGCTCTACTGGTGGAGGCTCTGGCCCTGACTTCCCTGGGTTAATAACAGGATAGCAGGGGGGGTTGCAGGGATGTGGCTGCTGCTGATGGGGATGATGGCCAGCGGAGCTGCGCGGGTCAGCGGCCGGAGGTGACAGCTCGGCTCTCATCCTCATCCCACACATGCCCCTGCCGCTGTGCACTGCCAGAGATTGTGTCCTCCCGCTCTGCCCTCTACTCCCAGCTCCTAAAGGGCCCTGGAGGGAGGAAGCAGGAGCCTAGGGGCTGCAGGGTTGCATTATCCCAGACTTTTTCCAGTTCCACGTCAAGCGAGAGGAGCATCCCGTTGAGTTTTGTTCCTCTCACCTGGATGCAGATGCTGGCTGTGCGTCCCGAAGCTGCTGGCACACAGGGCAGCCCTGTGCTCCCAGCTCTCCGTGGTGGGAAGCAGTCCTTGGGGTGTTGCAGTGCCATTCCCTGGCTTGGCTTAATTCCCAGGGGTGTCAGCACCAGGGCAGCCCCCTTCCCATCAGCTGTCACTGTCTCATGAGGCCAGGGCACGGCAGAGGGCTGCAGCAGGGCTGGCTCCGCTGTGGGGCCCACAGTGTGCACCTTGCACCTGGAAACTGGCGTGATGGGGAAATAATGAAGCAAGTGTTAAGAAATTCTGAAGTACCCAGAGAATAACCAAGTTAAATGATACCAGGGGAGCTCAATTGCCTTGCTTAGATTGATTGAATTACTAAATGAGCCTGACTAATGGAATGGAGTGGATATATCGGACTTTTACTCGAGATCCTGAAATAATTTCTCTAATGAGATTGTGAGCCATTAATTGAACTTGGCTTTGATCCTGGACACTGTCGCATGCTCTGACACCTGCCGCTGTGATCTGTGTTCTGGGGGCCTGGTGAGGGGACAGCTGCTGTCATCTTGCCTGGGGGGCAGCTGAGGAATTTGCTTGGGGAGGTCCCAGGAGCTGTGGTGGGGAAAGGAAGCCAAAATACCCTGTCTTAGCTGATGCCATGATGATTTTTTTGCCTTTTCTTTTATACCCCTTTATGTACCGTTTTATACAGCTTTTATGTGTTCTCAGTGCTTTTAGCCCACACAGTTGTAATTCTTTGATAACTTCCCTCACACCCAATATCCCGTTAAGCCAAGAGCCCAAACACCCTGGAAACCCCAGACCCCGAGGGCCTCTCCAGAGCATTTTCTGTAAACAAAGCCAGGCCCAGCCAGGGGAAGGTTCCTCGCTGAGGGGTCTGGCTGGAGTCCCTCCCTGGGGAATCTTTGATAGATGTGCTAATTAGCAAGGCCTATAATTGTATAAGCGATCTATCCTGGGTGTGTGTGCATTTTCGGGGTGCATTTCGATGTGCATTTCGGCGCACCTGAGGATCCTTAAATAAATACCGAGGTAAAAACCCTTTTTTTCCCCTTAACCATGTTTGGTTCTTGATTTTAAAACCAGGGAAAGGCAACACAGCCACCCTCCTGCCCCTCAGCAACACTCAAACTGGCAGTGGGATTCGCTGAATTCCTTCCTGCTGCCAGCAGCTGATCACCTGGCTGGGGTCCGAACCCCTGCTCCCATGAACTTGAGAGGGATGTTTGGGGTGTATGTCAGCTGAAAATCCAGGGGTGCCACCTTCTTCCTACATCCTCCTGGGGTGGCTGCTGGTGGTGGTGGAACACGGCTGTGGCACCCAGAGGGATCTATCACGGGGACTCATCCTACCCTGGCCCTGTCCTGGGGCAGCTGGTGGGACAGGACACGCTCCTCTAAGAGCAGTATCTAACAGCTCATCTAATAATGGGATGAAAACTGCCGGTGGGACCCCATTCCAGCCCCTCCTCTCGGCCACACAACCACATCCCTTTTCCAGCTGGGTGCGGAGTGGGTGAGGTGACCTGCTCAGAGCCACTGAAGCACCGGGGATACCCCACGCCTGGTACCATGCCCTCTTCCAGGCAGTGGAGCCCAGCACCAGCCTCAGCTACCAGCAGCCCTTAAAACCTCGTGGCGGGGTGGGAAATGCTGCAGGAGAGCTGACAGCACCCCAGGGAGGAGCAGGGAGTCCCGTGTGGCCCAGCTGGGGGCGATGGGGGCTCGGAAGGGAGGCGCGGTGTGCGCTGTGTCCCCATCCTTACGCACACCTTGTCCCCGTGCTGCGCCCGCTGCCGACCCCTTCTCTCGCTGGGCACGGAGGTTTCGGTGGCACCGTGGATATACAGGGCCTCTTGTATGGTTTTTTTTTCCTTAACCGAGGGGAAAAAAAAGTAAGAAATAAGGATTTTGTCTCTGGGAACCCGTTGCCATAGCAACCGCGCATCCAGCTGGCTGCAGCGGCAGCGGGGCTGGGAGGGGATCTCGCTGACCCAGAAAGCAGTGGGGGGACTGGGGTGTGGGGCTGCTTGGCCTTTCCACGGAGGTGTCGGGGTCTGGCAGGGCGGGCAGGGAGCCAGCACTCAGCCAAGGGGGCTGCGGGGCGCCGGCCCCCCTGCTTGGTCTCCCTTCCTGAGTGTCTCGGCCCACGTCCAGGCAGGGATGCTCAGGCTTGGTCCTGTTCCTGCCCTGAGACCTGCCCCAGTTTTGGGGGCCGGGCTGCCCCTGTGGGCACTCCTCAAAGACCCCCAGAGGTTTGTGATAGGTTTTACACCCCTGGAATTGGCTGTGGTTTTGCTGCTGGAGGAGACCCTTGGGCAGCTGTATGCCTCCCTGATGCCACTGTCCCACCTCTGCCCTCCTCCGCATGTGCCAGTGGCATTTGCTCCTGGGCTGTATCCCATATTTTATTTTTTTTGTTTTATTTTATTTTATCTTACTCTATTTTATTTATTTTATTTTATTTTATTTTGTTTTATTTTATCTTAATTTGTTTTATTTTACTTTATTTTATTTTGCTTTATTTTATTTTATTTTATTTTATTTTATTTTATTTTATTTTATTTTATTTTATTTTATTTTTTTATTTCATTTTATTTTATGCTATTTTATGCTATTCTATGCTATTCTGCGCTCTTCTATTTTGTTTCATCCTGTTTAATTTCATATTCTACTATGTTTCCTTTTTTTCCTGGTTGCTCAGCCAGCTAGACGGGGACTGAAATCATCTCTCCCGGAGCCCTGCTGCAGAGCAGTCCTCCAAATGAAGGAATTTTTGCCTGGTGGGATTAAGGCAGTGGCTGGATGATGACGGCTCTGTCACTTAAGGCTGGCTGTCCCTTTCCTCCCGAGCTGCTGGGCTCTGGCGTCCCTGCAGCTGTGGCCGGCGGCTCACCCCAAGCAGCAGCTGGGGGATTTGTCTTGATAAGGGAATCAGATTTTTGATTGCCAGGCTCTGGCTGTCCCGCTGCGGGTTTTGGCTGGGAAAGCACCCAGAGGAGAGCAGGGCATCCTTGGGATGGGTGCTCACCTGTGCTGGGCTCTCTGGAGCCCGGCCTGGGCTGTGGTTAGGCTGACACCACGCTTTGCAGTGCCGTGGGGTCTCGGTGGCTGCCGAGGGGCTGGGGAAGGGCTCGGAGCCCGTTCCCTCCATGGCTCGGCCTGCAGGGCCTGGGATCCGCTGGGGAGCGGGCAGGGCCTTTTTTAGACATTTATAACCAAAGGCAAGTGAGGGATCCGTGAGGGACCCTCTAGCTGGTGGTGGCACACGGGTCACAGAAGCTGGGGGTCCACAGCCCCTTTCCTGGCCAGCCCTGAGGCGTCTCAGTAATTAGCATGGCTAACGAGCGTAGCAGAGCAAGCAGCCTGGGGGACGAAGAGAGCCGGCTTTGCTCCTTCGGGAAGCTGGTCCCACTGAAAACTAACCTGGTGGGGGAAAGGAATGGGAGGATCCTCGAACTGTAGGATGGTTTGGGTTGGGAGGGACCTTAAAACTCATCCTGTTTCACCCTCTGCCGTGGGCAGGGACACCTTCCACTAGCCCAGGCTGCTCCAAGCCCTAGTATCCAGCCTGGTCTTGGACACTGCCAGGGATCCAGGGGCAGCCACAGCTTCTCTGGGCACCCTGTGCTAGGGCCTCCCCACCCTCACGGGGTAGAATTTCTTCCTGAGGGTCGGGAGAAGGGCAGGAGAAGGTGGCAGAAGGTGCCATGGAGGCTGTGCCCCTGCTCTTACTGGGACAGGTCACATCTGCTTGGCCCGGCGAGGGCTGCATTGCCTTGGGAGTGCTTCCCAGATCAGGTCAGTGTTACAAGCAAATCCTGTTTGGCCAGAGCCCTTTGGGATGGAAGCCTGCCTGATGGGCAGGGTAAACCGGGTGCAGGCAGGATCTTGACCTTGTTTTTTGGGAGTGGCACCTCCTTCTCCTCTCTCCTGTGCCCCTGCCCTGCCAAAAAATCCCAGCTGCGATGTCACCGTCACAACACAGTGGCTGCCTGGGAAGGCAGATATTAGCAACCCCGAAATATCCCTGGGACAGGCTCTTGTGTGATGGGAGACAGTTACCATGGAAACCTCCTTCAAATAAAAAAAAAAGAAAAAAAACCACCCGAAATTTAAAGCAGCCCTTGCAGCTCAGAGGAACTGTAGACCTTATTATGGGTTTTGGCAACCCCCCCTTTTTCTTTTATTTGTTCCAGCTAAAAGCTCCAGGAGACAAGGCAATTAATGTGGCATCCCAAGGGGAGTGAGAGAGCGAGGGTACGGAGCTGGGAGCCAGCTTCCCGGGCTGGCAGGCACCCGGCGCTTCCCGGGGCCCTGCGGCCACCAAATGCCCTCCTCCAGCAGGGATGCTCCAGCACGGAGGAGGAAGCAGGGTTGTTTTTCAGAAGGGGTGGCTTAAGGATTAAAACACCCTTTGCAGATGCATCCGTGGAGTGTTTGGGAGGGGAGGGTGCGAGTGAAGGGCTCAGGGCACTGCGGGAGGGGTGAGGATACAGGAAAGCACCGCAGGTTGCAGCTCCAGCGTGGGGATGGGTGGCTCAGCGTGGGTCGGGGGGGGCTTGTCCTTGTGAGGGAGGCAGTGCCCTTTCTCCTGCCAGAAGGGCAGATCGTGGCAGGGAGGCTCCTGTGTGGGTCAGGCGAGCTGGCTGGCTTTGCTATGGGAGGAGACATCCCCCTCCCAAATTTTCTCGCCAGCCTCTCCTGTGCGGCAGTGGCCGCAGGGTCTGGAAATTGCTGCGGCGCTCTCAGCCCGTTTGCTCCCCTAATGATGTCCCCAGTGCCTGCAGCCTCTGGGAAATCTCCTGTGTGGACTTTTGGAGAGGCTGCTGTGCCTCCCACTGCCCTGGGCTCGCCCCCAGCTCCCCTGGGCACTGCTTTCCCAGTGGTGGCTGTGCCAGAGCAGGGCTGTTTTCCCATCCCAGTGCTGCACCTCCCAGCCTTTCCTGTGCTGCTGAGCCAGAAATAGCTGTCTTTTGCCTCATTGGGGAGCTCTGGAGAGGGGCAGGGATGGGACTCAAGAGCTGCCACGCTGCCACAGAGTTGCTGGCTTCCCTGCTGGCCAAGGGGGCAAGCCAGGAGTTTCTCTTTGCAGGCATGGCCTGGGAATCTGGGGGGAATTATAAATATCTCTGCTGCTCTGTGAGCAGAGAGCTGCAAGGATCTCATCCCAGCTCACGCCAAGGTGAAGCTTCAGTGGCCTGAGATGTGTGTCAAAGCACCTGCAAGCGAGGCGGTGCCTGAAACATCCTTCCAGGGAGAAGTGAAACCAATCTTACTCGTTTTTCAGCAGGAGCTGCTCTCCTCCTGGGTGTGCCGTGGTCCTGGCGTGCTCAGACCTGGTGGGCAGGAGAAATAGCTTAGCCCCCTCTATGGATGGTGGGAAAGCCTGGGAGCTGAGGAGGGGAGTCAGCCTCGGGCTGGGGCTGGCTTCCACAGCTTGTGCTGTCGTGTTTCCACCTTCTTGTGCCTGCAGAGCAAGGCCCATCTCTGGTGAGCAGCTGGAGGGCTCAGCCTCAGCCCCAGCACGTCGCCACAGTCCGTTCATGCCGTGGCGCAAACGGGGAGGAAGAGGAAGGGGTGTCCTGCAGGAACTGGGGCTGGTGGCTGCGTGGGAGATGCGGAGGTTCCTGGGAAGTGGAGCTCGTCCTCCCATGGGCAGCCTGGGATGGATCTGACCTCTTTGTACTTACAGCTCAGGGCTGGGTCTAACCAGCTTCCACGTGCTGGGGGATGGAAAGGCAGTGTGGGTGTGAAACCACCGTGCCAGCGGTAGGGAAGCACCGGGGAGATACAGGGAGAGCAGGAAAGGAAGGACCGTGAGGAGGGAGGAGAGGCGCAGGGCCAGGAGGGAACACACAACTGCAGGAGCCACACAGAAGCCAAGGGGCATTCGGAGCAATGATGGCCGTGGGTGTGAGCCACAGCACCTTTGGTGGCTTCACAGAGCCCGGTGAAGCGCCCTTTGGAGTGATCACAGCGGGAATTAGTGGCTGGCTTCACACCTGGTGGCAGCATCCAGGTCCTGGGAATAGCACTGCAAGGGACATGGCTGTGCAGTCAGTGGGTTTCTGGCCAGGAAAGGGAGGAGATGGCAGGGGGAGGTGGCAGGAGGAGGTGGCAGAAGAAGGTGGCAGGAAGAGGCTGGCTCGTTGAGCCCTGGACTCACAGCAGCAGCCAGAACCGGCAGGGTTAAGGCAGAGATGTGGCTGTAAATGCAGGAGTTTGCAGTTACTGGTGCTTGGAGTCCAGCAGGGCTCTTTGCTCTTGAGATACTGAAAATGCAGCTGACTCCTCACCTCACTTTGATTGTGTTTGCTGCTGTTTTGCTAAAGTGGGAAGCAAACTGCTTCTCTAAGAAGTAAGAGACAGCAGCCCCTTGCCTAGAAACTCCCTGGTCGTAGTCATGGGAGTGCTGTCCTGGCCAGGGTGACTCTTTTGCACTTGGCTGGACTGAGGCACCCCGACTCCATCCCCTTTTTTCTGGCCATTTCCAATTTGCCATCTCCAATTTCAGCACTGGACCAAGAGAATGAATGGATTTTCCTTCTTTCTTTCCCCCCTGCAAGTGCAAGGGAACTTTCTGCCTACGGTTGTGACGATTGGGATTTCTGCTTCCCTGCCAAGGGTGCGAGGAAAGACGGGCAGGTAAATGTAGGCAGGGCCATGCTGCCGTGTGAGGGCACTAAAGCTGATGGGTGCTGGAACCCGGGAGCACTGTTACATAATTCGGACTGCAATGCAGAAGCTCTTCCTTAATTTTTAATTATCCGATTGCCGCACGCCCGTAGCGCTCAACTTGGGATGTGGCGTCGGCCCGTGGGCACCTGTGAAGGGCCTTGGCTGGTGGAGATGACAGGAGAGCCTTCCCTCGTGCTCCTGTCCCTGGTGGCACGGCAGGAGGAGATGTATCCCTGTGGTGCCTTAGGTTTTTACTCTTATATTTTTCAAAACTCTGTATTCCCAGTGTGTGACTCTGAGCTGCCTTGCAGCCTGTCAGCTGCTGCTCTCTCATGCTCACACAGACATAACAAAGCCTCTCCAGGCCTGCTCTCCAAGGACACCCAGCCCGTCCCAGGCCCAAAATGTGTAACCCAGCACCTTGAGAAGGGGGGCGAGCTGAGGGGCAGTTCCATCATTAGCTAAAGTTTAATTGGCGAATTTATGCTGATATGCAAATGGACCAAACCTGTAACAGTGTGAAGAACTCGTGACTCGGGGTCCATCTTGGGTGCAGCCTTTGGCCTGCCCAGGGTGTGCCTCTGAAGGCCTTTCCAATAAATATCCACCTTTATTTCCTCACTCCTGTCTAGTCTCTGTTTCCAGGGTGGCCTCTGTAGGCATCACCTGTGACACCGAGCGGGGCTGGGCTGTGGTGGCTGGAGAGGGTGCGCTGCACCCACCCCGGGGACCCAGGGATGTCCCACTTGGACGCTGGGACAGAGGGAGAAGGTGTGTGTGCAGGTCTCCAGAGGCCTTTGAGGTTTCTCTGGTCTGCGGTGTCAGAGAAAGGGAAGGCACCATGGTCATTTTGCACCCAGATTTCCCACAGAGCCCCTGGTGCCTCTCAGGGTGGGTGTGTTGGGACATGGGAGAAGCTGCGGAGGAGCTGTTGCAGACCTCGGCTGTGAAGCACCGTTTCTTCCCCTCCCTGTTTCTCTCCCTCTTTCAGATCCCCACTCTTCACTTTCTGTCCTTCCTACAAAGGCAGCTGCCTCGGAGCAGCTTAGGCTTCAAAGTTCCCAAAATAACAAAGGTTAAAATAAATTAAAAAAAAAAAAAAAGAAGTGTTGCTAAAAGATCAAGTCAGTGCCCCACTTGCACCTGGGCTCAGAGCTTCAAAGCAGCTGCAAAGAACTCCCCACGATGCCCCTGGTTGGGTCTTTCCATGCTTGTAGTCCTGCCTTCAACCCTCCTGCAGTCACAGGAGATTTTGTAGTAGCCAGGATGAGTGAAAGGGGTGGAGGGTCCTGCTGCTTTTGTTGCCTGTGGGGGCAATTGGAGAGAGTCTCTTGAGGAGCAGGAGGTTGTGGTGGTGGCTGCGGTGATGGGCAGGGCCCTGTGGGTGAGGTGGGTGCCTCAGAGCTGTGTCCTGCACCCACCAGCACCGTCCCCATGCCAGGCAGGTGGGCAGAGAGCTCCTCTGTGCCCAGTGTGTGCTTTGTGCCTCTGCTGGCTCCGCTGATTTACACAGATCATCAATATGACAATTATATACACCTGCAGATTTAATTACCTCCATTTTCATCAGGCAGCAACAGATTTATGCCCCTGTTCAGGTCCTATAAATCTCAAACAGGCTTGACTAGACCCAAAAGCCTTCCCATTGATCACCGTGCACTGGCTGGTCTCTGGCCGTCTTGACAAGCTCTTCTTTCAAGAGTGATAAACTCGAGATGCACGGATAAGTTTTTCCCCTTCTACATCTTCCTTCCTTCTTTTTTTTCCTTTCCTTTTCATTCTCCCTTTTCCACCTTTCAAAGCCTCCCCACAAACTTGAAAATGGAGCTCGAAATCATGTAAGAGCTCATAAACACCAAAGAGTTTGTGATGTCGGGCTGCAGTTGGCAGCAGCCCCCGCCTGCCTTCTCCATCCCTTCCCCTGGGACCAGCACTGCTCCCTCCAGGGCAGGTGGGAGGAAGAGGAGGATCACCTCTTGGAAAAGCTCTTGGCCTGGCTGTGGATAGGAGAGCAGACCAGGTTATTTTGGTCCTGTTTCACTCCCTGGGTGGGCCACCTCACCCATCCCACGTCTCAGAAAACCAACAGGTCGTGGCACTCCCCCCGGGAGATGAGGAACAAGGAGCTGTGCTTGTTTCCTGTGCTGAGCACAGAAATGCCAAAATAGCACCTAACTTTCCTGACCTCCTGGCCTCGGCACAGCGAGCACTTAGCCAGATGAGTGCGCAGGAGTGAGCTGGAGCTCACCCTTGAGGTGCAGTCCGTGCCATCACTGTGCCCTGCTGGTCCCACCAGCCCTGCCTGACCTCACCTGTACGATATGCTCCGATGTTCTGCTAAGTGCCTGGCAGATGGGCTGGAGTGGCCAGCCATTACCTCCCCTGCCAGCCCGTGATGGATATAAATAGCCCTTTGCCTCCCCGTGAAAATTGCTGGCTGGCTTGGAAAGATGAAGGGAATCTTGGCAAGCGCCTTGGGTGCGTGGGGTCTGACAGCACAGAGGGCTTGGATTTGGAAAGGGGGAGTTTCTGGCTGGGTGTTAAGAGGCTCTGTCACTAGGAGGGAGCTGCCCCGGGGTACCCCCTCCTCCCATGAGGCAGTGCCTGGGGGAGCAGAGGGTCTCAGCCACTCCCAAAGGGACATGTGGATGTGGGATACATCCTTGAATGGTGGCCCGGGTAGCACAAAGCTGGCTCTGCAGTCACTCTTCATGCCCAAGAGACTGGGCAGTGTGGGGGTAGTGGGTTGTTGTCCCTTAGCATCTCCAGCCACCACTGATAAATGGGAAGAAAAATGTTAAAACCGCAGCGTTTCTGTATGTGGTCATTTCCCTGCTGCCAAGGTCTGTGCTGCAGGTATTTCTCAGCCTCGGATGTGCCTCTGGGCTCTCTGGCTCAATAGCTGCTGGTGGCTCTGTCTTCCCTGAATTCAGTGACGAAAAGAACCTTTTGTTAGTTTTCACACACGTAAATCCTGGCAAAGTGAGAAATAGTGAATAACCATTGCCTTTCCCACTGCTCCACTGGCCGATGGTTTTACAGGCTTTTATCACGTCCTCACTCTGTCGTTTGTTTCCTTTGCTGAGGAGTCCTAACACAGTTGGTTTCTCCTCTTCACAAAGCCATTTGCAACATCTCATCTCCCTTGTACCCCTCCTCCAAACCTTCCAAGCTTTGCCTCCTCCGTTTCAAGATGGTTGACCTGAATATCGCGTGCAGGATTCCAGATCAGCTTGCTTTCACCAAGGTTGAGTTTCACCTGCCCACTTCCTTGCCCGCTTTCCTCCTGCACTTCTCAGCTTTAGCTTTGAGAAGACTAAATTTAGCCTTGGTGACCAACTTTGTCACTCGCCTCTTCTTTCCAGAGTGTTCCTGAGCAGCCGAGGTCCTGACAGAGAACTCCGTGGGGCTTCTTGGTAACCTCCTTTCATCATGAAAACAAAACCCTTGCTCCTCCCCCTCCTGGTGGGCTTCAAGACGACTTTCCTTCTTATCCCAACACCACTTCGGCGCTTGGGAAAACTTTGAGGGTGGGTTTTGACAAGAGCTCTTTGAAACGAGTCTGTCGGGTTGGATCGCCCTTATCTCCTGGCTTACAGTGCTGGGTGACCCATGTTTGCTGATGCACCTGCTGGTTCCTCTGACAAAGTGTCCAGGGCACAATACTGGTCCTTGATTTCCTTGATGAACAAGAGCTTTTATAAGAAATTGTGGTTTCCTCTAGCAGGTTTTTCTTCTGGAGCTGCTCACCCTTTGGGAGCGATAGTGGCTGTGTTGGTGGGGTGGTGCAGTTTGTAGGTGAGCACCTTCTGAGCTGAGGGGTTTGTGCCCTCCTTCTCACCAATTTGCTGGGAGACAATTTAGCCAGGGCAGGAATTTTCCATGGCTGATCGGGAGCCTCTCCATCAGCTGGACTCTTTCCATGAAGACCTGATTATCCCTGTGGAAGAGGTGATGTGGTAGCATTGCAGGGTGAGATGTCAGCTACGGATGTGGTCCTTTCTGGGGTTTTTACATCAGCATTGCATCTCAGAAGTGTAGTCACATGTTCTGTTTATTTTGCTTTTGCTCCCTGTCGTGGGTGGGCATCTGGGTTCTCTCGAACATGGCCGTGTCACCCGAGTGTTGTTCCCGGGGGTGGATCCGCCTCCCTTCCCACATTTCCTCAGCAGTTCACAGTTGTGGCAGATGGGACCAAAGCAACGAGTCAGGAGTGAAAATCAAATGCCAGTGCATGTCCCGATCTGCTTGTTGTTCTTCCCAGCTTTAGGTCAGAACTGACAAACGCCATGGAACGATAACCTTAGAGGGGATATCGCACAGGTGCTGCTGGGCACGTCCTCAGGCTTGCGGGACAGAGCAGGGCAGTGGGGGCTGTCACACTGGGGTCAGCAGCTGCAGAGCAAACCCGGTCGACTCAAGCTCACTAATGATGCATCAGTGTCCTTTGCTCTGAAAGCAGCTGTGCAGCTCCCAGAGTGATGGTGATGCCATGAGGATTTTTTGCTTTTCTTTTATGCCCCTTTTATACACTCTTTTATATAGCTTTATGTGTTCCTTGTGCCTTTAGCTTACGTAGTTATAATTCTTTAAGTTCGATAACTCCCCTTAGACCCAGTATTTCGTTAAGTTTAGAGACCAAACATTCTAAAAGCCCAAAGAAACCAAGGTCCTCTCCAGAACACATTCTGTAAACAAAGATAGGCCCATCCAGGGGGAGGGTCCCTTGGGTGGGGGTCTCACCCGAGTCCCTCACTGGGGAGCCTTTAATAGATGTGCTAATTTTTGCAAGGCCTGTAATTGTATACTCATCACATCATGAGTGGCCATTTTCTTCGGTGGGGACATTGGGGTGCATTTCGATGTGCATTTCATCACATCTAAGGATCCTTAAATAAATACCGAGGTAAAACCCTTTTCTCTCTTAACTGTGTTCAGCTCTCTTAATTTTAAGACCAGGATAAGGCATCAATGGGGGGTTTGCTGTTAAAGAAAGGGAGGGGTTAGGGCTCTGGCACATTCGGGACGCAAACCCCAGTTCAAGGCTAAAACGCAGCCACGGCTCTGAAATGCAGCTCCGTGGTGACCTTCCCAAAAGCAAAGGCTCCTGCATCCCAAGGAGAAACCCGGTTAGCTGTCAGCCTCGCTGTGGCACCTCATGGCTTCACGTGTACCAGCCCCACACGCAGGCGCCGTGGTGGGGTGATCCCTCTGACCTAGCCTGAGAGTGGCTCCAGGGAGATCACCACTGCCTTTTCCCTAAACCTTTATGTTCTCCCATGTCCATGAGTCTTTTGGAGATTTCCCCCCAGGGGCCATCTCCCGTGAAGCAGGATCCTAATATTTACAGTGAACTTTGTGTTTGCTGATATGGAAAAGCTGGATTGTCTTGAAAAGGCAGAGTGACCTACAGAATGAGCTGGTTTTCCTACCTGAGACTGGAGACAGGAAAAAATGCAGATGAAATATGGATAGTCAGTGATGGATGTGAATTTTTTAAATGGGCCCATAAAAACATGAATATTATCCCATGAATGATCTGAAACTAAAACCCTGGAAGTATAGATGAGTTAAGTATCAAGATAAGCGTTTTGACATCTGAATTGGTGGAAATCAAGGCCTGAGGTGCCAGCAGAGAGAGCGAGTGACTCGTGGTGGGGAGGTCTCCTGAGTCACTCCAGACACTGGAGACCCTCGGAGGAGTGCAAAGCTTGATTTAGCTGAGTTGGAGCCCTTTCAAGGATGTGTGTGGTTTAGGCATGGAGCAAAAGCCTTCGCTAATGGAGGACTTAAATAAAAACACAGTCAGGTTCCGGATGGAAAATAAGGCAGGTTTAAATGTTAACGAGGAAATACAAGTCCAAGTCAAAATCTGCACTCGGCTGTATGGAATGAGTCTGTGGAGACCAGCATTATGGCAGAGTTCATTTGACTTATTGGAGGCATCTATTTGTGCAAAATGCTTCCAAATGGAGAGGAAAATTGTTTTGCTGGGTGTTTTTTTCATCAAAATGCTGATGTGAGTCTTTAAGGAGAGCTGTTCTCCTTGTGTGCCACCGTGCCAGGTCTCCATGGGGGCATGAGGACACGGGAATGGGTCCCTGTCAGCACCAGGCTCGTGGGGCCATGGCTTTGGTGTTGCACCAGCTCAGGCACAGAGCTGGGCTGTGACAGAGGTGTTGCCTCCCAAAATTGGGACGTGCAGAGGTGTTGCCTCCAGCAGGACTGGGTTTGCTTTGTGCGGGACAGCTGTCCCAAGGGAAATGGGGCTGTTTGGGATAATCAGCAAGGAAGCAGGTATGAATCTCCACACCTCCAGCACCTTCAGGCTGGTCTTTCGTCCTCTCCTCAAACTGCTCCTGTGGAACCTCTCTCTGCCCGCTCCCTCCCCTCGCAGATGGTCTGGGAGGGGAGCAGCTGCGGCCGGTATGTTGAAAGCATCAGCCGGGGCCTTTGGAGGCTGCTGCTCCCACAGATATGAAGGACCTGGGCCACGTTTGATACCAGGTGAATGTGGCACAGCCTAATTAGTGGCCTCCTACTGTTATTAACCTCTGACTCAGACAGGCTATTTTTTAACAGAGGTGCAAGAAGTTAATACCAGTGCTAATGGCTTCCTATCCAAGGCCTTAATGAAAGCCATGCAGGGACCAGGCTTTTCATCAATATCTTTCAAACTTTGAACTTGAAGTTATCCTCTCCCCCCGCCTTTTTTTTTTTGTTATTTTTGGCTTTCTGCCCACTTTTCAGCCTCCTGTGGGACATCCTGGCCCCGCTGTGTAAACTGGTCAGCAGGGCTGGCACCTGCCAGCTCCACAGCAGAGCTGACGCCCAACAACATGCAGGTAAATCATCCCAGTTGGCTACGTGGGTCGCTGTAGCATCTCTCACCAGGTGGTGAGATGTCTGCTTGGAGAGCAAGGCAGGGGGAAAAGTAAAACCTGTTGGACTGGGAGAAGAGAGAGTACAGAGATGCCGTGTTAGGGAGGAAGCTTGGTCTTGGTCTTGGTCTAAACGGAACTCCAAGAGAGCTTTGTGGATGCAGGAAAGCATTTCTGTGTGTAATTTTTTCAAGTAGAAATGGAGTAGGAGAGAGGCAGCTGATGTGTTGCTAAGACACTCGCGGAGAGGAGGAGAAGGTCTAAGGATGAAGCTCTCTCACCTAGGTGCTGCCTCAAGAGTCTTTGCCAGGGCAGGGGCAGAGATGGTGGAGCAGCCTTGTCCTGAAGTGTGATGGAAGGCTCATAGCTTGCCAGTTTGGGGTGATGGCAATTGATTTGTGGGGTGTTTTCCTTTGTCTCTTGCACTTGTGACTTGTGTGCGATGCTGCAGGGTCACGTCGTGATGTCTGGTGAAAGAGGATAATGTGCTCAGGCTCTGCGGCTGGATTGTGCTCTCCTAAAACAAGAATCCATTTTTTATTGAAATATATTTTTCTTTTAAAAAAATAAGCCTGTTTAAATAAATTTGAAATTATGACAACCTATTTTAAGGCTGAAATTTACTATAATCTATTAATCATTTAAATAACTTCCATCAAGGATTTCTTCTCAAATATTAATGAGCTGAAGGGTGCTGCTTTTACAATGATATGTCAGATCAGGGGGAAAACATCTCTAACTCTAGCTTTCTAAATGTCACAATGTCACATACTTAGTATCTATTATTTTCACTCTTTACAATGGAGCAAATGCTGGTATTTACATTTTTTCCAAATGTCAGTACGCTGAGTTCCTGTTGTGCATAAAAGCTCTTGCCTTAATTACTCCTAATTTCACGTTAGCAGGCAGGTGCAGGGAGAGTGTTTTCTTCCATCTGAGCTGGTTCATTCCGAGTTGAGAAGCCGTGGGGAGCTGGGAAAGCGGGCAAGCTTGTTTCCCCCTTCTCAGTCCATGAATAAAGACCATGTGGGAGAGGAGGAGATCCGCCGCTTCAAATCCCCCTGGCTGCCGGGAACCGGCTTTTCAAAGGGGCATCCGTGTCCCTAAACACACAGCTCAGCAGCTGGAGGGAGTTTCAGAAGTGCTCCTGGCTTCCTGGTGACTTCACTCTGGGTTTTGCTCCCCGCCGGCATCGTGGGGCGCGCAGCATCCCCGTGCTTGGGACGCTCTGAGCGCGCCGATCACCGCCAGGAACGCGGCCCGTGCCGAGCACAAGCACTCTGCCAGCTCGCTCGCCGTGGCTAATGCTGCTTCTGATTAATCAAATCAGTTTGGGAGGATGAACCTGGCTCCCGATGCAGATTTTGCAACCCCCTCCCCACCTCCCCCGGCAGCCGGCTCACTTAAGGCAGCCTAATGAAATTAATTAACGGCAAATTTAAAATGTTGTTTTTCGGCGCTGTAATTGAATTCCAGTTTTCATTTGAATGCAGCATGAAACAAGCAAAATAAAGGTGATAATTTGCAAAGTGGGATGGGCTCTTTCCACTTGCCATCAATGGGGCAGAGACAGGAGGGGAAGCTGTGCCTCACTGGGAAGCTCATCGTGTTTTTTGGGGTCATCCCAACAAAATCTGCTATTTTCACGAAAAGCAGCTAACAGACAAATGGCAGGCTCGAGCTGGTGGCTGAGATCAAGGTGGTGTGAGCTGGTGATCAAGCTGATCTGGTCTGAGGGGGAGGTGGTGATTAAAACAGTGCCCATCTCTCCTAGGGATGTGCTGGTGTCACCCTGCCCTCGGCTGAGACCCAGCTGTAGGATGTCCCTGAAATTTTGGAGGCAGCCAGGTGAATTTGGTTCGATTTGGTATTTGGTGTCCTGGAGCGTGTGTACTGTCCCTGTCCTCAGCTGCTCTTCCTGTCTGGGTGTCCTCTGCTGCCGTGACACCTCAGCCCAGCCGTGTCCGCCTGTCTCACTGCCCCAAGCTCTGAAATTAAGGGTACTTAGGGAAAACAGGGTGGCTTGGGCAGAAGGTACCTCTGCAGGTTTCTGGGCTGAGTCCTGGGTGGAGAGCCTTCAAAAATGGTTGAAAACTGAAAACCTCTGAGATCGCCTCGAAGTCAGAGATGTCGGTGGGATCGCAGCCGCATTCACGTTCCGCTGTTCACAAAGGATGGGAGCTATTTTGTCTGCAGTGATTTGGGATGTGGTCCCAGCGATCCCATTATGCTGCTGAGAGCTTGTCCTGCATCCTGTGCCCCCAGCGTCTGACGCTGTGTTTAACATGAGGCGTGTGGGTGAAACCTGTCCAGGTTAGAGCTGGGAGGATGCTGCTGGGTTACTGCTGTCAGTGAGTGCTCTCTCCCTGCACCACAGCTGGATTTTGGGAGAGGCCCACATCTGGATTATACCCAAAAATATGGTTTTACTCTGCTTTAGCCCTTCAGGTTGTGGTTTGTGTAGGTGCTGGCAGGGGGTGACTGGAGGGCGTGCATCCTTTGGTCCCTCCGCCAACTTTTTTGGGAAGAGGTGAACGTCTCCCATGAACCCTCTGCTCCACATTTCCCCATTGACCAGCTTTGCTCTTGCAGAGATCTCAGGCAACACGGATGACATCCCGCTGGTGCGCTGGCGGCAGCAGTGGCTGGAGAATGGCACGTTGCTCTTCCACATCCACCACCAAGACGGGGCCCCCAACCTGCCTGGCTTCGACCCCACGGAGGAACCCCAGACGGAGTCGGCAGAGGAGGAGCTGAGGATCCTCCACATCTCTGTCATGGTATGTGATGGGAAGGCAGCCCCTGTTCAGCTGCCCAGAAGCCTGTAGGAAATACAGTGGCTTTTGAAAAGCCATTTATTTCCCCACCTGGCTCCAGCTGCCCTGGGGTGGGGAGCTGTGCCCACCTTTGGGGTGGTTAGGATGTGCTGGGCACCCCTCTGAGCGCCTTAACAGGCTGCTTTAAACCTCTCCCGTAGTCTGCATCACGTTGAAAATGTGTTTGCAGGGTGCCTTTTTCCCCGGGGGTTCTGTGCTTTGGGGCTCTCAGCCACATTAACCCGGGGTTGATTCACACTGACCTGTCAGGAGCCCTTTGCCCCGTGCAGGCCCCCGCTGCCCCCTGCCCTGACGCACAGCGGGTGTCACAGTGCCACCAGGCGCTGTCACCTCCGCTTCTGTCAGCGTGGCAGCCCCGTGGCCGTGGTTCCACTGCATGCAGCAGGAGCAACCCGTGCGTCGAGGCTGCACAGCAATGCTCCCCCACCCAGACACGCAGAGAAAGGAGAGAGCTGTATGTTGGGGGGAGATCTGTGGTGTGTTGATTTGGGGGGTTTTTTTGTTACGTTGGAAAAAATTGGAAGAGTCCTACGGTTTTTGTGCCACTCGGAAGAGAATCAGCCAGAGCCAGTGTGTTGCCGAGGCTGCAAACAGGCTGTTCAGCGGTGTCCACCCTAATAAGAGCTTCAATTGCTCTTCCAGATTGCAGCCCCAGGCCAGGTTTCTCCTCCATCATTTGTGCTTGATTAGTCGGAGGGAAAAAAAATCGTTTGCAAAGCCACTCCCCAAACCATCTCGCACCATTATCTCTGTTTTGCTGTCCATTCCCAGCTGCTCCTAAGAGGGTGCATCACCCCTGGAGAGGCTGGCCCTGCTGTGGTCTTGGTCTTCTTGGGCACTGCTGTGTCCCAAGATCAAGGCAGAAGGGCCTGGATCGAGGCTGGTTATCGAGCTGATGGAAAGGATGTCTGCAGCTCGCTGCTGTCACACCGAAATGTGCGGGTGCAGATTGAGTCCTCCTCTGCCCCTTCCTCCCCGTCACCCTCGGCTCTGCTCCCACAGCATCCTTACTCCCTGACAAACAGAGGCTGGCTTTTGTGCCAGGAGCCAGGATCACGTGGAGTTCTCAAGGCTGGCTTGCTTTCTTTGCTGTGGGGTTGCCAAGAGGAGGAGTGTGAGCGAGGGGTTGTATCCATCGTGGCCAAGGTCTGCTTGGGGACTGGGCAAGGAGCGCTGCCACAGCCATCCAGCACAGGGCTCCTCTCACAGCCATCACAGGGATGCTGGGTGGAGTGGGGGGAATAAGGCAGAGCGGGATTTCTGTGCTCCTGTGGAGGGAAAACCCACCACTCTGAGGTGGGTGCCCTGATGCTCTCCAACAGGCAGTGGGTGGGGGAGACTTCAGCTCTGGCTTTCACCCTCCTCTCAGAGCCTCTTGAAATCTCAAGAGTCCACAGGCTGCTTTTCTCAGGGGTGGTCTGAGCTCTCAGACTATCGGGGCAGAAGAAATTCAGTTTCAATGAAATAACAAGTTTCTTTTGTAAACCCACAGCCGCTGTCTGAAAAAAAGTGAGCATCCACCAGATTCAAGCTCTGGCTTGGTCTCTCCTGTTCACCAGCACAGGTGTATGGCAGAGCTCGCTGGTGTTTGGGGGATTTAATGTGCATACAGAGGGTGAAGGAAAACCAGGAATGCCCTGGTATTCCTCCTACCTGCTTGTCACCCCATCTGCAGGTGGACTGTCCCTAGGGTGACAGAGAGCCATGACAGAGGAGGCCACCTCTGGTGGGCAATGGGGACAGTCCCCACTTATTTATGGATCACAGGAACTCGTAGGGATTGGAGCATGATGTAGAAACAGGCTCTCACTTCACCACTAAAAAATTCTACATGACTACACTTTTGTATACAAAGGCATGTAGAGATGGAATTAGACCGATACAGAGGAGATTTGGATTAGGTACTGGGAAGAAATCCTTCCCTGTGAGGGTGGTGAGGCCCTGGCACAGGGTGCCCAGAGAAGCTGTGGCTGCCCCTGGATCCCTGGCAGTGTCCAAGGCCAGGTTGGACAGGGCTTGGAGCAGCAGGAAGGTGTCCCTGCCTTTGGCATGGGGGTTGGAATGAAGTGAATTTTAAGGTCCCTTCAATCAAAACCATTGTAGGAGTCTATGATTTCTATGATCCAGGGCCAGTTTTCAGCCCCAGCGAGATTTTCGGGCTTCCTGGCTGTAGGCTGCTGGCCAGAAAGATGCCAGCCATCCCCCCTGCTTCAGCAGGACTGCTGGTCTCCATAATCACTGGAGTTT
>VXBT01000185.1:45196-127493 GCA_013400235.1 Oriolus oriolus | reverse complement strand
TTTTTTTTTTTTTTTTTTTTGGTACTTAAAGAAAGTTGGGAAGGAGGCTGGGAGGGTACATCACAGCTCCATTATTCTGGAAATGAAAGTGGGTTAAACTGTAATGGCCATTAGACTTCCTTTCCCAGCTGCTTCTCCTGCTTCTCATTCAGTAATTCCCTTAATGTTTTATCCTAATGGAGCAGATTATTACTATTATTTTATTTTCTCAAGATCACCTGTTGCATAGCAAAGAGCAGGGGGACCGGAGCTGTGGATGGACTCTGAGCTCTTAGCTGGCTCCGCATGCTTTTTATTGTTATTATTGTTATTATTGGTGGCAGATTGTGCCTAAAGGGCCAGACTGGGGCTTTCATCTCACCGCCCTCTCCCTGGGCACAGTGACGTCTTGCAGGAGGGTGATCCTGGGGACAGTGGCAGGATGGCAGGGCCAGGTGCTGTTTTGGGGTCCCTGTGGGACAGGAGCTTTTTCAGCCTCTCTCCCCCGAGATGTTCCCCAAGCAACACTTCAGTCATCTGCCTGTCTCAAGCCTTGATCTCTTTTCATCTGTGCTGCAATTTCTGCCAGATACCCTGGGAAAACCCCCCAAGACTGAGAGTGACAGCACTGAATCCAGTTGGAAATGGGTCAGGAAAAGTTGCCTGTAGGAGCATTTGCCAGGAATAAAGCTGATCTCGGGAGAATGAAACAAAACACGCTCTGCCTTAAATGCTGCTTTTTCCACCCTCGCTGGCAGCTTCAAACGCGGAGGCCCGAGGGACCCCTTGGCCAGCACTGGGTGCTCCCGGTGCCGGCTCGCTCTCGGTGCGATCGGGCTCCCCTCGCCAACGCCTTCACGTTGGCCACGCCGGAGCATGCCCGGGGTGTTTGTGTCCCCTGTGTCCCAGGGGATGGCCGGCGGCGGTGCCCGGCTGACCCCTGCTCACGTTGGTGCCCGCAGGGAGGGATGATCGCCCTGCTGCTGTCCATCCTGTGCCTGGTGATGATCCTCTACACGCGCCGGCGGTGGTGCAAGCGGCGCCGCGTGCCGCAGCCCCAGAAGAGCGCCAGCGCCGAGGCGGCCAACGAGATCCACTACATCCCGTCGGTGCTGATCGGGGGCCACGGGCGGGAGAGCCTGCGCAACGCCCGCGTGCAGGGCCACAACTCCAGCGGGACGCTCAGCATCCGCGAGACGCCCATCCTGGACGGCTACGAGTACGACATCACCGACCTGCGGCACCACCTCCAGCGCGAGTGCATGAACGGTGGCGAGGACTTCGCCAGCCAGGTCACCCGCACGCTGGACTCGCTGCAGGGCTGCAATGAGAAGGCCGGCATGGACCTCACACCAGGTGGGCGTGGGCTGAGCTGGGTCCTCTCCAGCTTGTCTTCTCTCCGCAGTTCTGTGCGTGTGTTTTCCCTTGGGCATTTTCCCCGTTTCTCTGGGTTTTCATCGGGTGCGAGATGCTGGCGGTCCCCTGAAGGCGCTCCCATTGCTGGGAGTCCTTGCAGCCAGTTGGGAGCAGTCCCTGCTGAACGGGACATGGCTGAGAATGTCCCTTTGTGGGGAAAGGCTGCGGTTCCCATGCCCTGACCAAGAACCAGAATGGGGTTCCCTCCGTGCTATCTCATCAAGACCCCCAAACCTCCCTCCTGTATCCCCAGATTCCTGGTGTCTTCTCCAGGTGAGGTTTTTAGTAGCAAAGTTACACTTGCCATCAGGATGATTCAGAGTTGATGCTGCCCCCAGATCATCAGCAGGGATTCTTTGAGGCTTGTAACAAAGCTGTTCTTTGGCCATATCACTAACTGAGCCATCCAGCCGGAGCCTTCTCTACTGAGACCTGGTATGGGAAGATCATGGTGTGGTGCCTAAAGCTCTCCTGCACATGAAGAAGTGCCCTGAGAGGCTGAGTGTTAACATCTCAGCTTTTTGGCTAGTTTGGTGGAGGTGCCAGTCCTCTTCAGGACTGGAGTTGTTCATGAGTGTGCCTCGGGGGCAGCTCAGCTCATTGGCTTCAGCTCCTTGATCCGTCCTGGAGACGGATCCAAGGAAACCTTTCTCTCACCTCCCTCCCTTTTAAAAACCTTTATCCCTGAAATATCTCGCCTTCAATTCTTCCTGCTCAGGGAGCGATAACGCCAAGCTGTCCCTGATGAACAAGTACAAGGACAACATCATTGCCACCAGCCCCGTGGACTCGAACCACCAGCAGGCCACGCTGCTGTCCCACACCTCCAGCAGCCAGCGCAAGCGCATCAACAACAAAGCACGAGGTAGGACAGTCCCGGGGTGGATGGGGTGCCTTGGGCTCCCACCCACCCACATCCCAGCAGCCCACCCTCTCCTGGGATGGAGAAACAGGGCCAGAGCTGGGCAGAGCATGGAAAAGAGGGTTTGGCTGGGGAGGAGCAGAGAACACGGTGCCTGCAAGGGTGCAAATGATGTTGGGCCAGTGGGTTGCTAAGATGCAGAGGGTGTTTGCCCCAGGAAATATTTCAGGATACTGGCACAGCCACAGGGAAAAGCTGCGAGGTAACCCGTGGTGGGGGGGTCTCGCTGTGTGTGGTGGGAAGGGGAGCAGATGCTGTCCCTGCTGCACCTGGCAGATGGGGCTTCTGGTCTTTTGGGCAAGGCTTTCCCTGAAGGGTGATGTAGGATGCCAAGGTTTGGGGTGGCACGGTGCCAGCCCCTCCGTGACTACACTCAGTGTCCCCTGCAGCTGGCTCAGCATTTCTCAACCCCGAAGGGGACTCAGGGACAGAGGCAGACACCGATCCCCAGCTGACCTTCTACACGGACCCCTCGCGGAGCCGGAGGCGCAGCCGAGGTGGGTGACGAGCCGTGACCCCTCCTGCCTTGTTTGCCGCTGCTCCCCTGGGTTTGGAGACTTTGCATGGGCAAAAAGGCGGAAACCCGAGCGCAACCGTGGCTGCCGCAGGCAGGCACCAGTCCCTGCTCCGCAGCAGGCTGCTGCTGCTCTCCGGTGGAGCTTCTCAGCAGAGGATCAGACATGTTGTGATGTTTTGCTGGGGGCTGCTGCCAGGCACGGGTGTGTGTTAATGAGTAACACGCTTCCAAGGCTGGCCCGTGCGTTCCCGTGCCGCCGCTCAGCACGGCGCCGCCGGGGTCCGTTCCAGCACCGTGCACACACCAGCTGCACCAGGGGATGGGGACGGCCTCGGGCCCCAGGAGTCTTGCCCTGCTGCCCTGCACCATCCCCTTGGGAGGTTTCCTCTTCCCAAGAGGGAAGTCAGTGTCTGTTTTCCCTCGCTGAACCTCGTTTGCTGGATGATGCCTCGTTGTTCTGGGAGTGGCGAGACTGGGAGCCATCCCCTTTAGCTGCTGCTGGGAGACTGATTCAGGCTTTGTCAACAGCCACTTTTTTTCCCACTCAGCTTCTTCAGCTGAAAGATTAAAAGTCAAAGACCTGCATGCCTTGAGCGGTTAGGGCTCTTGAGTGCTTTTTCAAGAGTGTCCATGAGCCTGTTGTCATGACAAAATTAACCCGAGTGAAGTGCCAAGAAGGAGTGAGGAAAACCAGGATACTGCATTTAGCTTTTTCCCCCCTCAGTATCTCTGCTCTGCTTTAAAGTTCTGCTGCTGCAAAGCTCCCAGTGTGCTGCAGTGCAGGAGAGCCAGGGCTCTGGGGGATGAGGAAGATCCTGGCCACAGCGAGACAGAGGGGTGGAGAGTCCCGTGGGAAGGGCTGCTGCATGCTCTTCAAAGTCCAAAGTGGCTCCATGTGATCTGATCGATGCTGGATTTCCAGGGGGCTGGGCAGGGTTTCTGCATCCTGAGGTGCCCTGGCTGCACCCAGAGATCTTCCCGGGTCCCGCAGGTGCCGGGTCTGACCTGTGCTCCCGTGCTTTGCAGTGGGGTCCCCCCGGAGCCCTGTGAACAAGACCACACTGACCCTCATCAGTGTGACGAGCTGTGTCATCAGCCTGGTGTGCTCCTCCCACATGAACTGCCCCCTGGTCGTCAAGATCACCCTCCACGTCCCTGAGCACCTGATTGCCGACGGTGAGCGCCCCATGGTCTTACCCATTTCGTCCTGCCCCTCTCTGTGAGGTGCAGTGGAGGGGAGGGGGGAGTGATGGACAGGATGGGTGCAGGATGGAGGGACAGGTGTGGATGGAAGGCACTGATGCCTTTTCCTGGTCTCAAAAATTAAGAGAGCTGAACACAGTTAAGAGGGAAAAAGGGTTTTACCTCGGTGTTTATTGAAGGACCCTCAGGGGCACCGAAATGCACATCGAAATGCACCCCGAAATGCCCCCCGGAGAAATGGCCCCCACGATGTGATGTGTGTGCAATTATAGGCCTTGCTAATTAGCACATCTATCAAAGATTCCCCAGGGAGGGACTCCAGCAAGACCCCTCAGCGAGGAACCTTCCCCTGGCTGGGCCTGGCTTTGTTTACAGAATGTGTTCTGGAGAGGCCCTCGGGGTCTGGGGTTTCCAGGGTGTTTGGGCTCTTGGCTTAACGGGATATTGGGTCTGAGGGAAGTGATCAAACTTAAAGCATTATAACTGTGTGGGCTAAAAGCACTAAGAATACATAAAAGCTACATAAGAGAGTATAAAAAGGGGTATAAAAGAAAAAGCAAAAAATCATCATGGCATCAGCACCACTGTGGGACAGAGGGAATGCGCATGGGATGGAGGGTGTGGGCACAGAGCAGAGGGGATGGGTGGAAGACAGAGGTGGCTGTTATGGGATGGAGGGGGTGGGTCTGTGACAGAGGGGACTGGTGTGAGATGGAGGGTACTGTGCTGGGAGCAAGGGATGGAGGGGTACAGGATGGGGGAGATAGGAACAGGACAGAAGAGACAGACAGAGGGTGGAGATGGCTGTCGTGGGACACAGGGCTTGGTGCAGGATGGAGGGGATGAGCGTAGCGCTGGGGAGACTGTTGTGGGTTGGAGGGGAATGAATGTGGGATTAAATGGACCGTCATGGGATGAGGGACGCTGTGGGACAGAGAGATCAGACCTCAGTGTGGGACCAAGGGGAGGGGTGTGGGGTGGAGATGGCTGCTGTGGGACAGAGGGGAAAGGCACAGGATGGAGGGGGCTGTCACAGGGCAGATAGGACGGGCACAGGACACAGGGGACTGTCCCAGGATGGAGGGAATGGGCAGGGGATGCAGGGATCCATCACAGGATGCAGGGGTCCATTATGGGACGCAGGGGACTGCCGTGGGGCGGAGGGCGCAGCAGCAGGCTGCTGGCACTGACTGCCCTTGTCTCGGAGGCAGGAAGCCGGTTCATCCTGCTGGAGGGGAGCCAGCTGGATGCCAGTGACTGGCTGAACCCGGCACAGGTCGTCCTCTTCTCCCAGCAAAACTCCAGCGGGCCCTGGGCCCTGGACCTCTGTGCCCGGCGCCTCCTCGACCCCTGTGAGCACCAGTGTGACCCCGAGACTGGTGAGTGCTGTCAAGGTTGGGGTGGGTTTGTGAGCTCACTTCTGCCTCCCCAGCCCGGCCGTGGTGGGAAGGTGCTTCCTCACCTTCTCCGAGCGCAGTCCGGAGCTGCCGGGTGCCCTGTGGGGGCTGCAGGCTGCACTGGGCAGGGAAGCACGTGGAGAGCCTTCCCAGGTGTGCTCTGCCACATCCCTCACGTCCCTGTCTCCACAGGGGAGTGTCTCTGCTATGAAGGCTACATGAAGGACCCTGTGCACAAGCACCTCTGCATCCGGAACGAGTGGGGCACAAACCAGGGGTGAGTGCCCAGGCCTGGAGGGTGCTGGCAGGAGCTGCAGCAGAGAGGGGCTGTGGTAGCTTCTTGGATGGCAGAGTTAGAGGCACCTCCGTGGATTGTAAGGTCAGCCCACAGCTGGGCTCTGCAGCAGGTCTGTGGAAGGCGAGGATTTCTGTTCTTTGAAATAATCAGGAATGATGTAGGAGAGGCCACTATCACATTTTAGAGTGAACACCCCCTGCAGGAGATCGAGGTTGTTCCTCCCCCACCCCCCTTGTGCTGCACTACCCTGGGCATCCTGCGCTTTGTGGGGCTTTCCTTTCGAGTGTGCAAGGCATCAGAGGAGGGCTGAGGTCGGGCTGAGGTCCCTGCTGAAAACTGGGAAAATGGGATGCTTTGATGCCGTGGCTGAGGGAACAGAGGACTCACCGTCTGCTCCGAGCTCCACACCCCTGCAGGTGCTGAGGGAAATGTTCCTGATGTTCCAGCAGCAATTTGGTGGTGGATTCCAAAAGCTCCCACCTCTCTCTGACCCTCGAGGGGGTGCTCCATCTGTCCCTCTGCACTCGTGGGTCTGTGACATGTGGCTTGAGGGGGGGTGCAGAAAGCCAGGACACCCCCAAATTCAGAGGTCCCACGTGCACCGGCACCTCCAAACTCTTCTTTTATCCCGTCACGTGGCCCTGCACGTGCCAGGATGCCCTCTCTGAAGCTGTTAGTCTTCACAGTGGGAAGAGGAAAATCACCAAAGGCTGGGCTTGGCGTGGCCCCCTCTGTGCCGGGGGTGGCAGCACTGGGGAGCTGTCGCTGGGCCGGCCCCACTGCGTCCCTTTGAACTGTGGCCCTGGGGAGAGCACTGCTGCTCCATCTCCAGCCCCCTCTCTGTTTTTTATCGTTTTAAAGGCAATTTAGCAACTGAACCCAGCGTGGAGCAGCAGCTGTGTGGGACAGGTTGTTGCTCTGGGTGCCCTGAGCCGGGGTGATGCTCACGGCACAGGCGGCCCCGCGCTGGGGATGTGCTGCGTGGTGTGGGGGCAGCCCCCAAATCTCTGCAAGGTACCACTGCTGGGGTAGGAAAATGCAGGCAGAAATGCAGCTCCTTGTCCCGTTTGTCCCTAGGGGGGGATGTCCCCAGCTCCTCTGTGCCATCTCAGCAGAGGCACTGAGTGATGGGCCAGGGTGTGTGGGGGGTGTTCCCCTGGCAGGGATTTGCCTGTTTGGGGATGTGTTGTGTTTGGGAGTGTCTCAGAGTGGGCTGGAAAGAGCCCACAGCCGCTCACAACCACATGTGGCTTTGGTGCCAGCCTCTGCCTCTGTCAGAGCAGTGTGTTGGGCCCACCACACTGCAAAAAGCAAATTGGCAAATGACTTTGTCCATCGAGGCTAGCAATAAACATGGATAAGCACTGTGGAGCAACATTTGCTTCCTGACCCTCTGCTCTTCCTTTGCTCCTGGGTGTGGGTGTGCATCTTCACACTTTTCCTCCACACACACAGCTCTTCTGTAGCCTTTTCCTGATTTAGCTGCTTCACTTTCTTATGGCACAGTGGAGAAAAGGATGCTGCTTTCAGGTAAATTGGGAAAAAGCAGGTAACAAGCAGGAGAGGAGCCAAGGGCAAGAAGGACCAATACATTCCTGAAGCCCCCTGGACCTGTTTGCATCTCCTGACCCGGCTTTGGTCTCAGCAGTGCCCACCCGAAAGGTGCTCAGGACCTCCTCTGTTCCTCTGGGGGATTTGGGGCTGCTTTTTGAGACCTGTCTCCAACCTGATGCTCCCACAGGAGCCTTCTCTCTGCCTTCTCTCCTGCAACAGGATTCATACCTGGCCAGGGTACATCTTGTCTTGGGCTTCTTCTTATATACCAGAATTGGCTATGACAAATTATGTGCAGCATTTCCACAATATTTTTCTGTTTGGGGCGGAGAAGCCTGGCAGTTCTCTTTTTCCCCGAGGTGCAACACAGCCCTAGACCAAACAAAGTCCTTCTGCCCTTCTCTGGGCTCTCGAGAAGGCTCCAATGCTGCAGTGTCACCATCCTTAGAAAACTCTCTCAAGCCACCTGAAACCGGGGTCATTTTGTGTTTCTTCCTTGAGCTTGTCAGATTTTTGTTTCACAAAATGGTAGCAGCTGAAGCCACACTTCACCATCCCTACCTGCAGCTTCCACTATTTTTAGGGGCTCTTGAAAGCACGTTCACACTAAGCATCGTGATGCTGAGGGCAGCTTGGTGCTTAATGAGAGTTTTTTGCCTGTTCTGCTGTCTGTTCCTGGTGTCCAGGTGCTGCTTAGTGCAGCCCTGCCTGGAAGGGCTTGTGATGCTGGAGGTCTCTTCTACATGAACCTTTGGCCTCCACAAGGTCATGACTGTGATGAAGTCTCTTTAGCCTGGCAGAACCATCTTGTCAGAGCCTGTTTAGCTGAGTAACTTGCAGCTGTGAGCTGGTATTTGTGTTTCTTGGGGTGGAGGTTAAGCTTCCGTGCTGTCTTCTGTTGGGCTCACCAGCTCCCTCCCAGCTCCAGCCCAACCAGGTGGCCTGCAGGCTCGCCTGCAAGAGATGGCTGCAAATCTTCTGCTCTCTCCCCCCATTCCAAGGTGAGATCAGCTGTGCCTGAATCATTTCTGACCACTGTTTGTCTCATGTGCTCTGAACCCTCCAATATTGGAGCGGTGTGCTGCCACCACGGGTCAGCCCCCAGAGAAACCACGCTGGTGCTTGGTCAGCAAAGCAGGATTAGCCAAATCCCCTGGCAAACTTGGGAGTGACGTGTTCTGGATGTGACCTCTTCTGTTTTCCCAGGGTGGCCTTTTTATGTGAAAACTTGTTTCAACCCTTCGGTTTAGAGGGTTTTGCCGTCTGATTGTTTTTATTTACAGCAATGACAAGGTTGACTCGGGTGTCTGTTCGCTCAGTAGCATCTAATTTTGCTCACGAAGGTGAGCTCATCTTTGTACTTCGTTGGTGATGGCAGTGAGAAGCTTTTTGTGTGGTGTGTATTTTGGGTACCAGACCGAGATCCACGCCTCCGCACTGCATCTTTTACCCAGCGTGTCCGGACCCTAAATCTTCTTCAGTTTATCAAAAACTCACATCTTTTTGATCATGAGTAGCAGATACATTTGATCAGCTGCTTTCTTTCTTTCTTTTTTTTTTCTTTTTTTTTTGGTGTGTGTGCGCTGCTCTTCAGCTGTTTTAAACAAATCTGTCTGGTGCTGTTTGTGCGCTCACAGTCTGTCTCCTTACTTTGATATGCATTGTTAATTAGCTGCTTTTCGGCTCTTACTCTAATGTTTCCTGAGTAGGATGCAGTTTCTAGCCATCCTACCAGCCCTGCTGCATCTCTGCTCATCAAACCAAATTTCTGTGGTTCTTTTTGTGGTATAACTTGGCCAAAAATCAAACCAGCTCATTCTGTCTTTAGTTAATAAACTGTTACCTGCCTGCCTTCGTGCTCTTTCATCTCAGCCCTTAGATCCATCACACATGTGGCTTTCCCCTCCCCACGTGCACTTCCCTGGGTGCCCTTTTCAGCATCCCCCACTGAGATTTAAGGTGCTCTGCATTTAAGGAGTCTTTATCAATGTGCTCTTTCAGCTTGTTACAGGTTTCCCCTTAGCCTGGGGAGGTTTTAAGCCAGTTTGAGGTGATATGGTGAACATGTGAGGCTGGGTGCTCTCGTCCTGCTGTAACAGCTGGCAAACTGTCCCACCCCAGTCCTGCTCCCCTGCCTACAGCCTTGCAGATGTTTTTTCCAGCACAGGACCCCAATTAGTGCGTCAGCCCTGCTCACCCAGATCCCCTCCCCTCCCCTCCCCTCCTCATCCCGCCTCTTCCACACAGATATCCCCACCCTGGCGGTGCACCTGCTCCTCCTGTCCCATCCCCACCCATCACCCACTCCCCATCCCACAGAAGAGCGAGGGACACACTGAAGTGACAAGAACAGCACTTTTCCTGCTTAAAGTCTTTTCTTTTTTCTCTTCCCTTTTTTTTTCCCAACCCCCTTTTCTATCTTTCTTTTTTTTTCTTTCCCTTGCCTCTCTCCATCCCCTGCTGTGTGCCTCGGCTTTGCAAGCTGAAGGACAGCCTGATAAAAAGCTCCTCGTTCTTTCAGATCCTTTTCACCGAACCGCCCATCCGCCTCCTCCTCCCGCCTCCTTCTCCTCGCAGATTTACGGGCAGCCCAGCCGGGAAAGTGCCGGCATTAGCATTTTTAATAAAGAGCTGCTTGCAAGGGATGGCAGGGTGGGAGGGGTGCAGGGGGTGGGAAGGGGAGAGGCATCAGCAGCTGGAACCCGAGCAAAGCTGTTGCAGAGCAAAGGGAAGCCGGGGAGGAGCTGCAGTGGGCTTCGGTGCTCGTGGGACATCTGCTCTCTGCTCTTCTGCCATCAGGGTCTGGGTGCTGGGTCTATCTAAGAAAAAAAAATCAATAATAGAAAGAAAAATAACTAATATTGTGCAGTCTTTAACCAGACCCAGGTGCTGGGTCTTCATGGGTCCCTGCTTTGGGCTCCTGGCGTGCAGGAGGGGCACAGGGACCGTGGGGATGCTCTGGTCTGTTCGCCCTGGGCCTGAACTCCTGGGCTGCCAGGGAAGGGGTGGGGCAGGGCAGGGCGTTGTTATGAGTGGATGATGTGGGTTTAAATAAGTCCCTGCCTTTTGCCCAGGCCTCTGGCAGCAGGCAGTAGCTTTGCTGAGGTGGCCAGCACCCCAAAACCCACTGTCATTCGCTAGTTCTTTAATAGTGGCTGATTCAGTCTATTGCAGAATGAATTATTTATTTAATGGACACAAAACTAACAGACATAAGACTTAAAACAGACTGTTACTACACTGTCACACTACAGTCACACTCCTGTGCAGCAGCTTCTTGTGCCTTCTGCAGACACCCTCTCCTGTGGCCCCTCCAGCCTCTTGCCAGCTCCCCTCAAACCGGCTGCTCACATTAGCTCCTGGTGGTCGCATCCTGCCAGCGCTGGGCTTATTCCTCATCCCACCCATCGTGTCTGGAAGAGTTCTGCAGGCAGTGGGGACAAGCTGGTGCATGGTTCTTGGTGCTAGAAGTCAGTCTGGCCTCATCCCCTGGGGGCTGCAGTTGAAGTGTGGCCGGGGCCCTGTTGTGCTGGTTCAAACCATCACCAGCAGTGCCAGGTTTGGAGGGCTTAGCAGGTGTTTTGAGTGCTTCCATTCAGGCCCAGATGTGGAGCAAAGCACCCAGCCAATGGTCCATCTAGAAAAGCCAAGAGGATTAAGGTCGTCCTGGGGATGCACTGGCAGCGCTTTGGCCTTGGGAACTTGCTGACGGAGTGTGGGGACGTTGCTGGTTCTCAGGTGCCCTGCTAATCCCCAGATTTGTTGTTTCAGATGCCTGCCTGGGTGCCAGGGCTTGCAGGGAGCTGAGAGCTTTCATTTCTGGCCCGTTTAATCCAACCTGATTAGCTGCAGAGCTGCTGATCAGTCCCACTTTCCTCTTTGAGCTCTGAAGACCATGCAGCCAAAATGCTCACCAAGAGCAACCCAAACCAGAGCAGCGAGGTGCCTCCAGTGATGGCAGGAAGCTGGGAGGGAGGCATCTGTGTGGGGAGGGACACATCCCTGTGGGGAGGGAGGCAGCCGTGTGGGGACACACACACAGGGAGGAGGAGGTGAAACAGTGACAGGGGCATCAGGGGAAAAAGGCAGCCCTGGGGGAGGTAAGGTGTGCCTGGGGAAGGAGATGCTGCCCCGTCCTCTGCAGCAGAAGGCACAAGTCAGCAGGAGTGTGGGTGGGTGGGAGTATCAGTGCCGAGCTCCTGGAGAGCTTCCTTGGAGATGAGGATGGGTGAGTGTCTCTCGCTGAGCTGGAGCTCTTGCATGGAGGATGTCTCAGGGCCTTTCTGCAGGAGGTCCACGTCCTCACAGACTCAGTGGTGCCTGGCAGCTCTGACTCTCTCTCCCTTGCCATGTAGGGATGTAGCTAAAGGCTGAACATTGCATTTAAGGGGCTTTTTTTTCCACCCCAAGTAAGGGAGAAGTGTGGCAGGCTGGGGAGATGCCACACAGTCCCTTCCTGGAGCACAGAAACCTCTTCCCAAAGCCATCATCCCTTTTTACAAGGGCTTGTAGGGTTAGGACCAGGGGTAATGGGTTCAAACTGACAGAGGGCAGGTCTGATTAGATATTAGGATGAAATTCTTCTATGAGGGTGCTGAGGCCCTTGGCACAGGTTGCCCAGAGAAGCTGTGGCTGCCCCATCCCTGGGAGTGTTCAAGGGCAGGCTGGATGGAGCTTGGAGCACCCTGGGCTAGTGGAAGGGAGGTGGAATGAGATGATCTTTAAAATCCCTTTCAACCCTGGCCATTCTGGGGCTCTGTGATTGCAAGACCTTTAGCCACATTTGGAAATTGCGTCCTGGGTGGACACAACATGGCCTTGGGTGCTGATTTCACTCTCCCAGGCGGGTCCAAACACACTGGCTCCGTGCCCCGGGTGTGTTGTCATCTGTGGGCTCCCAGACGTGCCCCACGCGGGGCTCTGGCAGTCACTGTGCCTCAGCAGCACGTGCCCCAGCGCTGTGCTCCGCTGCAGGCCGAGAGCTGCTCTCCACGGCCGCTTTTCCACCCAAGCTGACGGGGAACAATACCTCGCTTCTGTGCAGCCTCTGCTTTTGTTCCCGGCCTGACGTGCTCCTCAGAAGCAAGAATAAAACCCATCTGCGTGAGCACTGGAAGGTGGAGGCGTGAAGCATCCGAGGCGTTGGCGAGACACAAGGAGCACATCTCTTTCTGGCCGAAGCTGACCTCGTTCAAGGCAATCCGATCCGTGGGCTGAATGTAATCCTCGGCTCCCAGCTGACTGGGCAGGAGAGCGGTGTTGTATCCCAACGAAGAAATGAGCAGGCGTGCTGTAATCCTGCAGCCGGGATTTCTTTATTGTTATTATTTTTGTCCTTGCTGAAATGAGTTCAGATTAGAAATTAAAGTGCTTGTGCAGGAGAGCTGTAACTGCCTCTAGAGAAAATCCCTGGGCTTGTCACTGGCACCTGACACTCTGAATTTTAGCAGCAGTGATGCGATGGGATGGAAAATCTCCTTCTCTCCCCAGCTCTGAGCTCTTGCAAAGGGGATTTGGGGTTTTAGGGTTTGGGAGTGGGGTTCATGTTGCCTGATTCAAAGCCCGCCATGGTTGGGTCTCTTGTCAGTCTTGCTCTGCAAGGGACGGTCTGCCAGCAGGGCTGTGCTGCTGGGGGCTCATGGCCCAAAGGTGTTGTGGCCACGGGTGTCCCACTGAAAGGCACCGGCCTCCAAAGCTTTGTGGCTCATCACTCATCACCCTGTGCTGTCCACGACAGCAGGGATGGAGGGGATTGGGCCATCAGCTCTCCAGCCTCCTGCTTGGCTCCAAGCTTCCACCTTGCCTTCCAGTCCCCTTCACAAATCCCCCCCTCCCGGAGCAATGAAACACGAGGGTAATAAGGCAGGTGGTGAAACGGCAGTCCCAGGCTTGATGTGCTCCCTGGCAAAAGCCTCGCAGAGAGAGGGCCCAGCTGCGGTTCGGTTTTCTTTTTGCAGTTCAATAGCTGTGATGCAAATCCCTAAAACAGGACCAGGCAGGTGGTACCAAGCATGAAGGGGTGTGGGGATGGCTGGAAGTGCGCCGTACCCCAAAATAACAGATGCAATACACCACAGGCCTATCGGCAGCTTGGGCCTGGGATGAGAATCTGACGTTGTAGGGACCCCAAAATTAAGATCTCAGATCTGAGGCTATTTTATCCTGTTGTCTGGCTTGGTTTGAGTCATCCTACCCTGGGACCCTTCTGCGTGTGAGCAGGGGAAGCACTTTGGGCTGTGAGTGGCAGTGGGGACAGGATGCCGGTGTGATGCTCCCGGGTTTCTTTTCCAGGCCTTGGCCTTACACCATCTTCCAGCGCGGCTTTGACTTGGTGCTGGGTGAGCAGCCCTCTGACAAGATTTTTCGGTAAGTGGTGAAGTCAACCTGCTCAGCACATTTTGGGGCTTCAAAAGGACTCATGCAGGTAGCCCAGCTGGCAGGGCTGAGCGCAGCTGTCCCGTGCCACCTCCTGGGGACATGCAAGCATGGCTGGGAGGATCCCCCTGCAGCTGCCAGGTGGGTGCTGGACACCCAGCAGTCAGCTCCTCCTCTCTGTTCGTGGTGAGAGTTGAGTTTTCAGCTCTGAAGGAGGTTTCTATGGAAAATGAAAGTGCCTTTTTTTTTTTTTAATTAAGTTACACGAGGTTTTTGGGAATCGTTGGGTGTATTTGGAGGAGCTCCCCCACTTTACCCTGCCCACGCACCTCAGTTTGGGCTGGCATCCCTGCGGGGCAGCAGGGAGGCTCGAGGGCTTGGTTTTGGGCAGAGACAACCTTCCAGGCTCAGCATTTTCCCCTGTGCCCCGCTCTCCCTGGCAGGTTCACCTACACCTTGGGGGAGGGCATGTGGCTGCCCCTGAGCAAGAGCTTCGTCATCCCGCCGGCCGAGCTGGCCATCAACCCCTCGGCCAAGTGCAAGACGGACATGACGGTGATGGAGGATGCGGTGGAGGTCAGGTGGGTGTGATGACAGGGCGAGGGAGGTCAGGAGGGGCTTCAGCAAACACAGCTGGGGTCCCCATCCCACGCTCTGCAGGTGGAGATGAGTGCATCCATTCACCTGCCCCTGTTTAGTGCCTGCAAAGCTGAGCCTTTGGCAGTATTCCTCCTCATCTCAGTAGCTCCTGCAGCCTTCTAAAAGCTTGGCTGCCATCCAGTTCGCTGTCGACCCGAGGAAAACCTGAGCTCTGGGAAAACCCGCGCAGCAGCCACCGCCGTGCACGCGTCCACCACGTCTCGTTGAAGCAGTGACACATCTCCTCTTCCCCTTCCCCGCAGGGAAGAGCTGATGACCTCGTCCTCCTTCGACAGCCTGGAGGTCCTGCTCGACTCCTTTGGCCCCGTTCGTGACTGCTCCCGGGACAACGGGGGCTGCAGCAAGAATTTCCGCTGCATCTCGGACCGCAAGCTGGACTCGACGGGCTGCGTGGTGCGTGGCCCCCGGGGACCTGCGGATCTCCCTTGCTGTGAGCAAGGAAGGGGAGGCCAGAAAGGGAATCCTTCCTCCCTTACTGTCACCTCAGGGTGGATATTTTGAGGTGGATTTGGTAGCAGGCAGATGTTTTCGGGCTGGCATCTCCTCTGTTGCTGCACACACACACACACGAGGCAGGGAGAGTCCGTCTGTTAGTTGGCTCTGTGGGAGGCTCCGTATCACTCACGTGTGTGCCCTGTCACCACCACAGCTGCTCTGCCCCAAATCTGTGGGGCTGGGGTGCCCTGCTGCAGTGTCACCAGAGCTGGGTGTTGGGGTAACGAGGCTGTGAGTGTGGGACAGACACTGGGCTTGGAAAGGGCAGCGCTGCTTTGTCGGTCACTGGAGCTGGGTTGCTGGAGGGTGGGGCAGATACCAGCACGTTGCCTTGGTGGGGGATGTCTTGGAGGGCTCCCACCTCGGAGGATACGCTCCTGCGTGCTGCAAAGAGGCTTTGGTGCAGGAGGAATATCTGCAGCCATGGATGGTGCTGCTGCTGTCCTCCCTGCAGCCCCTGAGCACTGCTGCAGTTCCCAGTGGAGAGCAATGCTGGAGCCCTGCCCTCCAGCTCAGCCCCAGAGACAGGTTTCTTCCCAGGGGTTTTCACCTCTTCCTTCCCCCACCCCGCTAGTGCCCGACGGGGCTGAGCCCCATGAAGGACGGCACGGGCTGCTATGACCGTCATGTCGGCGTGGACTGCTCCGACGGCTTCAACGGGGGCTGCGAGCAGCTGTGCCTGCAGCAGATGGTCCCCCTGCCTGAAGACCCCCTGCTCTACAACATCCTCATGTTCTGTGGGTGAGTGACCCGTCACCTCCCTGGCCACAGGGACACCCCCGCGGCGCTACTGCCCAGCGCTGCTGCCACCCCGAGCTTGTAGAGTGGGGATGGAGGGGGTCTCCCCTGTCCTTGTGCCCACTGTTGATGCCTAAGGAGGCCAAGCTGGAAACAGAGACTAGGCAAGAGTAAGGGAATAAAGGTGGATATTTATTGGAAAGGCCCTCAGAGGCACACCCTGGGCAGGCCAAAGGCTACACCCAAGATGGACCCCGAGTCACAAGTTCTTCACACTGTTATAGGCTTGGTCCATTTGCAGATCAGCAGAAATTCGCCAATTAAACTTTAGCTAATGATGGAACTGCCCCTCAGCTCGCCCCCCTTCTCAAGGTGCTGGGTTACACATTTTGGGCCTGGGACGGGCTGGGTGTCCTTGGAGAGCAGGCCTGGAGAGGCTTTGTTGTGTCTGTGTGAGCATGAGAGAGCAGCAGCTGCCAGGCTGCAAGGCAGCTCAGAGTCACACACTGGGAATACAGAGTTTTGAAAAATATAAGAGTTAAAACCTAAGGCATCACTGTGGGGGGCTGCAGCTGACAGTGGGCCTTGTGCTGGCTGCCCAGGTGCATTGAGGACTACAAGCTGGGCACGGACGGGCGGTCGTGCCAGCTCATCTCGGAGTCGTGCCCCGAGGCGGGGGACTGCGGCGAGCCCCGCGAGCTGCCCATGAACCAGACGCTCTTCGGGGAGGTCTTCTACGGCTACAACAACCACTCCAAGGAGGTGGCACGGGGGCAGGTGCTCAAAGGGACGTTCAGGTGAGTTGCAGACGTGGGGAGGAGACCCCAGCAGGATCAGGCCTCACCGTGCTGTCCACAAAGAAGGCACGGGAAGGAGCCTGGGGCTGGACCTTAGCAGACTGCCTGGTCCATCCGTGTCTGGCTGAAGATGGAGAGGCTGGTGGGGAGGGCGCATCTGACACCTTCCATCAAGAGCAGACATCTTTTTAATCTGTGCCTGAAGGAAAGGAGAAGTGCCAGGTGTATTTTTGGGAGGGGTCACTTGCTGGCGGGGATGATCCCCGTCATCTCTGCTGTCCTCCGACCTTGCTCTTCTCTCTGCAATCAACTTCCAGGCAGAACAACTTTGCCCGGGGCCTGGAGCAGCAGCTGCCAGATGGGCTGGTGGTGGCCACAGTGCCCTTGGAGAACCAGTGCCAAGAGGAGCTCTCTGACCCCACGCCCGACCCCGAGTTCCTCACTGGTGAGTGAGTCCGGCTGGATCCACGCCTCTCCCAGTGAGGCAGCTGCCAGCATGTCCAGCTTCAGCACCTTAACCTCCCACAGGATATATCTGCTGTGGGATGTATCTAGTCTGGCTTTAGCATCCTGTGCTCAGCTGCACATAGAGGAACCAGCAGCCTAAGAGGAAGGCATTAAAAATAAAGGAGAGGCAAAGGCTGTGAATTAATTGTGGGGTGTAAGAGCTCAAGCATCCATCAAATATTTGGGGCATTTAACAAAAGGATTTTTCTCTTTTTTTTTTTTTTGAAGGCAAAAAAAGTTTTCCAACTTCCTTTGATTTCTTTGCTGATATAATGAAGCATTCAAAACCCAGTGCCACCAAACCAAAGTGTTTTGGTTTGCTGTGCCAGAGCATCATGGGCCATGAGTGACAGGTTATCGTGGGTTACCAGACAGCCTTCAAGGATCTGCCTTTGTTCCAAGCTGCCAGTACCCATAAATAGCCTTTGTTTCCTTGGTGTTGGCTGAAATGGCCCAGACATAGAGGAGCTGCTCAGCACAGGATGTGGCCAGTAAGGTGTTTTGGTCTCATACGAGACCTTGTGCATTCCCTTCATCTGGCAGAGCTTCCACGAGGATTTTGGGGAGCACCCATGGACTATATCCGAGGTCTGGTGGATGCTGGTTGCCCTGACAGGGTGCATGGCAGTAAAGGTGTGGGTGCAGACAGATTCAGCAGGGAGGAGGGTGCAAGTGGGTCCTGGGGGGCTGAGCTTCCCCAGGAGAGCTGGATGGGTGGGTCACTCCTGCTTCCTTGGGGATGCTCAGCCCTGCCTGGAGGTGCTGGAGGACACCTGCCTCCTCCCAGTGGGGCTCTCCTGCCTGTGACACGGTTACATGGATGCAAGGAGGGAACTGCCACCACAGCCCCAGCATCAGAGCAGTGTAGCTGGGGCTGGGACTTCACTAGCAGTTATGCTGGGGAGGTAAAAGCCAGTAAATTATCCTATTCATTTCCCACTGCTCTGCTGGCTTTGTGGCTGATTAAGGGGAGTAAAAAAAAAAAAAAAAAGGGGGGGAAAAAAAGGAAAAGAAATAAAATATTCTCTGCTTGTCAGAAGCAGATCTGGATATCGCTGTGAATACACGAGAGGCAGAGCTGCTGAGTAAGGAAGGGCTGTTTTTGCATAAACACTTTGCAGGGAAGAGCAAGGCTTTGAAGCTGTCGGCAGCAGCCAGTGCTGAAGAGAGAGGCGCTGGAAGGCAAAGGATCTTATCCTGCTTATGCTCTGCCTTCAGTTCTTGTTGCAGAGGGGGGGATGCCCGCTGTTATCCTCCTGAACTCCTGCTGGGTGCCTGTTTAGCAGCAGAGCTTGCCAAGCAGAGGCGTGACGTGCTGGCTGTGCAGCTGCGAGGGAGGAGGTGGCCTGTCCCAGCATCCTGCTCTGGCACTCTGGGGATGCTGTGGTCACCAAATTCCGAGCTGTGAACACCCTTCAGCTCCCTTTGGCTGAGGCTCGGTGGCCTCTCTGTCCCTCTGCTCAAGGAAGCTGAGGTGCCACGGGCCTTGGGCAGGAGTAAGTGGCCACCCAGCTCGGGTCTCCGTGAATTTCTGGCTCCTGGAACGCACAGCTAAATGGCTGAGGAACGGGATGTCTTTGAAGGAGAAGGACAACCCTGGCTCCTGTTCAGCCCCAGCATTGCCATAATGTCCTGAGGGAACGTTAGCATCAACAGGCGAGCGATTTCCCCGTCCATCTGCTGCCCACTCAGCTCAGTCCCAGCCAAGGGGGACCCAGGGCCTCTTGGCCGGTTGCACTTGGGCATGCGTGGCGTGACGGTGACCGCTCCCAGGCCTGCAAACAGCTCATTAAACAGCGCAGCTCTCATTAGTGAAATAATTAGCACACCTGGGCATGCCTTGGGAGTGGGCACTGGGAAGGAAGCAGAAGGGGATGCAGGAGGAGGCTCATTATCTCCCAGCGCAGGGCCCCGGACGGCAGGATGAAACAAGCCTACGTGTTTTCCTTCAAAGCCATCATTTTAATTGCTGGGGACCACCTGACCCTCAGCTCTGAATGCCTCCCTGGGGGCAGGTGGTGTGTACACAACCCTTTTCCCTGGCTTCTCCCCACCTTGCTGGCTGTGTTGCCCCGGGCACGAAGGGCTGCAGCCATGCCCTGGGTGGTGGCATTGAGTCCCTGTGTCCTTTCTCTGGCAGGGATGGTGAACTTCAGCGAGGTGTCCGGGTACCCCCTCCTGCAGCACTGGAAGGTGCAGTCTGTCATGTACCATGTCCGGCTCAGCCAGATGACCATCTCCCAGTGTAAGTGTGCAGTGACAGGGGGAATTAGTGGAGAAAGGATGGCAAGAGGTGGTGTAGCCTTCTGCTGGCAGGTGATGGGCTCGTTGGTTGGTTGCCCGTCACAAGTGTGTAGGGAGGTGGCAAGGGCTTGGTGGGCTCTGGGAACTGGGCATCTCCTCCATCTCCTTCCCAGCCTTCAGCAATGCACTCCACTCTCTGGATGGAGCCACCTCCCGGGGAGATTTCGTGGCGCTGCTGGACCAGTTTGGCAACCACTACATCCAGGAGGCAGTGTACGGCTTCGAGGAGTCCTGCTCCATCTGGTATCCCAACAGGCAGGTCCAGCGACAGCTCTGGCTGGAGTATGAGGACATCAGCAAAGGTAGGAGCTCTGCTCACCCTGGGAAGGGTACTCAGAGCCAGCCCGTGGGAGTGGGAAGCGTGGTTTGCTTTTGGCACAGCGAGGAAAGTGCCAGTGACTGCGTCCCACGTCGCTGTCTCACTCACACCCTGCTCGGGCACCCTTTGGAGCCGGCCAAAAGATTCCCAGGGATTGCAGCAGGCACTGGGCCAGGCCAGAAAGAAAGATCAATACCCACAGCCCCAGGGAGATGGAAAACAAGTGCACCAACCCCACCGAGCCATCCTGCCTCATCCTGCACTTAATGGTTGTCTTTAATCTCGTTCTTTCCTTCCTTTTGTCCCTGCCGTATCTGCTCTCTCCCACTTGCATCTCGCAGCCAGACTTTTCTCCTGGGCTGTCAGCACTGTGCCTTTAGTGCCTGGGAACCAGTTAGGAGCTGGGAGGTTCCTCGTGGTGCGCCTGGCACTGCTGCATCCCCTCCGGTGCCCTGGCTGCAGTGAGCTGTGAGGGATCCCCAGTGGAAGAGGTGGTGCCTGCTTGGAATGGCAGCTTGACAAAAGCTGAGGCAGCCTGACCTCCTGCCTGGTGCCATCTGTCCTCAGGACCGTGGCAGCCTGCTCTAGTGGAAGGTGGCCCTGCCCGTGGCAGGAGGATGGAACGGGATGGTCTTTAATGTCCCTCCCATTCCAGACTATTCTCAGATTCTGTGATTCTGCAATCTCTTGTGCTGGCCTCAGCAAAGCTGCCTGCAGGTGTTTTCCTGCCTGTGCTGGGCATGGTGGCTTGCAGCATCCAGGCTTGGGCAGCAAACAAGAGCCAGCTCCTGAGCCTGGACACGGGGAACGCTGAGCAGAGCTGCTGCTTTTTAGATGATCTTGGTTTTCTGCTCCTGCCCAGGAATTCCCAGGTGCAAGCAGTGGGAGCTTGGAGCTCACAGGCACCATGACAGACACATTATTTCCACCATGAAGCTTCCTAATTCTCAGTATTGGCACCAGCCTGTGGTGCTGCTCTTGCTGTGTCCCAGCCACAGACATTTGTTATGTCCCCAGGGCTCTTGTGTGGGAAGGGCTTCTTTCAAAGCCTGGATCCTGTGGGCTCAGGCCTCCTGGAGTCTGGACTTCTTCACAAGCCCACCAGGAAGAGTTCAGACCCGTTGCTGTTTTGGCTGTAGGCTGCCTCCAGATGTAGCACCTCTTGATTGCAAGTACTTCTTTTTTTCTCCTGCAATTTCCTCCTCTTTGATTTTCCTGCTTGGAGGCTTTTCAGGTCTGGCAGCCTTTTTCCACCCACAATATCACATTTCGGTTTCACTCCAGCACCTGCCGCTTTCCTTCCTTTGCTTTTTGTTTGCAAACGTCAGGGTCTGGATATCGATTGAGAAATTGCAAGAGACAAATCATTCCCCGGCTCCTCTGCTTTTCCTCGGTGCCTGCTAAGCTGCAATTCACAGCCAGCCTAAAGTGATCCATCTCCATCTTCCTGGGGGAGCAGAGCAACACTTTTGCATCCCAGGTTTTGTTTTAACAGCTTTGTTTTCTTTGCAGGAGCCTCAAGGATGGGCTAGCGCTGGCCCATTGCTCCACAAATCCTTGCTGTAGGGAGATGTTCCTGTTGAGCCGTGGACGTGCTCCATGGTGGCTCCCCACAGCAGCCAGCCCCTACCAAGTCACCACTAGCGATGGCCTGCACCTGCCCTGGGGCTGAGGCTTTGCCTGCTCGTCCTTCAGCTTCCTCCAACCCCACCACCCACCTTCAGTGGTCCCTCTAGGCCCCTCTTTCTTCTGTATGAACCCAGGGACATCCTCTGGCAGGGGTTTTGTGTGCAGAGCACTGTTTCCTGTCGTGGCAAGGCTTGCCATGGCAGGGTGATGCCACCCAGGGCGCGGCAGCGATGGGCAGGTTTTACCTTTTTGACTTCTGTGCGAGGACCGTTCCTCTTGTGCCAAAATATTTCCTGCTGTGGGAATGCTGGAGAAAAGACCACTGAGTGCAGGGTCTGGCTCGCTGCCCCATGCCTTGGGGACACCGTGGCACCCAGTGTCAGGCACCTTTGTGCAGAGCTGGGAAAAGCATGGGCTGTGTCGCTGCTTTGCTGCTGCAGTGTTGTTCTCTGAGCCTGTTAGGCTGCAGGGTCACCTGAGGGTTGACGGGGTAGAACCTGCTCCCCCATCTCCATTTCCCTGCATGGGGGGCGGAGTGTAAGAGGGGTGGAGGGGCTGGAGGGGGGCTTGATGGGTTTGCAGCCATCTCAGGAGCTTTGTGGGCATCATGAGGCGTTGGCAGCTCTTGCCTGTTCTCTCTGAGCTCTCCGGTGCTGCTGACTGCAGGCCTTTGCAGGGGTGATGCCCAAAGAGGCCGCCCTGGAAACAGAGACTAGACAAGGGTAAGGGAATAAAGGTGGATATTTATTGGAAAGGCCTTCAGAGCCACACCCTGGGCAGGCCAAAGGCTGCACCCGAGATGGACCCCGAGTCACGAGTNTTGGGCCTGGGACGGGCTGGGTGTCCTTGCAGAGCAGGCCTGGAGAGGCTTTGTTATGTCTGTGTGAGCATGAGAGAGCAGCAGCTGCCAGGCTGCGAGGCAGCTCAGAGTCACACACTGGGAATACAGAATTTGCAAAATATAAGAGTTAAAACCTAAGGCATCAGGGGGGCAGCAGGTCAGCATCACTGGTGTTCACCCTGGTCTGACACTCTGTCTCTGGTCCCCAAAGCGCTCTGTCACGTCAGTTTTGGTTGGGATCCGAAGGAGGGGAGTGGAGAAATCAGCTGTAGGGCCAGGAGGGCTTCTGCAGGAGAGCGGTTCAGCAGGGGACTTTGGTGGGGAGTCAGTGTGATGTGAAGGTGCCCAGGCAGGTCCTTCACGAGTCTCCAGCCACAGGAAGGAGGCTCCCTCTCGTGGGGACCTGCTGCAAGGGTGGCGTGTCCCAGTCCAGGTGTAGGGATGGGGCTGGGGAAACTCTGGGGCACTGGGCAACCAGGGGACCTGCAGTCACAGAGGCCAGAGTGGGCTTTTCAGTCCTGATTCCTCCTCTGAGACCAGTGAGCATTTCATCCCTACAGAGCAAACAGGTCTGGAGGATACTGGGGGCTCTTCGGAAGCACTGCCTCTCTCCTGGGTGGAAGGCAGAGCTCCAGCCCCCTCACATTCCAATACCAGTGGCTTGGAGCCCACCCTGGTGTCACTTTTTTCCCCCCTTCTCCAGGCAACTCCCCCTCAGACGAGTCAGAGGAGCGGGAGCGGGACCCCAAGGTGCTGACGTTTCCCGAGTACATCGCCAGCCTCTCGGAGTCTGGCACCAAGCGTGTGGCAGCCGGCGTGCGGATGGAGTGCCAGAGCCGCGGGCGCTGCCCCTCCTCCTGCCCGCTCTGCCACGCCACCGCCAGCCCCGATGTGCCAGCCGAGCCCATCCTGCTGGAGGTCACCAAAGCAGCCCCGCTCTACGAGCTGGTCACCAACAACCAGACCCAGCGGGTGAGGAGCCATGTGCTGGGGGTGGTGGAGTGGGCAGGAGGGGTGGCAGGACAGCGCCGTGGTTGTCTTTGGAGGCAGCTTGCCCGCATGGCATCACGTCAAGCCATGGCAGCCCTTGCCCATGGGCCAGCCCTGCTGTCCAGGGTGGATTGACTGTGCTGAGCCCACCAGGGGATGGATGAACACTGGAATAAGTGAGCAGGATGGGAGCTCAGCTGCCCGGTGCTCAACCCCTTCTCCTCTCTCCCAGCTGCTGCAGGAGGCCACCATGAGCTTGCTGTGGTGCTCGGGCAGTGGGGATGTCATCGAGGACTGGTGCCGCTGTGACTCGAGTGCCTTCGGGGCTGACGGGCTGCCCACCTGTGCGCCTCTCCCGCACCCCATGTAGGTCCCCACATGTGCCCAGCCTGGCTTTTTGGGGTGATGGGTCTGTGAACAGGTGGTGATGGCCAGCAGCGTGGTGGCAGGAGGTGGTGGGGCTGTGTGCCTTTATGGGACGGGTTTGCAAACTGATGGGTGACCTGGAAATCAGGTGGAGAGTACAGAGTTGCAGCGTCCTTTCTAAGTTCAGCTGAGAGCTGCAGAGCTGGCTGTGGATCCACCCTGGTAAAGCAACCCCAGGGAGTGAGTCCTTTGGACCAATATGCCCAGAGCCAGGAGAGGAAAGGGAGAGGGAGTCACTTCTCTCCTGAGGTTGCTGTCTCCTGTGAATTAATGGCTTGAATCCCTTTTGTTGTGAGAGAGTAATGCAAAAAATCATCCCCCAGCCTGCGTCTCTCCACTGAACACGAGCCCAGCAGCACACTGGTGGTACTGGAGTGGGGCCACTCGGAGCCCCCCATTGGGGTGCAGATCGTCGACTACCTGCTCCGCCAAGAGAAGGTCACCGACAGGATGGACCACTCCAAGGTGGAGACAGGTGAGTGGGGACTCCACTGCTTCTCTAGGGAGAGCGGGATGGAGATCTTAGAAGAGAGCCTCTCTCTTCCTCTTTGCAAGGGGATGCTGCAACAAGTCAGATATCCTGCGGAAGAGAGAGCAGCCCTTCTCCTGCCCACCATGCAGCAGAAGGGGCAGCTCCATGCCACAGGGGTGAACTTTGCTGGAGAAGCAATGGGTCCAACCTTACTCCAACTTCATGCATTAACCTTGGTCCCCCTTGATGCCATGACGATTTTTTGCTTTTTCTTTTATACCCCTTTCATACACTCTTTTATACAGCTTTTATGTATTCTCAGTGCTTTTAGCCCACACAGTTATAATTCTTTAAGTTTGATAACTTCCCTCAGACCCAATATCCCGTTAAGCCAAGAGCCCAAACACCCTGGGAACCCCAGACCCCAAGGGCCTCTCCAGAACACTTTCTGTAAACAAAGCCAGGCCCAGCCAGGGGAAGGTTCCTCGCTGAGGGGTCTCGCTGGAGTCCCTCCCTGGGCAATCTTTGATAGATGTGCTAATTAGCAAGGCCTATAATTGCACACACATCACATCGTGGGGGCCATTTCCAGTGGGCATTTCAGGGTGCATTTCGATGTGCATTTCGGCGCATCTGAGGGTCCTTAAATAAACACTGAGGTAAAACCCTTTTTCCCTCTTAACTGTGTTCAGCTCTCTTAATTTTAAGACCAGGAAAAGGCGTCACCCTTGGCACCAGGCAGTGTGGTAGCAGGCACAGGCTCCCCACAGCCCCGGGGACACCCGTGTCATCGCCAGTGGCACATCCTCCCCTCTCTCCCTAGAGACGGTGCTGAGCTTCGTGGATGACATCATCTCTGGTGCCAAGTCACCCTGTGCCATGCCAGCCCAAGTGCCTGACAGACTCTCCTCCACCATCTCCCTCATCATCCGCTGCTTGGAGCCCGACACCACCTACATGTGAGTGCCCTGTGCCACGCCTGTGGCAGCACCAACACCCCGACCGTGGTCATCCTGCTCGATGCTGCCTATTTCCGTGTGGTCTTGGGAGCCCAGAGCTTTGTTTTTTCCCCTTCTTGTCCAGGTTCACGCTCTGGGGAGTGGACAACACAGGAAGACGTTCCAGGTCCAGTGATGTGACGGTCAAGACGCCCTGCCCTGTGGTAGATGATGTGAAAGCTCAAGGTGAGATGGAGGGAGCTGCTGGACTGTGAGGCTTTGGGACCGATAGCAGGGAGTTCCCCCTTCCAGCATGTTCCTGGCTGTAACATCTTCACCCCCCGTGGCCCAGGAGCTGCCACGTGGTGTGGGGGGCTGAGATGCGGGGCCGCAGGAGGCATACGCCCTCTCTGAAAATCTGTCGTCCAGTCTGTTGCTCCTCCATTGGGACCTTGTCCTGATGGGATGTAAATCATAACTCAGTGGACAAAACTTGGTTCTGGTCTTGGTTTCCCTAGAACTGGGCTTCAGCCCTGGTGGGCTTTGTTCATGCTTTTCCTTGCACCCCACTGAACACCCCCTGTCCTTCTGCCCAGAAATAGCAGACAAGATCTACAACCTCTTCAACGGCTACACGAGCGGCAAGGAGCAGCAGACAGCCTACAACACTCTGCTGGACCTGGGCTCCCCCAGCCTCCACCGAGTCCTCTACCACTACAACCAGCACTACGAGAGCTTTGGGGAGTTCACCTGGCGCTGTGAAGACGAGCTGGGGCCCAGGTAGGCTCAGGAGCTGAGCTGGCTAGGCAGGCAGGCCTGCCCACCAGCAGGCTTGTCCCTCATGGGTGTTGGTCACCCGGAAGGCATCTCCTTAGCAAATCTCCTGATATGGTGATGGGTGATAGAGTGTCACAGTGGGGTTTCTGTTCTGCTGGATGCTGTGCACGTGCAAGGACCATTAACGCCAGACAAGGTGGAAAGTGGCTGACCTTTGTCGACCCAACGCCCTTGTCCATCCCATCAGCCCCATGCTGTCCCTAGAGTTTGGCCTGGTGTGCTCATGCTATGTAGACTGGCAAAGGGATGGGATTCTCTTTTTTTCCTTTTTGCCACAGGCAAAAAGGCAGAAGGCCTTGGAAAAATAACGCACCTTTGAGGGATGGAGATCAGATTCTGCTTTCTGCCTTTTCCTGGGCTGTGGCTTGAGTTGAATGCACCTGTGTGTGCTGAGCTCTTGTCAACTTGTGGTCCCCAGCAGGCGGAGGACTGGCTTTAGGTCTGAATTGTGCATTTCCTCGCTTTTGATCCACATCTGTGGTTGTGTGGGGGTGACACGAGTGTTTTTGGTGCCTGAGCAGTGCTGCCTCATCAGGTTTTGGAGGAGCTTGTCCTGAGCTCTATTTCCTGTCTAAAATAGTCCCTTTGTACCTGAGTGGGCACCATGTCTTCTCCTCAGGCTTCTCCGGGTCACTGAAGCCCCTCCAGCTGCCTGAGAATGTCCCAGGCTGGTGGAGGTAGCCAGATGTTCCCGTCTCCCCGTGTCCTTCAACATCTGCTCTAGTCTGTGTGGTTTCCCAGTAACGTAGATGTTTCCAGTCAGTGTAGCAAGCTGGGCTGAGGGATTGCGTGGGCTGCAGTGGTGTTTCATAGCATCTGGCCTCCAAAGAACCAGAGCTGTGACCTCATCTGGAAATCAGGGTTACATTCAAATGTACGTCAACAAGAGCTCCTGTGTCTGAAATTCATGGCCTCCACCTTCCACCGTGCCCCACGCCTCCTTTTGCTGGTCTCACCACCGTCTGTCTTCCAGCCCTGCTTCGCCGGGTGATCACTTGTGTGTTTCTAGCAGAGGATAGGAGATTCTCCGTGTACATTCTGTGTCCTCCAGACCTCTGCTAGGCAGTCAGAGAGACTCAGCAAATAGCTTGTGCCTGTCTTGCACTTAGTGCCTTGGACTCATCTCCTGGTACAGCTATGGTGGGAAACTCCTAGGAGGTCCTCCATGCCCTGGAGTGAAGCTGGGGTCTCTTCTCTTTCCCCTTTTCCCATTTGTGCCCTAAGAAAGGTGAGCTCTTTGAGGCACAACTCCAAAGCTCAGCAGCGACCTCCCAGCACGTGGAGTCTTTATAGGGCAGAGGCTCCCAGCAGCTCCTCTGCCCAGGGTTGCCTCATTCCCCCGACACCATGTGGGATCAGCAGGCTTGGACTTATGTCTCACCTTTGTCTTGATCCCAGCTGTGGTGATGCCGCCCTGTCTCCGTTTCCAGATGTGAAATCCAGCCTCAGTTTGCACAGACCTTCTGACATCTGTTGTGGTGATTTGCATGAGGAGCACATAAAATTCCTTACGTGACAGACTGGAGTCGTCACAGGGCCGCTGCCATCGCTGAGGCTGAGCGTTGCCACGGCTGCTCTCTGCCCCAGCGAGGAGACCGAGGACCAGCCAGGGCACGGGGTGGGAGCTGCCTCCTCGAGCCCCGTGAGGCAGAGGTGCACTGGCACGGAGCAGCCAGAAATGCCACTGAATTACCCAAATGGTACCATTTGCTGCGTGGATCTACGAGCCAGAGGGTTAATTGCACCCTCTGGAAATGCTGGAGTGCTTAGGGTAGGATGACGCAAGTCGCTGATGAAGTGTTTGCAGCTCGCGCTGCTTGGAAAGAGGCATTTAGGCAGCTGCAGCGGGTTCTGGTGATGACAAATCTTGGAAAGCAGACCTCCTGTTTGATCGTCTGCGAGGGCGAAGCACCCAGACTGGTGGTGACAGGACAAATCACTTGCAGATGACATTATTTAGCCAGCAGACAGTGTTTGTTTGACTGTTGCAGATGCTCCTTTGAAGTCGTGGCTGCGGACCCACGCGACCGACTCTACCATGTCCCTCCTCCACACGTCCAGGCCACCTCCTGCTCTGCCCATTTGGGGTGTGCTCAGCTCCCTCCTTGGCCGTGCTGGCTGCTGGACCGGAGAAGCACATCTTGTCACGAGCGCACAGATAACTTGTCTGAGGCTGCGAAAGCAAATCGCTCCCTCGCGGTCCAAGAAGGGATGCAGAGAGTCCTGCTCTTTGCATGAGGAAAGGAAATGGAGAGAAAAGCAAGCAATGAGTGGAAGCTGGATGTGATGCAAAGCCTATCCAAGTCTGGTGGTGCCTGTGGGCTTTGAGCCAAAACCTGTGGGATCATAGGAGGCATTCCCGTGAGGGTACCTGTAGTGCTGGAGGAAGAGAGGCACTCGTGGCACCTTGCTTAGGTGTCAGATGCAGAGACCAAGACAAGTGAGAGCTTGGCTGTTTTTGCATAGCTGGCCAGCTTGGGTGGCTGTCTCCGGAGCCAGAACCATGCTAAGCACCTTTGCCTGTCTGGCATGCCCTGGACATGAGCTCTGGGGTGGCAGGTGTCATGTGGCTGCAGAGCTGGACATTTCAGTGGCTCCAGACTGGCCCTTGGAGCTGCAGCCACATCCAAACCTGGAAAGGTTTGCTCTCCAGGAAAGCCAAGGTTGGCTCTGGCTGGACATGGGTTAAATTAATTCCTCTCCAAGCAGCTCTCCCATGGTGCACGTGGCCTGGAGGGAGGTGTGGAGAGGCAGTGGATGTTCCTTCGTGGTTGGTACACACACCCTTGAGCTGTGAAACCAGCCCAACCTGCTTGTCCTAAGTAAGAATGTCCAGTAAGAATGTGATTTTTTTCCTTCAGAATCATGATTTGTGACTGCTGCCTGTTCCAGGCTAAGCAGGCGCTGAGTTAAAGCTACTGAGGGGATGTACCTTCTCTTCCCTGACTGTTCTAACCCACCAGCTGACCTTGTAGCTGGGTAGAAACTTTTGTCTGGGTTTCCAGGCACATGAGAAACCTTCAAGATGCTTCATTTGAATCCACTGCCTCCACAGCTGCCAGATTCCCTGGAGATCACCCAAAGTGCGAGACAAGTTCAAAATGAACACAGCGTGTTTTATCTGTACAAACTGATTTTCTTGATAAAAACATTAGAAGCACAATTTTAAGAGGAGAAATTTGCAAAGAGGAGAACACAGCGTGGGTCACATTTGGCCATGATCCTCTGCGCCCTTCCAATATCTTGTCCAGTACAAGAGGATGGTAATTTAGCACTTTCTCACTACCAGGACAAGCCTGCACTGAGGCTGTGATGCCCTGGCTGTGCTGTATGTCTGTTGCAGAAGATGGATTCATCCTGGACCTCCTCTCCCTCTGTCACCTGACCATCTCTCAAGGCTTCCTTGGCTGGGCTGTGGCTCTTTACAGACTGCTGCTGCAGTGACTTGCCTTTCCTCGTCTTGTTCTCCACAGCTGGAAGACGCAAAATGCGCATGCAGAGAACCAGGGAGCTCTGCCGCATCCCCTGCTCTCTCAGAGCATTTTGGATGTGTTTGATGTGTGCCCCAGTGCATCCCTTCTGGTTTGCACGGTGTCCTGAGCTGTTTCCTAAGCTGTTACTAAACACTGTGAATTGTGTAGCAGGAGCGTCATTCCTGTATTTATGCCTTGTGATATTGCATCCCATGCAGATCATAGTTTTTGTCTCACCTTCAACCTTCCACACAGACCCTCACAAGCCAGGCAAGACATTCTGATCTGGATTTTTTCTTTTCTTAAATCTCCTTCATCCTCAGTGGTATCCTGACACCCTGGTCCCAGTACTGTGCATTTCTGGCGCTGGAGAAGTTGTGGATGCCCCATTCCTGGAAGTGTCCAAGGCCAGGCTGGGGCTTGGAGCAACCTGGTGAAGTGGATGGTGTCCCTGCCATGGGACAGGGGAGTGGAACAAAATGATCTTTAAGGTCCCTTCTGACCAAACCATTCTGTGATTCTAGGTCCTACACCAAGCCATGAGTGACCAGCATAGTTCCTGAATACGCAGCACATATTATTGGAGAGGACACACATGGTGACACTGTTCTGGGCTGGCCATATTTGTCATGCCTGATGCTTTTTAGCATTTATCCCCCCTACCTACAGTGCTATTGGCTCCCAGTTTCCTGTCTTTATTATATTTGGGGTCCACTGGCTGCAGCAGTGACAGGTGGTGCCACTCGAGTGCTTGGTGATGTCCAGCCTGAGGGGTGCTGGGGGTTTCACAGCTACACCTGTGACTGTCTCCTTCATAAACTCTCAGCAAACCTGGCCTTTTGGAGTGAGTGACACAGGCTGGAAGAAGAAGAGGGGACAGGGCAGGGAAGTGTGAGTCCCAAGACCAGTGCAGCAGGTCCAGCACTGCCGTGGTGACACGGGCATCTCTGCCCCACACAGGGGCTGTTCTCACGTGGATTTAGCTGCCTTGGGGATGGTGTGTCCCCCCAGCCCCGCCATCCCTCCTTGTCCTGGCAGCATCAGGCTCCACTCAGCTGCTCTTGCACTGTCTCTTCTCCCTCAAGGAGCTCCCAGGGTGTCCTTAACTGTCTTTACTTTTCTCTCCTCATACATTCCTCCCGCCCTTCCCACCATCCTCTCCGTGGTGTCTCCATCACTCCCGCCACCCCTCGCTGTCCATCGCCCCCCTGGCATCTCCCCTCGCCCGCCCTCGCTGCAGGAAGGCTGGCCTCATCCTCTCGCAGCTGGGGGACCTCAGCAGCTGGTGCAATGGCCTCCTGCAGGAGCCCAAGATCAGCCTCCAGCGCTCGTCCCTCAAGTACCTCGCCTGCCGCTACAGCGAGATCAAGCCCTATGGGCTCGACTGGTCGGAGCTCAGCCGGGACCTCAGGAAGACGTGCGAGGAGCAGACGCTGAGTGTCCTTTACAATGACTATGGTGACAAGGACTACTGAGGGTTCTGGGCACCTGCTCTCAGGCTGGCCTTCCCATGGGCATTTCTGAGGATTTTACACATGGACCCATGGAGGGGGAGGGTGTCACTGATGTTTCTGGAGGCAAGAATTTGGACTGGGGAGCAAAACCGGCTGCTCTGTGCAGGACTGACTCAGTATTAGTTTCTTCTTCAACTTGGCCAAAAGCCTTTCTAGTTAGAAGTCTCGTGGGACCCAGTTTTCTTGGTTTTGTTTTATTCATTTTGCCAAGAGGTTCCTCAGCGCTGGTGGAGAAGGCAGGTTGGGAGGGCACAGCCCTCTTCTCCTGCCCCATCCCTGCCCTGGCTGTGGGGACTGTCCCCAAGGGTGGGGGACACCGGTCACGGGAGAAACACGGTGACACAGCCAGGATGGGAGAGCAGGTGATGCAGGCAAAATGGAGGCAGAGCATGCAGGTCAGGCTGAGGTGCTTATGGTTGTGGCTGAGCTAATCAGCCACTGGATGCCAGCAGGGTTGGGATGGGGTTTTTGGCAACTGTAAAGCGTGAGGTCTGGCTGAGGCCTGAGTGAGCAGCGGTGCCGCTGATGGGCAGAGCTGGCGTGGTGTCATCAGCTGGGGTGAAGAGACAGGGGCATTGTGACCCCACCTCCTCAGGTTCTTCTGCCATGGTCAAAACCCACATGTGCTCCAAGACGCAGAGTCCTCCAGAACAAAAGCAGCTTGGCCTCGGGGCCAATGGTCAGCTGGACATTGTGAGCTTTCTTCTTAAGGGACCACATTCCTGGGAAGTCAACTTTAAAATCCTTTCTATTATCTTTTTTTTTTGTTTTACCCACTCTAATAAAAACTTTGAAGCAACATCAAGCTGCTGCTGAGGAGAGCCCAGCTAGGGAAGCAGCAGCCAGGTGGCACAGACAAGATGTTCTGCACCAGACACGTGTAGCTGTGGTATAGCCCAGGCTCTGCGTGGTGAGGGGAGAGGGATGCAGGATACCCCAGTGCCGTGGTGCAGGATGCTCCTGAAGGTTCTGGTCCCAGAGAGGGCATGGAGGACAGGCTTCTGGGGGTGTTGCTTGCCTATGTTCAGGCTCACATCTGCCTCTTCCTCTGGAAACTTTTGTTTTTTTTCAAAGCCAGGGAGCTGGGGTTGTACTGGGACACTGGGTTTGGTTCGGAGCAAACAGTTCTCCAAATCCCTGTCACTGCTGATGGTGTTGGAGGCAGAAAACAGGTTTCTTTTAGCTTCAGCTTCCTGCCTGGTTTGCAGAGGAGGCAGCTCTGGACTTGCCAGCTGCGCACCTTTGATCTGGACAAGACTGGAGCCCTACAGTGGGATTTTTATGATGTCTGTAGAGAGAAGTTTCCTTTTCATTTTTTTCAGTCTTGGCAGGAACAGTCTTCAGCCTGTCTCTTAGGATTTTCTGCCTCATTCCTCCTCCTACCTGCCAAGGACATGGCTTGAATATTTGCGTGGTGCTGAGAGGGAGGCGGCTGTGCTCTGCGCCCGGTCACTGCCGACGGCGCTGCATCCCTGTATTTTCTCAACAGCAGCTCAGTATCTTCCTGCAGGACCACACAGGGCTTTCCTCTTTCCTTCTCATGGGCAGGCCTCTCTCCAGGGGCAGCTGGCCTGGACTGGGGAGCTGCTGGGAGCAGCCACCAGCAAGTCAGTATGACCTGGGCATCCCCCTACCACTGCTGTAACGAATGTGTCTAGCAGAGGTCATCAGACAAACGTCTGCTCTGTGCAAGAAGGAAGTCTCCTGGGTCCTTTTGGCTTTTTCTCATATGTTTGTCCTTCTATTTTGATGTGCCTGATGCTGCCAAGTGCTTAGGGCTCAGAGTAGGACCAGTGCCCCCTCCACGCACAGGTACACACGGGCAGGTGATCTGTACTGCGTCACCACTCCTTTTCCTTTCAGCCAGAGAGACTCTTGGCCAAGACACTTCTGTTTGTGCTTTTGCTTATCCCAGCAGATGCTGAGACAACTTTTAACTTCCAGCCAGGCAGCCATCCAGTCCTGGGCAAGGGGCACCTCTGCTCAACGCCTCGAAGGGATGCTTGAACGAAGGCTGCTCTGGCCCAGACGCCAGTTGGTTTCTCGCCAAGTAATACCGTGTACATGGCCTTTATATGAAATGCAGACTGTTTTCCTTTGGGCAGCAGACTCCTCTCTTTTATTGCTTGCTGGGTGCAGCAGCAAGGATGGGAGCAGTGCCGTCTGCCAGCCACTCGCTGTGACGCTGCCAGGAAAACCCTGCACACCCCATGCATTCACACCTGCCTAGGTTGCTTTTTCATCTGGCCCCAAGATTTATGCTGAGGCTCTGCAGATATTTCTGTTCTGCTTCTGTGCTGACACTTCAAAGCCCTTGCATGGGCAACCAAAGCCCTGCAGCATCATCAGCCAGCTGGGCCGGACTCTGCTCCCCGGGCCTCGGCTTCCCCAGGGGCTGGGATTTGGAGGCTGAGGGAAAAGCCACCCCTCCAAAGTCCTTTGGCAGCACCCTTGCACAGCTGGACGGGGCTCAGCATCCTCATCCCACGAGGGACCGTGCAGGCTGCTGGCAGGGCTGTGCCCTGCTGGTTTGCCCGCCGCGGTGCCCCTGCAGCCGCCGTGCTGGCTGGGCCTGCCAGTGTGGCATGGCTGTGGGGCCATTTTCACGGCGACCCTGGCTTTGGGAGGGCTTCCTTCTTGGTTTCCTCACCCTGGCTTTGCAAGAGCCTTGCCCAAGCGTGGGTTTTCTTGCCCAAGTCTCTCAGCTGCCACACGAGTCCATCTCAGCTGGACCAGAGACCTGGGGGGACCAGACCGATCCAGCACGGGGGGCTGCACCACGGCTGTAGGCCTGGCCTTGGTGAGATGTGTTGTGTGGGGCTTGCTCACCTAAAACAGGTGTGCCCTGGCCTAGAGGAAGGTGTCCTTGCCCACGGCAGCAGGGCTGGAACTAGATGATCTTTAAGGTCTCTTCCAACCTACACCATTCCGTGACTCCGTGGTTTCCTGCAGAGCTGACACCATCCACGTCTGCTGCAGGGTCCTGCTGCTGGGCCTGCACAGTTTTTTCTCTCTTGGACTCCCGATTCTTCCCGAGCTGCCAGCAGCATGAAAAGTGGACAAGAACCGTTTTCCAACCATTTCTGCAACCTCCTTCACTCCCCTGCCCTTTCTTTTTGTTTTATTTCTGAATCAATGAGCAATCATTCACCTGAGATGAACCTCTGGGTCGTTAACTTTTCTTTGCTGCGTCCGTACCCCTGTAATAGCATTACTACCTTTTACTTGTCGTGGAGTTATTTAACATATAAAGACAGTTTGGTCCTTTTCTTTACAAAGATGGCTACGATTCATGTTCCTTGATGTTCTATTAAAACTCTAATGTGACGTTTTACTACTGTAGATTGAAAGTAGGGTGCTGTAGGGTGAGATAGCCATGTGGCAAGAAATACAAAACCCTTCTGGATTACTTAAAAAAAAAAAAAGAATAATTAAAAAAAAAGGTTTTAAACAACAGCAACAAATATCATTGTAACACTATGTAAAACTCCAGATGATAATTTAACTGACTATTAAATGGAGCTGTTAGTAATCCCTGGCTCTGGCAAACTGGAGTGTTTGTTTATAGTTTTGGTCCAGTTGATGTCATCTTTGGTCGCAGATGAAACACTCCCAGCCTTTGAACTCGGGTGAGCCTTCACGCAAGTTTAGCATTAGCCCTTCTGCCCACTGGGTTAGCCAAGCCCCAAACCGCTCAGCGCACGCAGATGGAGCCGTGGCCTGCGCCTCGTCCTGCCCACCTGCCCTGCCGGACGTGGGAAGGTGAAGATGTCTCCTGTCACCTTTGGGGGAAAAACTGCATTTATTTACACATCCTCGGCGAGGGTCTCTCAGCCCTTGATTTCCAAGGCTGGGACCGTGGAAGCAGAGTCTGAAAAAGCTTCTTTTAGCCATTCTTTCAATACATAAGGTGGAGGGGACGGTGCTGCCTGGTGGTCAGCCACCCCTGGAGAATGTCCTAGTCCCTCTGGCAGACTTTGGAGAGAGGACTAGCAGCAACATGAGTCCCATAAAGAATGTGAAAACCAGTGCCTGAACAGAGGTGAGGTCTGCCAAGGATGCCAAAAGCCTCTTGGAGTGCAGTGTTGTGTCCAGTGGTCAGGCCATCAGGACGTACAAGGGCAGGTCCCTTGGCCAAGCCCAGCGTGTATTGCCACCTGCCCTGCCAGATGGGTGGGAGACCCAGGGAGAGCCCGGGGTTACTGCAGGCAGACAGACAGGACGCTTGGGAGGACACAGGGGGAATTTAGGGGCTGTGGCACACAAATCCGTAGGAAACCAGACTTCATCAAGTCTCGTGGAACGACTTGATTTTTTTTTCTTCTTTTCCCACTGCTAAATTGCAGGAAAATAAGCTAAAAATACACCCAATACTTTCCTCCTGCTATTTTCCATGCAGTCAACCACCAGCTCACTGCACAATAAGCTGTGGCTATGTAACGAGGTGGAGGAGGAGGAAGAAGAGGAGGAGGAGGAGGAGGGGAGGGTATGCAGCTGCAAGCCTAAACTGCTGTGTAAGAAGATCTCAGCACAGCTGGCTCATCATGAAATCTCCTCAGGGGTCATCTGGCTTGCAGTCCATGGGTGTTTGGAGAAAGCCACCCCAAAAAGGGTGAAGTGGGCCATAAGGGGTGTGTGAGCAGCACATTGGTAGGTTTTTAGGAAGGATTTGGTATCGTGTGTGTGTGTGTGTGCTGGAAGGGTTGGCACTGGCCAGCGATCCCTGTTCATCCCCAGAAAGCAGGTGGCAGCAGGGACAAATCCGTCTCCTCTCCAGGGTGCGTGATCTGGGGAGCTTTGCCCTAGAGAGGACATCTGATGTCACCAGGAGATGCTGTTCCTCCTCTGGGACTGAGTCCCTGTGTGAAGACCAGACACAAAGAAAAGACCGATGAGGAGCATCACAGATGGCTGGAGGAAGAAGAGTGGGGTTTAAACACAGGGCAAGGGCTTTTTGGCGTTTCTCAGCCCATAGCTACAAAGTTTACCTGGTTGCTTAAAAAAAACAAAGAAAAAATAATCCCCAAATCTTAAAGCAACTTTATTGTCTTGGGTTTTAACTTTCTTGCCAGGATACCACATGGTCCTCTGGCTCTGGTGTGAGCCACCTTCTGCTCCCCATCCCCAGGGAGGTGGGGTGTGAACACACACACACACACACACACACGCACATACATTTCCCTACAATTTAAGTGGATGAATTACAAAAAGTGACCAGCCTTGGGTCAGTTTGTAGCATAACCAGCAGAAGACCTGCAAAAGTGTTCTTGCAGCTGGTGGCACAGCAAAAGCTGCCTGGGTGGCAGCCTTGGGTTGGGGAGTGGCATTGGAGGTGAGTGTCCCTCCACACCCCAAAACCCGAAGGAAATCTCCAGCTGGGCTGTTCTGGGAGAGCCCGTGGTTTGGGAAGAGGAGAATATGTCAGGCCGAAGGTGTCGGGACCTGCAAACCACCTCCCTGGCCCTCTTTTGGATGAATCAAGGAGGCAAAAGCGATGGAGGATGAGAAGATTATTTATTTTTCATAGATTTTTATAAAAAATAATTATCAAATACAAAAAAATAAAAATAGCAGCAGCCTCCGTTGTGAATAAAACCCTAAAAGGGGACAAAAACCGCTCAGTGTCGCTATAGAAGAACAAGATTTCGGTACGTAGAAGCTGTCTGGTCATGAGAAGCACAAATGTCTACCAGCCAAGCCAGCACTTCCCATCCCAACCCCCCCAGCTCCCCTGTCCATAGGGCACAGTCCCTTCCCTGCACACACAGGTGAGCAGAGAAAAAAAAACCCGGGATTTTCATGCCAAAAGGATAAAAATTTGGCATATAAACACGTAGGCATCCACGCAGTGCTGACACTGGGCAGGGAAGGGTTTGTCATGGCAAGATGCTGGGACTTGAAGTTCTGCTTCTGCATGTCATGCTCATCCCACACCTCCGCTGTCCCCACCTGTGGGGGGCTGCCAGAACCTCACTCCTGCTCTGCTGGGAGCCCTGGATCTCTCCTTTCCTGCACTGGTGGGGCACGACAGGCTGCCCGACCTGCACAGCCTGGGGGTGTTGGGCCAATTGTTATTTGAATCTCCTCAGGTTTCTTGAAGGTTGCTTTTTTTATTGAAAAGTGGGTATCTGACAAAATATTGCTGCTCTCTGCCCAGCTGACGGTGAATTTTGGGGTGCTGTCACCTGTGCGTGATGAGAATGGGAATGTCAGCATCCCCACTGCAAGAGGAGATGGGGCTCATTGTCCCCCACCTCTCTTCAAATCCCTGCCTAGGCCAGGTAGATGGGGACACTTGGGGTCAGGAAAGGGCTTGGAGAAGGACGAGGCATCTCCTGCCTGGATGCTGGTAGGGTGTCCGAGCACCTCCGCCCCTGCTCGGGTCCCCTCCAGTAAAACACAACCGTAGGGAATGCCTGGCAGAACAGGATGGGGCAGAGCTAGTGGAAGCCAAACGACGCCTTGAAAATTCCTGGTCTCTCCACACCGTGTCACTCTCTCCCCACTGCTCCTTCACCAGACAAACTCTGGCTCGAAGCCTGTATCCAGCAGCACAGGCCATGCAGGCAGGACACAGCCGGGCAGCCTGGAGTCCTTTGGTCCCAGCCTGCAGCTCACCCGGGGACACTGCAATGAGTTCCTACTCTGTGATCCCTTCTCTGCTCTCCTCTCCTCTTTCCATCCCTTTTCTCTGCCCCTTTGCAGCACAAAACCATCAGTGGTACTCCCAGCTGGAGCCAGGCACCTTCCCTGTTGCTGCTGTTATGTGGCTGGGTCCAAGCTGAGCTTCTGGGAATCAGTTATGGGGGGCAGAGCTTCTTGCTGAGCTTCTTTGAGGCCAGAATTGAATCTGTAGATTTTGGCTTAGTGCCTACAGGAGCAAGAGCCTCTTGGAAGTCAGTAACTGTGTGTCCAGCATGAGGAGCTCGGACAGAGACAATAATACTACTTCTACTAAGGAAAATCTCAATGAGAAAAGACAATGCTCAAAGTCTCCTGACAGGGTTTTTTTTGGTCCCTTTGGCATTACAGGGTCTAGTCTCCTCTGAGTGCTGCTGACAACACAACTCAGCTGGAGCTCAGACGCGGGGGAAAGAGAAGAAGGAGCGCCTCAGCATCCTTCATTCGAGCATCACACAGCTACGCTGGTTTGGCCTCTACGTCCAGCTGGGTGTGCAGTGGCTGGGGGAGTGAGACAGGGAGGGAGCATGGTGAGTCTTTGCTCCTATTGACCATGCAGTGATCCCCAGGGACACATAACCCTGCCCAGAGGGCTCCAAAATAATGTGTGATGGATGCTTGTGGTGCCCTTGGAATCTGCTGTGCTCACTGGGATGATTCAAGGACGTTTTTTCTCAGCCCCAGAATCCCGATCCTGATCCACACCCTAAGCAGAACAAGGCAAAGCAAACACCAAGGGCAAAACTTGGTCCCTGCAGGATGCCCAAATCACCTTGAGGTGGAAGCCTCCATGCCTGGGGAGCTCTCTCCTGGCATGGCCTGGAGGTTGGGCTTCTCTCTCTGTCCTCCTTCCAGCTCCCTCTCAGCAGGGAAGGGGGAAATCCCTGCTCCTCCCGCCCTGACCTGCGCTTTTCCCGACGGTTTGTACTTCACAGCAGCATGGGTGTGTGATAAAGGATATCCTTTCTCAGCTTCATCAAGAGCAAAGAAAATATAATATATATTTATATATATATTATATATATGTATATAGATATAATTAAGTTTAAATATTTGCAGAGAGATCACAACTACCTCGACCTTGCTAAAAGAAGCCTGTACAGCAGAGAGGGGTGAATAGTGACGAAATCCAGAGCAAAGACAGACGCCCAGGAGCCGGACCAGGACAAACATCCGTGGCAGCACCCGGGCTCTCGGCGTGGACCCCAGCCCGGCGCGCGGCTGAGGTGGCACCGGACCCCTGGCCGAGCCCCTCGCGTGGGTTCTGGAGGGAGCAGCGATGGGGAGGGGACCACGTGCCTGCCCTCCTGGGCTCCTCGGCGGTCTGGACCCAAGGCCATCCCCCTGCCCGGCTCTCCCTCGCACTCCTGCCCCTTGCCCTCGCCATCCCCACGGCCCCGCTGCTGCCCCTTCGCTCGTGCGGCGCTGCCTGACCGAGAGAGGCCCCTCGGCTGCCGCTACTGGTTCTCCTCGGCCGCCGGGTCGCGGCACGTGCACTCGTCCTGGTCGCAGTCCGCGGCAAACGGGATCACCTGGGGGAGCAAAGGGAGAGCTCAGCCTCGGCCCCGAGATGCCCCCACGCCCCCCGCAAGGCCTCTCCACCCTGCTGTGGACAGACGGATGTTTTGGCACTGCCAGGCTCTGCGCTCGCTGAGGAACGGGCCCTGACACAACCCGTCCCCAGCTGAGTTTTGTTCTCAGCCTTTTCTTTTTTGTGAATGTGTTCACAAAATTTTGCAGCCAAAGGTCAGGTTGAATCTTGTGCCCCCCATGTCAAACCCTGGGCACGAGTGTCCCCTGATGGGTGTGAGACATTCAGATTAGGGCTGGCAGTGGTGAGGCACCTCTAGATTTAAGTTTGGTCCCTGTTAGAAAACCCCCTCCATCCACGTCCGAACCTGTGGGCCTGTCAGCTCCTCCTGACTCTTCCAGCAAAGCATGAAGATAACATAACCTCATCTTCTGCAGCTCTGGGAGGAACTCAACCAAGCTCCCAGCTGCAGAGCTGACCTCCACACCACCCAGTGTAAGAGCCAGGGGAGGGGCACTGTCCTTGTACATGGTGGGTTAAGGAAAGCCAGGCAGGACGGAGGCTCTGTGAGCAGGAACAGCCTTCTGCGGGGCAGGCAGTGGGTTAATCTAGGGCCACTCCCAAGCTGTGCAGCTTTGAGACACCTCATGTAACACCTTCTCCTGGTCTTAAACTTAAGAGAGCTAAATGCAGTTAAGAGGGAAAAGGGTTTTACCTCGGTGTTTATTTAAGGATCCTCAGGGGCGCCGAAATGCACATCGAAATGCACCCCGAAATGCCCACTGGAAATAGCCCCCCACGATGTGATGTGTGTGCAATTATAGGCCTTGCTAATTAGCACATCTATCAAAGATTGCCCAGGGAGGGACTCCAGCCAGACCCCTCAGCGAGGAACCTTCCCCTGGCTGGGCCTGGCTTTGTTTACAGAATGTGTTCTGGAGAGGCCCTCGGGGTCTGGGGTTCCCAGGGTGTTTGGGCTCTTGGCTTAACGGGATATTGGGTGTGAGGGAAGTTATCAAACTTAAAGCATTATAACTGTGTGGGCTAAAAGCACTAAGAATACATAAAAGCTATATAAGAGAGTATAAAGTAGGGGTATAAAAGAAAAAGCAAAAAAAATCATCATGGCATCACATGCAGCTAGGGAGGCTCATTGGACGTTGCTTTCTCTACAACAACTGCATGTGACCGAGCAAGCCTGTGTCCCCTTAGCTGGTGGCAGCAGAGAAAGGACAGAGGGCATACACTGAGCATCTGACTCCTGGGTGACAGTGGCCTGGTAATGAACCATAGGAGCTGAGAAAACAGTTTCCTTCAGAGGTTTTATACACACCAGGCTCAGAGCCAGGAGTTTTTCTTGCTGTGAAAACACATTTGATTTTTCACAGACTGGGTCAGTGAAGGAAGGGCTGGAGTGCTTTGGGGATTTTTTGATGTTTAAACCCTGTATTTCTCCATCTGCCTTAACAGAGATGTTAAGGAGGCTTTGTCGAGCAGAAGATCTGGGACCTGTGGGGGATGGAAGCTGGGTCTGGGTCTCCTGAGAGCCATGGTACTGAACCCCCCCACTTTCCACTGTGAACCCATCCTTTATTTTGGCCATGCCTTGCTCCAAGATGTCATGATATTGTTGTGGGCATTTCACTCATCACCTGGGTGTAAAGCCTTTTCTTTCCTATCTCCAGTGGATCTTCCCAGGATTTTATTTTTCCTTTTCTCTGTGTGTGTATGCGTGATGAAAGGAGAAATGATTCAAGCTCCACAACAAAGATGAGAAGATCCAAATTCACATAGTTTCGCAGTGAGAAGTTATTTCATGCCCTGTGATTTGTTTTGCTGTTGGATGTGATTAGGAAGAATGGGCTGTGAGTGCTGGATAGCAAGTTAGGTGGGAGGGAAGGTTGCGATGGGAGACAAAGAAGGGTCTGGGCAACCTGAATGCCAAGTTGCTCCCTCTACGCTACTCTTCCCTCCTTCCCTCCTCAGAGAGGGAAGAAAACATCACTTGTAGCAGATGCCAGTGGACCATACCAAAAATCTCCTGAGACAGCTCAATTACACAACAAGGTGACTTCTGACTCACCATGTCTAGCACTGTGTCCTGTGGAAGTCATTTCTGTGGGACTCGTTTCCCAAAACGAGAGGAAATCCCATGAACCTCAGTGGGAGCTGGGCTGAGGCTTCAATCACGCTGGCTTGAGTCCAAACCCCACTCTTAATCAGTGCAACGATGTCCATCAGCTTCAGCTGGCTTTGGTTTAAAATCCTGGGTTTGTTCTCCGTTCATGGGAGAATTACGCTGCAGGCTCAGTTCCACAGCCAGTGAAGCCAAAGAACATCGATGGCAGTCACCCCTGAATCCACAGATCCTGGCCAAGGCCACGGGAGGTGCTCTCTTACCTTCCTGGAGGACAGTGTGGAGGAGCAGCAGTCCCCGCCGTCGTACTGGCAGTACGCTCGGTTGTTGATGGTGTCACACCAGCCGTCTGCTTGGAAGGGCTGCGGCAGAGGAACAAGGCTTTGTGAAAGGTCATTCGAAAGCATACGGTTGCCCCCAAAAGTAGAGGTCCCAGGTCCTCAGCAAGGCCCCTCGTGCCCACTTCCACCGTACACAACCCCCTCTTCAAAGCCAAGATGCCCCAGCTGGTGTGGATGGAGTAGTGGGTGTACCAAGGGCAGCAGCTGGAGGACCATGGAATTGCGTCAGAAATGTTAAATGGCATGAGCAGCCACTCAGAAAACCAGTTTATTGTTGTTTAGTCATACAAGTCATCTGATCAGAGAAGAGAAACGAGCAACTGGGGCTGGGGAGCAGCCAGGATGGCCGGAGAACTGTCCTGTGCACCGGCTGCGGCCAGCAGCGTGCATGGGAAGCGCTTTCCAGGAGGGTCAGGAGCGGTTAGCAGCCAAGGTTTATTTATCACAGACACACCCCAGCACTGCCAGGCAGCCACTGAACTAGCCACAGGATGGAGAAGCCATTTGCTGGTAGGGTGATTAGTAATGAAATGCTTCCTCCACTTCGGGCTCTCTGATGGTACTTGCTGACCCAGCAGCCATGGCCGACCTCCAGGAGCACGGTTTCCATCAGAATCATGGAATGATTTTGATTGGAAGGGGCCTTAAAGACCATCTCATTCCAACACTCCTGCCGTGGGCAGGGACACCTTCCACTAGACCAGGTGTCCTGTCCAACCTGGTCTTGAACATTTCCAGGGATGGGGCAGCCACAGCTTCTCTGGACAATCTGTGCCTGTGTCCCACCACCCTCAGAGTCAAAAATGTCTTCCTAATATCTAGTCTAAACCCACCCTCTTTCAGTTTAAAGCCACCACCTGTTATCCTGTCGCTCAATGCCCTTGCCAAAAGTGCCTCCACAGCTCTTCTGTAGCCCCTTTCTAGTCCTGGAAGGTGCTTTAAGGTCTCCACAGAGTCTTCTCCAGACTGAACAGGACTCTTGGTGGAAACCTGGCTATCCCCTTGTTCATGGAAGCACTTGACCCATTTCATTGGATCTGGTTGGCCCCAAACAACAACCAAACTCCCAAAAATGCCCAGACTCAGCCTTTGACGATGGACATTCACAGGTAGCACCCTTAAACTGAATGACAGCCTGCCGAAAAATGTCACTGCACCACAACAGCCCTGCACCCACTGTGCCAAAGCCAACATGTGGGCCTGGTGATAATACCAGTAATTCGCAAGAAAAAACCATGCCAAAACCAGGGAACCCATGTGGCTTTTTGTCCTTGTGACTCATAAGGGACAGAAATGGGCTCAACACAGGCTAATAACACTTTAGGGAGCAGCAGCAGGGATTATGGCAAACCACCAAGTCTGGTCTCTGCTATTGGTAGCACAGGCCACAGGCCAAATTCAGGCAGCCACAGAGGGATTGTGTTAGCCTGGAAGATCTTGGAAGAGCAGTAGAAAGAGCACACCTTCCTGCAGCTGGGAAATTGAGTCACAGCCCTGTTAGGCAGCTCGCTCAAAAACAAGAAGGGATTTGACTCCAGTCATCGTTGTCACAAACCATGTCCAGAGGAGACCAGGGTGCAATTTCTTCAAGGCAACCATGTTAACATTCCTCTTCCACTGAAAAGCATCAGATGGGTCTTAAGTGATTGTGATCAAAGAAGGTTTCTTAGTCTCGAAGCAGCTTTGAGCACCAGGAGGGCCAGGGCAGGGATGTCGGGGCCGGCAGGTGCCAGGATGCAGTCAGGGGACTGGCCAGGGCCACTGGCAGGGGAAGGCTCTTCTGGGTGTGATTTGCTTTTGCAGCCTTCCACGCGGTGGAGTTTTTCCTTGAGCTCTGCTCCACATGTCATGACTCACTGGCAAAACAACAGCCGGTCGCTTTGGTAGTTTCCATACAATTATGGGGAGGTTTGCCCATCCTGGCTGCACAGGTCTGAAACGATTTCCAGATCTTGCGTGCAAGGTGGGGGGAGGACAGAGGCAGGGACAGGATGGGGAAGGAGAGGCTCCCAGTCTCTCACTACACCTATCAGGGCTGACTGCCCCCTCCTCTCACCCAGCCAGAGCCCTTACCCCACCCTAAACAAATACAGGCTCCTATGGCAACACTTGTTGGGGAAACTTAACAACTCATGCTCCAAATTACATTGGAAAAACATATGAAGGGAAAATAAAAAATGACTAATTGGACTCGAGGCTCAGGGGAGCCTGGCACAGGGTTTGGGGATTTCTGTCCCTGCTCCTTGCCTAGTGTTTGGAGAACACGGTGACTCCTGTGCCTTTGCCTTACTGGGAGCCTCCAGATGTCTTTTGTCTTTGCAAGCAGAAGGGGCAAAGTAACGTGCTGGTTACCCTCGAGGGCACAGGAGCCCTTGTCCTTGCATCAGTCTCATTTTGGCCTTGCAGGAGCCACGGCAGGGGAGGACACAGGCGATGCAATGTCCAGGGCTGGGTGGTGTGAGAGAGCAGAACCCATACAGACTCCGCTCGGCCTGTGCTCGAGACGTGTGGCTCTACAGAAAGCAGCACCAGCGGTGGGTGGGAGAAGGCCACTTGCAAAACCACCTGGTGATGTTTGAAGATGCTGGCAAGGAAAAGGAAAACACCAATGCCCAGCTGCGCCACGCGAAGGTGACAGATGTGACCCAGGGAAGTGGTCCCAGCTGCCAGAACGCGCATCCTGCAGAGTGAAGGGGCGGTGGGCTGATTGAAACGTCTCTTACAAACAGGGAAAGAATGAATAAGGTAATTGCAGCGGCCGCTCTGCGCTGTGTTGAGTGGTGGGGCGCTGCTGGACCAGGCGGCGTGCCACCGAGGCAGCCAGGGAGACGGGCTGTGTCAGCGGATCTCCCGCTCGGCCATCCATCTTCCTTGTTTGCTCAGACAGGAGCTCCAGCGGGGCGTGTGTCAGCACGTGGAGGTGCAGCATCTGGCGCTGCCGGGCCGGAGCCCTGCGCTGCCGGCACAAAAATAGTAACGGCAAATCAAGGGCTTGGCAATTTAAATCAGCTAAAAAAACACGGGCTCTCAAAGCTGGGAGCAGGCACAGATGAAAAGAGAAAAAAAATCGAAGAGGGGAAAAAATAAATGAAAGAGGGAAAAATATTGCAGGCAAAGGAAGGATGTGAGAAAGGACTGGTTAGATCCCAGTGCATCCCAGCCAGAAGCATCTCCAAGTGCTCAGCGGTGCAGTTTCTCTCAAGGATGCTGGGAGATGCCACGCAGGGCGCAGTGTCTGTGCACAGTATTTTTCCACAGCCCTTGAAGAGTCCCCAGGCTGGCTCCATCCCCAGGGCTGCTGTCCTGCCCAGCAGGGAGTCCCCAGTGCCGTCAGCGAGGCAGGAAGGGTCCAGGCGCTGTTCTTCAAATCCACCTTATATGTAGGTTGGTTCAGTGTAAAAGAGCACAAAAAGGTGCAGCAGGTGAGGGAAAGGTGGATCATGAAGACTCAAACACAGATCCCATCAGTGCTGTACATTATTTCAGTGCTGCATCGCTGGTGTTTGAGGAACATTCTTTTCCAGGAACGCAGGTTTTGCTCTGGTTGAGCACACTTGAAGGCCCAGCACCTTGCTTTTGGCCATGACCCCTTCCAGATGCTTTGGAGGAAGGTGGAAAAAAGAAAAAAACCCCCCAAAAATCAGCATTCACCTGGCCAATTGTGTAACTGAGGAGCTGAAAGACTCCCCTGATCTGCCACTGAGGTGGAAAGTGCTTGTCATTTCTGTCTGCACACAGCCATTGAAAGGCCAGATCCCAGTTTCAGGGACTCAAGTCCAGCCTTAAGGAGCAAAATGCTTTCTCCCAGACTGGTCCTGGGCTTTGTGACTGTGCTGATCCACCCAAGGAGAGTGCATGGTTTGCTTTCATGGAGCTTCTAAGTCAGCCTGGACTTTGCTGTCCTTTCATTTTTCCCTTTGGAAATTGGTATTCTGGGCATCACGCTCGGACCGTCTGCATGCTAACACAAGCACGTGGCTGAGAAGATGCAGGTGTTTTTGCCCCCCTCAGCTGTCACTTTGAAAGCAGCCCCAGAGAAACAGGAGAACCAGCATTTGGGCAGGGACCAGCCCTGGAAAAGCTGCTGCTGCTGCCCTCAGACTCACGCCTCGTGCATCAGCTTCACCACTTTGCTCCTGGCACGGATGAGTCTCTAGGGGTGGGAAGCTCAGCTGGAAACCCCATCCCTTTGGTGGCAGGGGGATGTCAGCCCAAACCAGGGCTCACAGAACCATGGGGAGTTGCCCCAGGGCTGGAGAGTGCTGCAGCTGCAGGGGTCTGAGGCATGCAAGAGAAGCTGTGTCCCAGTGAAGGTGCTGCCCATGGCAGGCAGGGACAGGTGGGCTGTGTGGGGAAAGGAAAGTATGGACAGGCTGCAGGAGCCCTCCGAGAGGCAGAGGGGAGCTTCTCCCTGCCAGATGCCTTCCCTTCCTCCCCACCTCAGCCACCAGCAAGATCTTTCCAAAAGCTCTGGGAGGTCCCTGGGAGGACTTGAAGAGTGCCCAAAGCCTCGTTAAACATCTGGTTCACTTAAAGCCCCAATACGTCCACCACCGCAGCTTGGGTCCCCGAAAATTCCCCCTCCCATCCCTGTCCCAATCTGTCCAACATCCTTCCAAACCACTGTTCCCCTGCAGAAAAGTGTCAGTCCTTAAGGCCAGAGATGTGACAGGAGCTGGCTGAAGGGATGCTGTAGCACCGTGTCCCCAGGACACATCCCTTTCCTTACACACATTCACGCTGGTGAGGCAGAGAGCCCGGTCATTCTTGGCTCTCCCTGCTTGCCCAGGGAAGTTGACTGGGAATGCAGACTGTGGGAGGAAATGACAATGTTCATTGTTTGGATTAAATATTTTTCTTGGCCCTCTCTCTGTTGCAGTGTCTTTTATTTTATTTTTTCTCCCCCCCTTGACACCCCAAGCACATTCACTTTCCTTCTCTCTTTTTGGAGGCTCTCTGGCACAAGGAGGGAATCGGCTCTGAAAAACAGAGAGGGACAGAGAGGGAACAGGTCTGGCTTATGCTCAGAGAGGTTTTTGGGATGTCTTTGTGCCCTGAGCAGTGAGCAAGGTCTACCTGGCCCATTGTAAAGAGGGAGGAGGGTGAACACCACCCTGAGGAAGAGACTTGTAGAAATTTGGAAACAGGAACCCGGGACCAAGTGGGCTGAAGAAGAGAAACAAAATCCTACTGACTTAGTGCTTCATTGCCCATTTTTATGTCTTCCAGTTTCTGTCCCCTGAGCCATCCCTCTGCTCCTTTTGAGCTGTGGCAGCTGTCCCTTGGAGGTACATGCCTGTAGCATGGCTTGTTGGAGACATCACGGACCTGCCCCATCACCATCAGACACAGACAAAGCAACACAGAGAAATTCCAACTGCTTCTGAGCCTGCTGGTGTCCCTGAGCCACTCGTCAGCTAAGCATGCAGATCCCTTATATCACATCTCAGCTCTCCAGAAACATCTGCTCCAGCCCCAGTGTCTTGTCCCCAAGTCTCACTACAGAAACAGAGGCTTGTTGCTTGAGAACATTCTGCATACGCCTGAAGGAACACCTCAGGGCAGAGGTGATGGGCTGGAGGGTTGTGACATCCTGCTGGCTGGTTTCAGCTCGTGGACCATCGCTGGCACTGCCATACCAGCCGCCAGCAGTCCTGGTGTGGAGCTCTAGGTGTTCTTCAGGACCGTGGGGTCCCTTGGACATGGGATTCCTGCCAGCAGCTGGGCTCATGTGAAGCAGCCTGTGCTGAGGCTGTGCAGGGTTGGTGTCTGCAAGGGAGACGGAGGGCACAGAGGCTCCATGGGCTGCTGCCGATGGCCATCCTGGGAGAGCAGGTCCTTGCCTTCATGGTGCCTGCAAGTGCTGCTGTGTCCCAGGCCTGGATTTGGCTCAGACACGCTTCTGCTGCAGAAGTGAACATGTGGCACTCTGGACCCCTGAATGGGGATGTGTTTCTTTATCCCTGTCCTGCTCAGAGGCCTCATGTCGCAGCAGAGAGCCATCTGGAAAGGTCTTTGCACAGTCCAAAGGAAAAGAGGAAAGAAAGGGATGAAAAGCTTGTGTAGATCACCACATCAGAGCAGGCCTTTGCTTCCATCAAAACATCCACGTCTGGAATCTATTCATGGTGAGTTCCTTAGCTGTGTCCTTTTCACACCCTGATCCCAATGCTAGCAGGAGAAGAGAAACAGAAGCAGGGAAAGAACAGAGAGAGGGGGGCAGAGGAAGCTGCTGTGTGTCAGCAGTGCTGCTGGCAAGCATGGTGGCTCCCAGGGATAGTCCCCAGCGCTCACCACTCACAGGGACACCGCTGGGACGCACGAGGGAAGGCAGGACTTCCCATGCCACGAGCACCAGCCTGCCACCCTGCCCTCAGCAGCTCGCCTGCTGCATGGACTGGATCTGCTGCCAAGCCATTTGTGCAAAATATGTTACAGGATAGAACGGGTTATGGAAAACAAGCCTTGAAAACCACAAGGGCCTCCTGACCCACTTGTATCTGGTTTCTGCCAAGTTCTTGTTACAGATCTTAAACAGAAAGAAAAACAATGTACGAGGGATGAAGGAGCTGAAGGGGAATGAATATTCGTGTTGGAAGAGCAGTTGGCTGGGCCGCACTTGGGGATGTTTATTATCAGAAACGACTCATTGATTTTTATTTCAGCGGGTGCTTTCAGTGGTTTTCCACTCCGTCTGTAGCACCGGCCGCGCGACTGCGACTGCCGGGAGGGGGAAAAGCGAGACGTGAACAGGGATGAGGGGAAGGCACCTGAGCCGGAGAGGGCAGAGAAGCAGCCGCAGGTCAGCACACCCCAAGTGCTGGCACAGTGTGGCTTGGGGAAGCTGAGGCTGCTCCCACCTCTTTGGCGTGTGGCTGGGTGCTGGAGCCCTACCCGTGCCAAAGACCTCCCCATCTCTTGGGGTCCTGTGAGCCTGTCCCTGCAGGTAGGGGAGGGGCACCTGTCCCTTGTCCCTGTGATCATTTTACTTCCCTCTGCTTCATCTCTTAATAAAATGATGCTTCTACAATCATGCTCCATGTGTGTGAAGGGGACAGAGATCTTCTGACTGTTTAGGAAAAGCATGCCTCAGCTGAGATTTTTGGAAGAGGAATAGATTTCTTTGGGATCATCCACTGGAAGGCTATATCCCACGCTGCCCATGTTAAAAGCAGCATGAAAAGGTACCCAGCAGGTATGTAAAGAGCTCCCCATCTTGCCTTCCACCTCCCCAGCATGAAGGGCTTTGCCTTCACCAGTCAGAGGTCAGGTCTGATCCAGGAGTGACCACTACCTGCAGTCCTTGCTCCTTATGCTCCCCGACCATTGGCAGAGGCTGAATGAAAGCAGGGTGGAAGGTACAGCACTGCCTGGTCCAAGGGAGGATAGAGTGATGAATCCTGAAGAAGGTGACCAAATTCTGGCCCTGCTGCTCTAGTTGCTCTCAAGACTCTCCTTGGTGCAGCTGGGGTGCCTGAAGCCCTCACTGCCTTCAGCCCCAGAAGCACAGAAGAGAATCCCTCCTGGAGCAGAGCATTCCACCAGCATCACACGTTCCTTACCAGCTCCCTGTGCTGAGTTTTGCCACGGTACAACATCAGAGACCCACAAGGCTGGGATGAGGGAGAACCAAGGGTCCCCAGCCCCACTGGTACTGAGGAGCAGAGGCAGCTGGACCCCAGCCGCAGTGCTTCCCCGGGGAACAAGTCTCACCCAGTCTCCCATCACGTGAAAGAACAGCAGATTTTAGGTGGCACTTCCCACCATCCTGATTGCATATGCCTTCAAAAGGGTTAATTCTGACTGAGAAATGCTGGCCACGAGCCACAGATGTGCCAAGTGAGGGTTTAGTGCATGCTGGTGGGAAGAGCCAAGGATCCTTCGGGGTCCTTCACTACCTGTTGGATCGAGAGACTCAGGAGCAGCTTGCAACCACAAACACACTTCATATCCCTATTTAATAATTTCCATTGTAATACCTCAGGAAAACCACAAAACAGAGAACAGATTAACGTTTTACAATTGTGATAACGTGACCAGCAAGCGGCATGAGAGGGCAGCAAGACCTTGTCCTCGAGCAGGGAAGACCTGAGAAATTCCCATCAGCTCATGCTCACAACAGTGTTCTGGTACGGCCTGTCCTCACCTAGGGCATGAGGCAGAGACCTCAAGTCAAGGTCCCTTCCTATTAACCCTTTGCTACCTGCACATAATGACACGAAGCTGGAGGTGAGAACGAGGCCAGCACGATGTGTTGGCTGCCCAAAAAAAGCTGCCCACATTCGCTCTGGTCACTGCAAGAGCAGCTCAGCTTCCTCTGGGTGCATTTGAGCAGGACAGTGGTGGTTACCCCGTCCTGTGAATGACACTGGGTAAACACAATGATGATAAAATAAAATGATAAAATGAGTGATAAAATAAGTGAACTTTTTTGCACCTAAACCATGTCTACGATGTGAAGCCCCTGTGGTGGGAGGTAGAGGGGTGCAGAGGTAGGGCACAGACTAGGAGGTGCTCTGTAACAGCCATGCTCACGCTCATACTGTTCTGGACTGTGGCAGGAATAGCCCAAGGGAGCAGCCTGGATCTCTGTACGTGCTGTCTCTTCCTCTGAAGTCAACAGTCTCAGCGTAGGAGAAGGACGCATCACAGGTGATCGCCTTGGGATGGCCTTAGAAGAACGCGACCCAGATGCTGCAAGCACCTCCCTCACGGCAGTCAAACACACCACCGGGACCAAAACCACCCCTCCCAAGCCACGCTGGGGAGGAGGGGTTTCTCTCCTCCTCCACTCCCCTCTCCCGACAGCCCCAAGCCCCCTCCCTCGGTGCCGCCATCTGTTTTTCTACTGATGGCAGGGGACGAGATGTTCCGCTGGCCCTCGAAAGGCGAAGTGCGCTCGGCGCTAACTTGTATTCCTGACGGGCTCCTGGAAGGGTTTGCATCCCTCCCTCCTTCCCTCCCTGAAGTACGTGCCTCACTGCTCCAGCACTGGAGAACTTGGCAAGGCACAGCAAGAGAGCGGGAGGCAGATGGATGACCAGATTAGCGGAAAGAGAAGGGAGGTGGGGAGAGGAGCGAGAGGGATGAGCAGGCAGGCTGATCCACCACCAGCGTGGGATAAAGATGAGCGAGAGTCCCTCTAAATGCCACTGCATGGCGACCTGGACTTTCCAATATGAGGCAGAGCTCCAGATGGAGCTGGGAAGGTTGAGCCTTGGCTACTGCTCCCATGCTCCAGCCTGAAGTGACTCCACCGGGAGCGGACGGTACGAGCTGCCAGGTGGCCTGGATTTCTCTTATGAAGGGTTGCTCCCCTCGCTGAGGCATCCAGAAGAGAAAGCTTCCTGATCCAACACACACTTGGCAGTCAGTGGAGAGACAGCGGAATCTCCAAGGGGTGACTCAGACCTGAGGTGACACGGACAGTCCAGTGGAACAGCATTTCACTGCCCAGTGGTGGCAGAGTCCGGAGGTGTCTCCATTGAGGGACTCCTATGAAATGAGAGGGAACCTGGCACTGAGATGACCCATGGACATGGCAAGTGAAGCTGAGCCACGTGTGTGAGGGGGGCCACCTCGCAGTGAGGACAGAGTACAGGTTATATTCTTCCTCCACCCCACTCCCGCTGTCTGGTGCCTCCACAGCCACAAGAGATCGGGGGAGGTGAAACAGCCTCCGAGAACTGCAGTGGTTTTGGTCACAAGGAGGAGAGGAATAGGAATGAGGATGGAAGTCAGCATGGATGAGGTAGAAGCAACATTCAGGGTGTTCTGTGGTCACAAGCAGCAGCTCCCAGAGCAATACTTTGAACAAGATGCTTTTCAGTAAGAGTTACTCCTTACGGCGAGACAATAAAACTCATGTGGGGAAAAAAAAGTTATCTAGGAAAATTTGGATTATTGGTCCAACCTTAACAGGTTGCAGCACTGTAGGAGGAAACACAAGAAGAATAAACAAAGACATGTATGTGAGAAGTGAGGAGAAGGAAAACAGGGATGAGGAGGAGGCTGGCAGCTGTGTCAAAAAGGAGAGCATAAGGGTGAAAGAACCTGAGGATGAATCTTCATCAGTGTTACAGCGAGCGACTGTGACCTTAAAAATAGGCCTGCCCTACTGAAACTGCTAACAAGGAAGAAGGCACTGTTCCACAGAGGAGGATCAGGGTGTCTAACAAATAGTTAGATGACCTGAAGGACTAGAGAGAGAAACAGGATGACATTCTCTTGTATAAAATTGAAGGGCAAGCTCTTGTACTGATGGCAAAACATCTGCTGTTAGCCTGGTGCTGAGCAGCTGGAAACAAAAGAGGAGGAGAAAGATCTGGGTGTACTGGCTGACCTCAGGATGTCTGGATTGCCAGACTGATGCAACTGCAGGAACAACAGATATAGTCCTGTGTCCCATCAAAAGAGACATTTCCAGCACAAGGAAGCTTTGTGCAGGGCTTTGGTGAGACCTCGGATGGAAGAACATGTACTGCCTGCTTGGTCATTCCTGATGAAACAGTAATTGAAAGCAGAAAAAGCATTAAAAGGTCTACAAGGGTGATGAAGGACATGGAATCTCTCCATCTTCTGGTGGGACACTGCAAGATTTTGGCTTGGTTAACCCTCCTGCATGCCAAGAGTCCTGCTTTCTAGGAGTAAAGAAGTGTGACAAGCAGAGGGGAACAGGAAGAGCTCACATTGGCTGTGAGCACGTTTGGGTGGTTGATAAGGGCGCAGTGACTTGCACTGCGACACTGCGACTGCAGGTCCTCAGTGTGTGTGTGTGTCTCTCTCTCACACACACAAATAAGCTGGCATTTCTCATCATTCCCTACGGGATCTCTCACTGAAGACACAGACCCAAGGTGAAGCATGGGAACCCCAGAGCAGGAAACACTAGGGTCAGTCTGGTGTACCTGAGCCTGAGGGAGAATCCTCACATCTGTGCCAACTTTGTGTTACCTGAGCTGCACAGGAAGGGAAGAAGCAGCACCTCACACTCCATTGGCTTCTTTTTTGAAGGGACCAACTCCCAGAGAGCACAAGGAGAAGCTCTCCCTTGCTAGCAGAACCACCACCGAGACAGTCACTCAATCACCCGGTCTGCTCTTCCACTTAAGGCATCCCATTTCCAATCCATTACCCCAGATTTGTGCTAAAAGACGTGCTTCAGAAGACTTAGAGCTCCCAAAATGTCAGAGGGTCGCTCCCTTCTGGTGCTCAATCTCCAAACACCTCTATAGCACACAGCACCTCATTCCCCTACTCCCTCTGCCCGTGTCTCGCAGTAGACAGACATTGAATTTGGGAAATAACTGCTGCACCTTCTGCAGACCATCAGGTTTCCTTCCTGGGGACGTGCCCCCCGCAGCATTGCCCTTTCCCCCACGCTTCAGTCGACAAAGAGCTGAGCTCGGCAGAACCAGGGAGGAAAAGCAATCATCCGCATTGAAACGAGCACAAGAAAAAATACAATCAGCAAACCCCAAAGCTATTTTTGGTGTGCAAACTCCATTTACATTTTCCCTTTTGGTAAAAATCCCAAATTTTCAGCATACAACATTCCAAAATTTCCCCCCTTTTTCCTTTTATCCTCAATCATAATAACAACTAGTGCTTGACAAAGACTGCCTATTTTTAATTTCCTTTGCAAACTGACTCCAGGCTGCCTATGATTTTCTCCTGCCTGGTCATTATTCAAAGCTAAATGAGTGGCTAACCAATTTCTGCAAGGAATTCTTTGTCTGCAGATTCTTCAGGAGCAGTTTGTTTTGCATGTTCAAGGCTGGAAATCCTGATTGTTTGGTTTGGACAGGTGAGACACGCAGGGCTTTTCTGGACCCGTGTTACTCTAGAACTGCGGTTCTGGTTAAGGAAATATTCCAGCTTGGAGTCAGCTCAGGCTTTTGGGGGATACCCCTTGCCAGTGAAATCCTTTTGCTAGAATATTCTGCCTGGGCTGGCCAAGAAGCAGCAAGCAAGGAAGGAAATGGGTTATTGTGCAGCTCTTGCTCCCCAGCATCGCCCTGGCTGTGGGGGCTCTACCCGAGGATGCTTCCTCTGCTATCTCCGCTCATCCAGCAAGCCCTGGCCCAGCTCGGAGCAAACACAAGGTCAAAGCAGCCTGGTTTGTGCTGGGGCAGGTCTTCACTGCCAGGAGCTCTCCTGCAAGGAGCAGGCAGCTTGTGCTGGGGACAGGGAGGGCTTACCTCGCACGATGGGATGCAGTGGATGACGGAGGGGTCCGGGTACCACCGCAGCCTGCCTGTGCACACAATGTTCTGGGAGAGGAGGAGAAGACAGCGGTTAGGTGAGGTGGAGGCAGCGGGTAGACAGCCAGCAGTGCTTTCTGGAGCTAGAGGGTCTCCTACAACACCGCATTGCTCACCCCCAGGACCCTCCCTGCACCCTTTGGGGCCTGCCAAACCCAGGGCGGCTGCTGAGCCCACAGAGCAGGGTACATTGATCGAGGCAGAGGCCAGATACACGTACGTGTGTGTGTGTAGAGGTAGATGTAGATGTATATTGGTTGGGCTTGGTGATCTGGGAAGTCTTTCCCAGCTTTAGTGATTCTGTGTTTCTATATTGATACAAAACTGGAAGAGGACAAAGGGAGAGGACAGGGACTGCCTGAGAAGCGGGTTTGGCCGGCAGTGCCACCATAGTATGTGACTTGGCCAGGAGCTGCTGCTGGGGGTAAGCCACACGAGGCTGGAGTCCACCATCGTGTCTCTGCGTGATGCTGAATGCGCCAGCTTCTCAGCTGGCCATCGCTCAGTGCCTACAACAGCTGGCTCACTGATCCCTGCTCAGGCTCCAAAAACTGCATTCCTGGGAGGACTCATCTGCCCAGACCTGACCTGAAGTAGGTACACCGGACTCAGGGTCACTCTGAGGCCCTCACTGGTATTTCACAAGGCACAAGCTCAGCTGTTGCAGCCAGATGGACACAAGAGCGAGATGCGAAGGGCTCGGTTTCCCGGCCCTGGAACGCACCTCCCTGCTCATTTAGCTGGGGTTTGTGGGGAACACTCATGATTACACAGGGGGAAGAAAAGCCCCACCGCACATGCAATTTCCTCCTTGTAAAGCTCAGGCAGGCTTTGAAATCTGAGGCCCCATAAAACGGTGTCTGGCCTGTGAAAGTGTCCTAGGATGCCCTTCGCAGCACGGGAATCGCACAGAGGGGTAGGTGTGTTTTCTCCCAGCCTCTTGTTTGGTACGTTCAGTGGCAGGAAGGCCGGCTCCAGCATTCCCAGGTGGCACGGCAGCTGGGGATGGGGCAGCTCTGCCCACACAGGCCGGCTGCAGGTCCTTCTGCAGCATCTTCCATCCACACCGTGATGGGGCTGGAGCAGGATGAGGTCCTGGCCATCCTCAGCCAGTGCAGGGAGGGCAGGCCCAGAGGGAGCCACCCTAATGGGGCAAAGGCTGGGGAGTTCCAGGCCCCACCAGTTCCTGCTCAGCCTAGAGGATGTGTGCATCCCAACCCCACGGAGTTGTTCTGTACGTGGTTGTTGAGCAACTTGGATGCCATTTTAGCATGCTCATATCAGCACACTTGTATTCCAGGCTGGGAAATAAGGGCAGAGAGACAAACCTGCTCAGCTGTGGGGTGCAATGAATCAGAGCTGAAAGCAAAACAGGACTGTGCCTTCCCTGAGTGGCCTCCGCAGTTCCCGGTGTTGTTTGCCCCATCCTCTCCGTCCCATGGAGCATGGCAGCTCCCAGGAACAGCAAACTGCTGGAGGCTTGGGGGAGCCAAGTGGGGAGCGGAGACAGAAGCCAGGACAGAGAGGAAAACAAGATGGTCCAGGGAGAGAGCTCCTGGCACGGGACAGAGCTGCTTCTTAAAATAGCGCCTCCTCTCCCTCCTCCTCCTCTCTGCAAAATGCCTCCCTTGCACGAAAGCCTGCAGCGGTGGTGAAAGGGAAGCCGAACACCACTGCCTCAACGGGCCAAGCCATCCGATCCCTCAAAGGCGAGGACTCCTTCCAAGGCTCGTGCTTAACCATCCCACATGCCCCAGGCATCCTCGCCCCCCCGGCAGCGCCCGCCGTGGGCCTGATTCAAGGCGACGCGCAGTAGTATCCACAGGCACAATGCTGGGCCTCCTGCGGCTTCCCAGGAGGAGGAGAAAGCATTTGGATGGGAGCACTGGCTCCTGGGAAGACTGTTTGCTTTTCTTTGTTGCACCTCCTTCCTTATACAATCTCATTTTTATTTTAAGAAATATTACCCCGGCAGAGCTGCTTTTTGGTAAAGCCGTGCCGCGAGGATCCAAACTATTTGAGCTATTTGAGCTGCTTTGCCTACAAAATGAGTAAGAGGTGGGGAGGGAAAGGCTCCCCCTGTTCCAGCAGCAGAGGCACCCAGCCGGCCAGCAGGTCCTGGCAGCTGGAGACACCTTTCAGCTGACAGTGCCCTGCCTCTTCCTTGGCAGGGAAACGCCTGCCTGGGATTGCATCTCCACTGCCAGGTAATTGGGGACCCAGGCTTACACTGTGCCAGAGGCGGCTTCTGCTCTCCCAGCACACTGGCTGACAATAAACAGCAGCTTAACAGGTTTAGGCACACAGCACAGCCTGAAAAATCAGTGGGATTCTTGCATTAAACTGCACACATTGTGGTATCCTGCAATTCCTTGAAAGCTGGCTTGGGAGCTGATAGCTGTGCTGAACTTTGGTACAGGAGAGCAGGAGGATGCGTGGTAGCACCCACTGCTTGTCTTTCCAAGTCTTACCCTTCTTCACCTGAGGCAGAGATTTTGGGTTCAAACACCAGATGGAGAGGAAGGGATGTTCCCTCCCCATGCTGCCAGCACCCCCCCTGCCAGAGGAATTAATCTCCCCTCTTACCTGGACTCTGGTGGGCTGCAGCCGGTGATCCATTGTCTCTGCAGTGACATTTCTGGGCAGTATGACGGGGTCACTGGGAGGAATGACACAGGAAGGAACACACACAGCACCTGTGGGAGGAGGGAGAGCCTTGAGGAGCTCACCAGGAGCCAGGCATCGATGTCACCCAGGCCACCACTGATGGCAGAGACAGACGTAGAGGGGGCCCTTTTCCTCCTGGCCTGGGATAGCAATTCCTTCCCCAAATCCTGAATTTTCCAAGAGCGCACAGGAGCTGTGCCCAGTTCTCTTCTCCCAGATGAAAGGAAAACTGAACACGGCCTAAGAGAAAGATCCCAACCTTGATGGCAGGACACGGGACCCAGCATGAAAATAAGTCTGGCCTGGATGCTGTGTGATGTTTGCTGACATGTTAAGAAGTGCCTTTCATGATTTTTCTACCACAGAGGATTCCCACTGCCTTCCCACGACCCAGGAAGAAAAAAAGCTGCAAAAACCACCTCGGAAAGCCAGGTGGGATCCCAACCCTAATCCTAGCCTCACATCAGGTCTGTCCTGAGCTTTACCTCAGCAGTGCCTGTCATTAGACACTCCTCAGCCTGGTTTGCTCAGACTGGGACGACTGGCGCGTTTCCTTCGGAGTAACACGGGCTGTGCTCGAGCATCCTGTCCAGGGGGATGCTGGACCAGATGCAATGACTATGGCTGAGGGTTGCAGCTTTTCCTGAAAGCACAGAGCAGCTGAGTCCTGCAGGCAGAAATGGGTGATGCGGTCCCTCATCTGGTGGAAGTGCCCTGTTACACTCAGTTGTCACCGCAGCACTCGTTGGCTTTTATCTAGGACCTGTCATGGGAACCCTGCAGTCATAGCAAGTGGAGAGACCTCAGGAAAGATGGAGGGTGACAGATTGGGAAAATGAAGGCAAAGAGATGGGTTTGCCCTAAAGAAAATCCCTGCTGCTTCTGAAAAAGCTGGAGACAGCTTTAGCTTTGGGTCTTGCCCCAGAGTGCAACCAGGGCGAGCACAAGGCTAAAGCCACCCCTGGCTCTGTGTTTATAAATATGGTGGAAGAGGAAACAGGATTTTTTTTTAATATTTAGTGGGGAATGGTACAGGAAGAGTCACTGTGACCATCAACTCCCCGGGATGATTGAGTCAGCACGAAGTTTGGTTTTCTGTTTGGTTTCCATCTGCCCTCACCTATGCCGTGCCCCTGCTCACACTTGTACTCCACGAGGTTCAGCTCCGGGGGCGGTGGGCAGGTGCCCTGCAGGCTCTCACACAGTTTGAACTCCTCTGTCCACAGGCCCTCCTTGGTGCAGACGATGGGAACCTGCAAAGCAGAGGGAGAGTGGCCGGCATTGCTCACCCTGCCTGGCCACTGCTCATCCTCAGGGCAGTGCCGTGCAAGGACACCCCTCCTGTGGACACTGGCCACGTCCAGAGAGAAGCTCCCCAGGGCAGATGGGCTGCAGCCATGTGGCCCAGCCTGTGTGCACTGCCCAGAAAGCCAACTGTTCTCCAGTTGGAGGGAACTGGCCGCACTTCTTCTGACAAGACGCTCTCCAAGCACTGATAAGGTATCTGGGGGGAAGAGCTGGCAGGCAGCAGCCTCCATCCTCAGGGAAGTCCCTCGGTGAGCAGAACTGCTGCAGCACCGTTGCCCATCATCCCAAGTGAATGCTTCCACAGCAGCTCCCCAAACCCGCTGGAGACCCCCTCCTTATGCTTTCTGACCCTTTTCACCCAAGATGAGCCAGCTTGCTCAGGACCACTGCTTTCTGGACAAGGGCCCCAGGGAGCAGGTGAGCATCCCCAGGCAGGGGTGCACCTTGTGCCATGCACAGGGCCCAGCAAGAACAGCTCAGGGCTTGGAGAGGGTCTGCTCTTTGGTGATACAAGGATGTTTGGCCTTGGGGATGGGTCAGGCTGTTGCAGGGCCCCTCTGCACAGCAGGGCACGGGGAGCCCCGCGCTTCGCAGACGCTCTGAAACACAAGTTGTGGTGGTCAGTGTCGGCCTCCCCCCAGCCACTCACCTGGTGCCCCTGCTGCTCGCAGCTGAGGACACACTGGCTGTCCAGCTCGAAGCCCTGGGTGCAGTTGTACATGCCCTCGAAGACCGGGGGCGGGGGCTTGCACACCACGGGGACACAGTGTCCCTCTTCCCACCGCCCGCTCTCCAGGCACTGGACCTTCAGGAACTTCCTGGGGAAACACAGACACCAGACTGACCTGCAGAACCCCAAACACCCCACCTTGGCTGTACCAGGCATCCCACAGATGTCAGGAACAGACTAAAGACATCTCTCCTGCAGCACAATCACGCCCCCACCACGTGTAGGACTTTCCCATACCATATGATCCCTCACCATGGGCACGTCCTTCCAAAGGGACACCCCACACTTAACCAGGACCTTTTCTTCCCCTCACTGAGGGGATTGCACTGGTCTAGGAGCACTGGATGAGTTTCCCTTGCACTCGCCACCCCACTGCTCCCCACCTCTTGTGGCGCCCCATAACCATTCCTCCCGCAGTCCCTGCAGGTCCTGGGCTGCTTTGTCCCACCGCCAGTAGCTGCATACTTTGCTGGATGGAGTTTGCCTCCACCAGTAAATCCTCTGGCCTGTGCCCAGCTACTCCTGAGGCTCCTCTTTGTACTCCAGCCAGACCTGTCAATCCTGCTCTTGCCAAGGGGCTGCCGTGCTGCAGCAGACCAGTACCACCCTATGCTGCTAAAACAGCCCAGACACAAACCACTTGCCAAGCAAAGAAAGAAAGAAAGAAAGAAAGAAAGAAAGAAAGAAAGAAAGGAAGAAAAGGTCCAGGAGAGGAGCCCACCCACTTTTCAGTCTCCCATCCCTGGCAGTGATAGAGACACTACATCTTTTACACAGAGGCATCAGGCTGGCCAAGGGCTACTCTCTCAGCCGAGGACGTGTCACTGCCTCGGTGGCTTTACCTGAGCCAGAGCTGATTGCTCCATCCTTAATGAGACTTTTCCCCCACTCCTGACCTCCTTCACTAGACAGCACACTCCAGCTGCCTGCCCCTGCCCTCTCCCACCCCGGGTGCCAGCAGGCAGGGCTCCAGGAGTTTATAGCCTGCCACAGGTATGTGGGGGGGGCCGCCAGGGGTTAGAGGAACCCCTGGGGGAAGGCACTAAATTGCCCCTTGTTCTGAGAGGCAGCAGACAGAGTGTGGGGCCACCCCTGTGCCCCCTAACACCTGATGCAGGGTTGTGACAGTGTGTGGGGCCACCCAGCTGCCCCTCGACACATGGTGCAGGCTCACGCAGCCTGGAGAAGCAAGGGGACCCCATCTGCACGCCACTGCCAGACCAGGGGTGCTCCCTGTCAGAATTCTGCTGGGAACTCATGGATGAGGTATTTTAGAGGTTCCTGACGCATTCTCATATTTGCACATAGTTGCAGCTCTTGGAGAGTCCCCTTCTCCCTGCAGAAATCAGGGATCTGTTTTCTCTCAAGGCTGTATAAAGGGGCAGCGGGTGCCTGCCAAGGTGAACGTGGGCTCCAGCAGGTAACACAGAGGCAGGCAGGGTAGGGAATGGGCTCAGCAAGTCCACTGGCACAGAGCTCTGCACAAATCTTCCCACCAGCCCACCTGAGGAGCGAGGAAGGCCGTGCTGTGAGCACCTGAGCAGTGAGGGTTGCTGCAACATCACCCCAACAGCAGCAGCAGCTTTGGATTAACTAAGGGAACTGCAGCTATGAAGTGTTTCAGAAAGCTGTGGTTTCAGTCCATTCCTCATTTAACTCTCTTGTTTGCCTGCCCTTTCCCATGAGGATCACAGTCACTGCCTTGCAAAGATGTCCCCATCAGGCTTCGCCTTCTCCCAAACCTGACTGAATGCTTTGCTCTGCCCAGCATTAAAGGTAAGCAAAGGCACGTGCCAAGAAGTACTAATCCATGTTGGATGTCCAGCTCCACAAGAAGCATTTTCCCCTTCTTGAACTTCCTGGCTCATAGGGTGTGATCCAGCTGTAGGACTTGCAAGGGGGAAAGCACTGGGAGAGAGAAGCAAACCGGAAGCGTGAAGTCACCGCAACAGCAACACCTCAGGCACCAAGAAAACTCCTTCAAAGACCAGGAGCATCCCAGCCACGGGCGACTGCACCTCCCTGCTGCTCCCCAAGCCGTGGCAGAGGCCCTGTGCCCAGGAAGGCCTGGGGAGGTGGGTGAGGCGAGGGGAGGACGCGCCGCGGCGGCCACAGTTTGCACAGGTGCAGCCCCGGCACCCTCACGCGGGCTCCTCGCTTTGATGTGGTGCTGGAGGGACCCCAGCCCGAGCCAGCACCGTGCACGGCCTCTCCCCCTAACCTGCGCCCCAGACCACCTCGCTCTGGGGGCTCAACCCACGGCCAGCATCCATCCAGGGACTTCAAACATAGCCCAGGCTGACCCCAGGGTAGAGGGTGGGGTGTGGGCCGCTCCCACGTGGATGAAATAAGCAGTTCACGGGGAAGCACGGAGAAGGAAAGGGAGAGGCTTTAAAAAAAAAAAAAAGTATATATGTAAATACACACAACTTCATAGCAGCCTGAAATTTCCAGACTCCCTCCCACCCCCCAACTTCTTTTGATCTGGGCTAGTGGCACTTCTTGAGGATTAACAAGGAAGCCAGGAAAACTGGGGTCAACCCTCCAACCAGGCAAGCCTGGTGGACAGAGGAGGCAAGGGAGATGTCTGAGGGCTGTATCTGAGGGGAAGGCATGAGCACCTGCCCGGCTCCAGGGGCTGAGCATGCAGGGCCTGGCAGAGACCCAGCCATCTTCTGAGGCAGCCAGCCTGGGGGGAGTGGGTTTGCTGTGCAGGAATGGTGTCAAATGGGTCTAAAGCCTCATCTCCTATGGCAAGAGACTGATGGCTTCAAAGAGAATAGGGGGAAAGGAGAGAGATTTGACAGCAAATGGAAGGAAAGCTGCACCAGCAGTGTGCAGGACCCTCTGCTGCTGTGCTCCAAACAGCCTGGGCTGTAAATGCCCAGAGACCTTAGAGGTGGAAGTGACAGAGGAACCTGGTTGAAGCCTGGGCTCTCTTTACCTGGCTCTTTGGCTCCCACAGCTCTGTGTGTATTAGCCTTTTATTGGGGAGGGGCCAGATACTGGCAGAGGCAGTGAGCGCCTTTGTGCCTGCCACACGTGTGCCTGGCTAAGCTGCAGTGCTCCTGGGTTAGGCTGCCCTGCCTGCCTGGCTGTGAACTTTCTGTTTTGTTTCCTGTCCCCAGTCTGCTGACTCCTTCCAGTCCCCATTTTCTCCTCCATATTCTCCCACCTCCTCTCCTTCTTCCATGGTTTCTTCAGTTTTTGATCAGGGGGAGAGGGCAGAGGGGCCAACATCTCCATGGAAGCTCACTGGGGACTGTGCTGGGCTCCCTTGATCTCTGGTCAAAATGCAGGCTGAGACTTTCAAATCTGCCTGAAAATACCCAAGTGGTTCTTTGCTTCATTCCCTCAAGCTAGCAGAAGGATCTCAACCCCTCACAAAAGCAGCTTGGAGATCCCCAAATCTCTTCCCACCAAGGAATCATCCCACAATGGGCAAGTGAAGCAAGATTCCCCATCCTCTGAGGGGTCTGACCTTTTAGGTCCCCAAATTGAGAGCATCCTCTCAACATTAGGGTGCTCTTCCTAAAGGATCTTCCAGCTATTATCACATAACCATGGAACTGTTTCAGGTTGGAAGGGACCTTAAAGATCACCTTGTTCCAACCCCCCTGCCGTGGACAGTTCATACATCTTTGTGTGATCCAGGTGGTGGGTTGGTACTGCCTTGGAACAGGCCCTGCCTAAATCCAGAGAGCTCCCATCACAAAGCACAAAAGCATATGCTAAGTTCCACTTGTTACCCTTACTTTGGAATTAGAAGTGAAGTGGCCTGGCAGCTAGAAGCCAGCCTGATAACAGATCTCCTTTAGGAGGAGTCAAAGCAGCTTTACCCCTCATGTCAGCACTGTCAGTCAGATGAATCTGCCAGAAGGAAGGCAGCAAATTTCTGGCAGGCAGGATCTTGATTACACAATCAGCATTTCCTCAAGGATCCCTTGTTGACAAGCAGTGATTTCCAAAGGGCCTCTCCTCACCCAGGTTAATAGACAAAAGCATCCCCGAGACAACTGATTTCTTCATCTCCTTTCTCTTCCACTTAAGCTATGGGAAATGAATTTCAACTATGATCTCAGCTCCTTCCAAGCATCCTTACTGCTCCTATATCAGTAAAATTCAGCTGAAAAACAGAAGTGAGGGAACTGCATGAACATCTGTGTCCGAGACCATCTTGGCTTGCACAGAGACAGCTGGATCCCAACCATGGCTCAGGCCTGCCCAAGGTGGGCACCTCCACACGAGGAGCAAAGCTAGAGCTGGAAGAATAATTCAAAGTGAGCCTGACTGTAATTCCAAGGGTGAGCTAGTTAGTGGGCATGAGGAATCTTCAGTGTCAGTCACAAATGATGCTTGACTTTCGTCCAATATACAGTACACACAGAGTCACACTCCCTTGTGTACATCAAGGCCTGTATGGCACTAAATCCTTTAGCAAGGCTTCTGCTTGCTGGGTTGGTGGACAACAGGGAGACAGTAGATCAAGAACTCTGTTTTCTGAACCCGGAGAGACAGCAGAAGACCCCAAAACCCTGATGTCCAAATCACCAGCTCAGACCCTGCTTTCACACCAACCCAGGAACCTGAACCAGCACATCAGGAACCTAAACCTCATGAGTGCTGGTTGCTTCCAGAAGTCTCCACCACCTCTCTTTCTCCAGAACTGGCATGACCAAAGAAATCAACCTCCCACTCTGGCAGCTCCCACCCTTTCCTTGTCAGGGCTGAGACACCAGAAGGATTTCCAGCAATCCAGGAACTGACTTACTGGCTAGCAGCTACGACACCCCACCAAGGGGTTTGAACTCGTGCTGAGCGTACACCCAGAGCTCCTGATGTGATGGCACAATGACATTTACAAGTCCAAGGAAAGGTTTTTTCTTGGGGCAGGCCATTGACACAGGAGTTCACCTGTGTGATAGGAAAGCAATACTTTTTCTGGTTTTGTTAACGTGGTTTTTGTGTGCCAGCATCAGAGATGTCCGATTAAACAGCAGCAATGGCAACTGCAAATGTGGAAACGCGGTGTCAACGTGTGTTGCTGTGAAAATGTAAACCACTTCGCATGATGTTCCTTGACTTGCCTCACAGGCTGCTCAGACCCACGTGGAGGTTACTCACACGTCGGAGGAGCCTCGGGATCTCCCAGGGGTCATCGTTTTTACCAGTAGTTGCTGCAGCAGGACAGAGGGGGCCTAACTTTGCAGGCTGAGTGGATCTGTTTGAAAGCCCAGTGCCTGAAGCACCACAGGCATGAAAGCTGCTCTCGAGTCTGCAAAGCAGTCCATGTGATCGCAGCCATAGTCACCATTTGCTCAGCTCCCTTTGGCCCAAGAAATGCTCCTAACACTGTGAAAAGCTGTTTACAGAAACCACTTCCTTCATTACAAGGCAAGAAATTTGGCAACTGCTTCCCGCTGCACAACAACTCTACCCCAGAGCAAAGAAGAGATGAAGTCTGCATCCAATTAAAACTGGAAGGGGGCATTAAACAATTAACACATAATTACCTGATTTGGGCTAGAATCAAGACTCTGGGGAGGACCAGGCCAGTGCCAGGGAATCTTTAGTGACCAAACCCAACAGGGACTTTGGCTGGAGGCGTCACAGACAAAATGCTGCTTTACTCCCCAGCATCGCGACATTGGCTGAGAGCAGGGCTAGCGAACCACCAGGAATTTTTCCCCAAAGCATCAGGAAAAATCTTCTCCCATTGAAATGCCAATGCTAGAGATTAAATTTAGCCAAGAGGCACAGCGGGTGAGACGTTAACCCTGACAAAAGGCAGCCGTGCATTCTCACAGTGCCTCTGTTCAGTGTTTTACTGCTTTTAGGCAAGACAGAAGCTCCAGGAGTCTTCCAGCGTCTTGTAAATTACCTGGGAGTCCGCAAACACTTAATTTGGTGCTTAACTTTCACCAAGTGACAAATACATCGAGGTGCACGGGGAGATCTGCTTGTTTCAGGTGAAAGTACTTAACTCACAACTGTGTGCAACAGCACCTTGTTCCCACCAGGTTCACCTAGACCAGGGAGTGCCTCTTGTAGTTCCAGAAATCTCTGTGATCACAGCAACCTGCTCTGCCTTCTACCTATCAAGTCAGGTCTTGGAGACTGCCAGTGTCCTACCACCTCTGCTCCTTGAGCACACTGGGAGGAGGAAAGAAATGGTGATAACAGACCTGCCACAGACTTACTTCTTAGGCTTGTCCGCTGCGTTCTCGGCCACGTGGTACCCGGGCTTGCACTTGTAGCGGCAGACTGAGCCCACATCGTGGTTCCCCTGCAGGCACCGAGGCACCAGGAGCTTGGCGTTGGCCACGGCGGGAGGCGCGTCGCACTCCAGCTTGCAGTAGGCTTCGGGCAGTGACCACAGACCGTCCTCCAGGCAGGTGAGCCACTCGTTTGTTCCTGACCCCGAAAGAGAAGCAGCGTGGGGTTACAGCTGAGCCAGGGATGGAGTCCTGACCAGGGCAGCTCAGAGCAGCCAGCAGAAGTCCTCTTGTCAGAGTGTATACCGATAACAAAGGGGGCAACAAACGCGAAGGCCATGGACTCCATCGCCTGCTCGGTCAGGCTGTAGCAGAAAATACTTGAATGCATACAGAAGCATGGAAGGGTCAGCTCCTAGAGGCTGGAGAAAGGGTCTTGGTTCTGCAAATCTCCCCAGATCTTTCCCTTAATCTTGCCCTCTTTGGTGGTGCCTCAGGATAGGCAGGGGCCTTTGTGTAAGCCACCTCTCTGTCGTGTTCAGTTCAGCCCACCTTCATTGACCCCGAGTGCTTTTTGCAGCTGATCAAGCTGTCATACCCTACTACAGATTCAGGGCAAGATCATAGAATCACGGAAGGTTTTGGGCTGGAAAGGACCTTTAAAGGCCATCTAATCCAACCTCCCCTTGCCATGGACATCTTCCACCAGATCAGGCAGCTGAGAGCCCTGCCCAACCTGGCTTTCAGTGTTTCCGGGGATGGGGCATCCACCACCTCTCTGGGCAACCTGAGAGCCAAGGGGATGGAAAATGCCACAAGGACAGACATGGGAGGCTTCACGGGTGTGACTGGGAATTCAAACCACCCATCGTTCATTAGAGGTTTGGGTTGAGTGTTACAGCCCAGCTCTCTGCTGTCCCTGATAGACCCAAGCTAAATGGGTGGCCAAAAACTGCACAGCTCTGGATGCCTGCGGGAAGTGCCCAGGACTACATCACCCACATGGTGTGGATGATGGATAGTTTACTGGGAACTGCTGAGCAAGAAAAAAAGCTGGGCTGGAGTGAATGGGACTCTTCCTACTGAGAGGTTTGGATCAGAACGTTTGTGGTGCAGCCAGCCTGCTCTACAACTCCTTCAAACATCACTTTCTTTTAACAGAAACGCTTTTGGACCAGAGACAAGATCACATCTCTACTCAGCGCTTGTGCTCCTGATGGGTCAAGGCTGGCAGGGGTCATCTCCCACCTCCGAGTGCCACACAGCCACATCATCCTTTCCTTGCCTATTCTCAGCATTTATTAGCATTGACAGCTTGCTTGTAAGGATGCAAGCCTTCGGGGGCAACAAGCACGGAGCACGCCCCTGCCTCAATGGCTCAGTTGTGTCAGCTGGACTCTCACAGTTTCCCCACACGGCTTGGCAGCCTTGGCCAAGCACCTCCGGCCATCGTGCTGGAAGTCACCCAGGGGCCCACCGAGGGGACGCCTTCCCACCGAGGGAGCCCGTGGCAAACCTCCCACCGACTGCAGCGGGACCAAGAGGCCGCTGAGGGAAAGATCAGATTGAAGCTCTGCCCTCAGTTGACCAACGCAAGGCAATGGGCATCAGTTCGTGCAGAATTTGTGTCGCTGAGATGACATTTGCTTGCTGCCCTTTGATCAGCTCCCTCTGGGGATCTGCCACCACCCTCCCAGTCATGATATGAGACCTTAATTCTCAGCAGTTTTTGCTCCTTAGATTTAACTTTAAAAAAAACCCCAAAAAACCCCAAAAAAGAAGTAAACAATTCTCATACATTTCAGCTATAAATGTCTCCATAAAATAGGGCACCCATTAAAATGATTTGTTGTATGTGATTTTTCAGAGCAAAGGCACTGGTGGAAATTCACAAAGTCCCAATGCTTGAAGCTGTCAAGGCAATTATCCCTGAAATCCCATCCAGCTCAGCCCTTGCACAGACAGAACAGTAGCTCTCTTTCTCTGACTTGGCTTAAAAAAAATTCCTGCGGCTACCGATGGAGTCGGCAGAATGAAAGCCAGGCCATGGTGTGTCTGGGTGGTGAGCATCTCCCAGACTGCTCTACAGCTGTGGACATCGGTCTCTATGGCTTTATAGAGCCCCAGGCCCCCTGAACCACAGGCTTTCCCACAGCCACCAGGCACAGAGCCACTCCTGGCTCTCTGAAGTCCTCTCTGTCTGCCTGCATGTTCCTTGTCTCCATCACCGTAACGCGGGAGGCTGGACCAGTTATCAGGAGAGGACATCGCTACACCCAGAGGTGGATGGACAAGGGCTGCCTGCCAGGGGATGGGAGTCAGAGGGAATTATCCCCACGCTGGGATGTCTCTGCTCCGTGGGAGGGATACCCACAGCTACCCATCTCCAGAGCCCATTCAGCTGGCAAAAGCCAGGATAAGGGAGAAATTCCAAGCAGCAATGCTCTGTTTGAACTGCTCGGGACAGGCGTGGAAAAGGTGGCATCAAAAAGGGTGGTTGAGTATCTTGACGCTCCAGACCATACCTTGAAGCTTGGCTGGGGGGATGCAGGAGAAGGAGCATCTCTGCAGGTAGGTGGTCCCCATGGGGCAGGAGAACTCGGCATAGTACACGTGGGACTGGTCAGGGACACGGCAGTCAACGGGGTCACAAGTCACAGATTTGTCCCACTGTCCCGAACTGCACGTCAGCACCACCTCCTGCTGCAGAAAAAGCAAAGCTCTCTGTCAGACTCCCGAGGAGAGCTCTGATCCACAGGTGTGCCACCACAGCAGAAAGGCCTGACCCAAGATGTTGGAGACCTCTCCAACATTTTTCCTCCCCCAGTGTTCCCTTTCTCCCCACTCTGGACAACAAATCACAAAGCCCTGACCTGTTCACAGGGAGACGTGTGGGGTGTGAGAGCAGCAGATGTGCCTTGGGGTAACAATCCAGCTGCTGTGCATGTTATATTGTCTGGGTGGTGCCAGTCCACATTAAGGAAAAAAGGAAAATCCCTTCCAGAGACACTGAAACCTCTTGAGCTAAGCTATTCCCAGCTCTGTGCGCTGCAATTTCCTCCCCTAAAAGATCAAATCTTACTTCAGCTGTTTTCAGAAAGCTCTTCTGTCGATTGTTTTTCCCTAAATGTACCAATTCCTTCAGCCCACAGGCCCCAGTGAAATCATATAACCTCATTTACAAATCCTAATTATACAGCCCCTCTTACTCAGCCGGGGAACCACCTGACATCAAAAACCACCATGGTCCCACCACTAAATACGGTCAACGTGTCCTATAGACTTCATCAAAAGTGAGTGGTGGACGATGGTTTGCTGCGAGCAACCTGCTTTAGGGGAAGGTGTTCCTAGCCACAACGCGGGGGCTTGGACTAAATGATCTTTTAAAGGTCCCTTCCAACCCCAACTGTTCTATGATTTTCATTCCCAAACTGCTAACCCCAGCCAGGGGCTGCAGGTCAGTGTTCCTGATGTCCCTTCACTGGCTGAGCACAGCCGAACACATGACCTGTCCTCCCAACCAGTGATGCCTTAGGTTTTAACTCTTATATTTTTCAAATTCTGCATTCCCAGTGTGTGACTCTGAGCTGCCTTGCAGCCTGTCAGCTGCTGCTCTCTCATGCTCACACAGACATAACAAAGCCTCTCCAGGCCTGCTCTCCAAGGACACCCAGCCCGTCCCAGGCCCAAAATGTGTAATCCAGCACCTTGAGAAGGGGGGCGAGCTGAGGGGCAGTTCCATCATTAGCTAAAGTTTAATTGGTGAATTTCTGCTGATCTGCAAATGGACCAAACCTGTAACAGTGCGAAGAACTCGTGACTCGGGGTCCATCTCGGGTGCAGCCTTTGGCCTGCCCAGGGTGTGCCTCTGAAGGCCTTTCCAATAAATATCCACCTTTATTCCCTTACTCCTGGCTGGTCTCTGTTTCCAGGGCGGCCTCTTTAGGCATCACCAGCATGTGTTGATTGAACCTGGGTGGGGTGGCTCTGAAGGACATCACTAAATTTGAGTCTGGCGCTCCCAAGTGTGCAGCAGGATCATGGTGGAGCTGAACCAGGTGGAGAGGATGCTCAGGAGAAGAGCTGTGTGCATTTTCCTAAATAGGGCCACAAGCCAGACATCACTGTACCATCACTGGAGGGCTCAGGGCATGGAGCTTGCAAGCTGCCCTCTGCTGCAACAGCCACTTGGTAAAGCTCCGTTCAGAAGCTTCCCATCTCACTGCCAAACACAGGAAAACTGTCACCCGAGGCAGATTTAATTTGTGTGGTTTCATTTCGGAGAATGGGAACATTTTGTTTTCCCTGGGCACGCCTTGGCCCACAGACCCTGTGGCCACGTAATTAATGACCTCCCAGTGACGAGCAGCGCATCTCCAGCTGCCCCGTTGCACTTCCCAGCACCCACTTCTGCTCTGGCCAGCACTGCAGCGTGGGGAACCTGCCTGCCCAGTGTCACAAGCACATCTCCAAGGAGAGGAAAGGTCACCCTGCTGACATGGCCCAACTCGCTTCTGTCTGTCTGCCCCAAGCAAGTTCAGGCTCTCGCTCAGGCTGGCGTGTAGGCCAGCTCAGCCCCAGAGACTCCTGTTCCCACCCCCAGAAACAGCCTAAGGACAGGACACTCTGTGCCTACACCCCTGCCAAGGTGACTGCCTGGACCAACGCAGCTCAGCTCCCAAGGACACATCATCCCAGGTCTCCTCAGTCAACAGCTAAGAGCTCTGCTGGCTCGTGGCTTTTATGAGGTAACCCCCAACCCTCTGGAAAGTGGGACAAACTCTTTCATGGTGACCTCTGTGCCATTATTGCAACACAACACAAAGGAAGAAAAGCTCTCCATGCTCTCAGCTGCCTCTAAATATAGTTGCTCTGCAATGACTTCATTTTTTCCTGAGCCACTAACTTCAGCTTTCAGAGAGAAAACATCCCAGGGATGTTTAACCCTCCAAGAAATGCCCATCTGGAGAGCAGAAGTATCTACCTCTCCCTCTGCTGGAGTGCATCATCCTGACCTGGGACGTTCCCTGCAGCAGCTTTCAGCCTGGCAGAGCTGTGCTCTGCAGGCAACACTGGACTGGGAGAACTGGGACTGCAGCAAGGGAGAGAGGGATCTCCAGAGCAGAAACACCAGCCACGAGCACAGGGCTGCCCAGCACCAGAGCTTCACTGAGCTGGGATTTGCTGGGAAAGCAGCAAGAAGGTTGGAGCTGGAGGAACGAAGCGGTCTGTGCTCTCTCCAGCCACCTCAGGGTGGTCAAAACTTTTTCATCTAGGTCTTGGTCCCATGGGCCGTCCTGAGGCCCACTCACCTGTGTGGAGCCCAGCCTCTTCCCAGCACTGGAGCGGAGGACGAAGCCCTTTTCGCAGGCGACAGCGCACGCCATGTGCCGCGGGCCGTCGGAGCTGCAGTTGAGGGTGGCAGCGTGGGCGAGCAGCGGCCGCGCGCAGCTTCCCGATCCCGCGCAGGCCCCGTGGGCACAGCTGCGGAGGAGAACAGAGGAGGGATCAACCAGCGGGTCCCAGCACCACTTCAGCAAGGAAGGGCTTTCTCCACGTGGCACTCACGTGGAATGAATGCTCAGCGGGTCACAGAGATGCCCACTCATCCCTCACAGCTCCAGCTTCTTCCAGGCTTGAAGTACTTTATCGCAGCTCTGTCTTAGCTGGACTTCATCCCAGCCCTGACCCACACCTTCCCACCAACCACCACCATGTTCTCCCAAGCTGATGAAAGGAGGAACGGCTCAACAATATTCCAAAATCTGTGCTGCCTGCACACAGGCACAGAGTGTGCACACAGCCCGGCACCAAAGGGGCTCGTTGCAGGCAGACCAAGAGGACAAAAGGAGGGAGGTGACATGGAGAGGGGAAGCAGAAGGTATATCTTTGCATAACTTTTGAATCAGATATGTCAAACTCTGCACAGGACACTGGAGAACCCACAGATAATTCTCCAGCTGCAAGGAAAGGTTTAGCTAAGAGGAAACCTCTGCAAATATTAGGGAATCCTCCATGAGATGTTCTTCAGGTCCTGTGCAGCCCCCCCTTCATATCCAGACAGCTACACCACAGCCTTTGGTGGTAGGGAGAACCTGGACATACAACTGGCTCCTCAACCCCACTCCTGTCACCTTCCCCCTCTGCTCTGCTGGTCTCCAGCACCTCTGCTCTTCCCACAGGCCAACACAGAACCCCAAGCCTGTGCATGCTGATGCCAGGCTCTTTGAGAGCAAGACCACCTCAACACACACCTGTCCATCTCTCCAGCCTCAGCTGTGGTCACCAAGGCAAGGCATAGCTAAAGGGAGGAACAACCTTCCCCTCGGCACCACTGCAAGCTACAAGAGGTCCCAGGAAGGTTTGCACTGCATCACCCATTCCTTGGTTTGTAATGCATCGCCCACGCCTCCTCCTCCTCCTCACTGCAGCAGCTTCCCACCGAGGAGGAGTCACTAAGCACTGATTATTTGAGCATCACAACTCCATAACGAGAACCAGCGTTGGCCAAAGGGTTACAGTCTCCACCAGCGAAATGCAGCCAGTCGGTTAACGAGCCGGGATGGAACTGGGACAAGACACAGGGCAATACAACAGCTCCCACGCCCTGGTTATCCAGGGCTTTATCTGTGTATCTGGCTTTATCTGTTACCAAGTGATATAGGTGCAACACCTGACCTCAGCCCTCCTCAGTCAGGGACAGAGGTGCTGCGAGCTCAGGCAGTGACTGGGGAGAGAAGGGAGGGAGCTGTACCTGGATGCCTCCTCTGCTCCCTGCTTGGCACAGGGCTGCCGGCTGTTTCCAGGCACTGCCTTTCTCCCAGCGAGGCAGAGGCCTCTGCCTCTTGCCTTTTACTCAACGTTTCCAGCCAAGGATGCACAGAGCTAGAAATACCACAAAAGACACACACACAAAAAAAAAAACCCCAAACCAACAAACCCCAAAAAAACCAAATCGGTGCCGACGCAGACGTTAAGGGAACGCAGTGTGCTGTTGACTCTGGACAAGTCCACTGAGCCAAAGACATGGTGGAAACCTGCAGGCCACAGCCCTGAAAGAGCCGGTGGGCACAGGAGGGGACCACAAAGGAGAACAAGAAGAAAGGGGCTGTTTTTTCAATGCAGACCTGTTTATGAAGTGAGAAATGGTTTCAGGGCAGCTGCTGCAAATTCTTTCACTAGCTTATATTTCCATTTGCTTCCTTTTTAAAGAATTTGTTTTATGAGTGCAGCGTTTGTCAGGTCATTAGCTTCTGAGGGCATCTGGTACCAATTGTAGCCCTCTCCCCTCCCCTCCCGCAGTCACCTTCTCTGGGCAGTTGCTCTGCTCCCTGCCTGTGCCCCTGGCTCATATTTGCTCCTGTCCCCAGTCCCATCACCCGGGATAGAGCCGCTGTCCTAAACTTCCTCGTGTGTTTGTCTCTGGGCACACACGTCCTCTTTCCAGCCTTGCTTCTCCATTCCACCCACTTCCTCACCAGTCATGGGCATGCATGGAGATGCATCTTTCCACTAGACCAGGTTGCTCCAAGCCCCCTCCAAACTGGCCTGGAACACTTCAAGGGATGGGGCAGCCACAGCTTCTCTGGGCAGCCTGTGCCGGGGCCTCGCAGCCTCACGGCCGATGGCAAGGACACTGAGTTATGGAGCACGCGCCCGTGGCAGCGCTGGTTTGAGGGCAGGCCGTGGCACCCTCCAGACGCACCCAGGCCAAGTGCTTGGCTGGAGCAGCTCTGCTGGTGCTGCTGGAGAGACAGCACGCTGTCCGGCGCAGCCTTGGCAGTCGGGATGATGCTGTTACTAAATAACAATTAAATGGAGCGCTAATCCTTCTGAGTGCTAGCGGAGGCATTTTGGTTTTCCACCAGTTTGGAAACGTAACCAGCAGTGTGGTAAGAAAGTAGATCAAGATATCAGCAGGTTTCTTATGCATTATAAACGCAAAATGTTATCTAGGGTAGTTATGCATAAGAGATTGATAATTACAGGTCATAACAGCAAAATATTTCTTTTTGTACACATCACATATGTAAACCCATGCACGTGTTCTGTATGTGCATGTAGATATATTTTAGAAATAATACAAAGGTTTGGGTTAGAATAATTACCTTTCTCTTTGTCCCCAGAGATGACTAACTTAGCACTGCTTTCTCTGTGGTTAACAACACCCCTAATCCTACAAATACCCACTAGATTTTATTTTGGAAGTGATCCGAGACCAATCAAAGCTCAAATTCTGAGAAGCCCTGCTTATCCCACACCTAGCTTCGAAGCCTGGTGCTGCTATTCCAGACCTGAAGAGGAGCTCACGTCACTGAAAGCTGTCTGATTTTCTCAAATATACCAATAATCTTAAAAAATATATATCAGCCCTACCTACAAACATTGCCTTGGTTGCTCCCTTTATCAGCATCACCACTGCTATCACTGCTGTACTTGGGGCCAGGACACTTCTGAGCCTGATGGGGAACAAGTGCAGGTCAAAAGAGAAAAAAAAGCCCTGTGACCCGGCCCCATCATGACCCACATGCCATGCCAGGGCTCGGGTAAAGTGATGGAACAAATCACAGCTCCCAGACCCTGGAACACCCTAACAAAGGCTGGACAAGGAAATGGTGCAGTTAGCCCAGTTCTGATCTCAGCATGAAGGAGCTCTTTCTGCTTTTGATGATAAATGAAATTCCTGTATCACAGCTGCAAACTCCTGACTCCTGCCCATTTCTGATTCAGGCCATATAAGATGTGGGACAAGCCAATATTTTTTTACTTTTTTTCTGCCCGAAACATCAAAAAAAATTTCCACTTCTATCCCAGCATCTTTTGAAGCTCAAACTAATGATTTGTCAACAACATTTTTACAAAATACCAAGGTTTTTCTCCTAACTTATTTCATGTCAGCACAAGCCTGCACCATGCTCTGGGCTCACCAAGTCCCATAACTTACACATCAAAGAAAGTTTCAGGTCTGGAAATCTGTGAAATTCTGCCTAGCGATGGCCCTAACTGCTCCAGAATGGGAAGAGCTTTGTTCTGAAATGGGAACAATTCTATAAACCAGAGCAAAGCTTTTCCTTTGGGATCCTTCACCCTTCTAGAATAAAAGCAGGCGGCCACTACCAGCAATAGAGCAGGTTAAGCCAGTGGTGGCAAAGCTAGTGTGGTATAACACTACTTTGTTGGGACAAATCCCAAATTCTGAAAAGCTGAAACTTCATGTTTTACAGCAGTTACTTAACGCAACACAGAAAACACTGACGGATTTACCCACGTCAAATTAAGCCAAGTCAAAAATGCAGTGCAGCTGCCTGAAGTGTAATAAATCATCTATACATTGCTGTAGGGTCTACTCAAGCTTTCAACCCCAAGATTGCTGCTGAAACATCCCTTATCATCAAGCTCCAACTCTTAAGAGCGGAAACAGAGAAGAACTTGTAAGTTCTTCTCATGGTGCGAATTTTTGGGAGAGGGGGTTATAGGAGATGTTGACAGGAAAGTGAAGGCTCCAGCCAAATCTCCTGAAGTTAAAAGTCGTCGCTGCACGTACTCTGGTGGAGTCTGGATTGTAACACTCAACATCAGCGAGATAAAAGGTGTTTACCCCAGCGCAAAAGAGAATAGCTAGGAAATGAGGAAAGGTGTTTTGGAAACACTTGGGAATGTCTCCCTTCAGGCGTGTTTCCCGTGAAGGTGAGAGGTCTCACTTTTCCAGTAAATCTGATGGCAGCCATCCTTGTGGGAGCAGGCTGCGTGTACAGACCCAACGGTGGCGATGCTTCTTGATTACGATCTGCACCGAGGTTGCCATCTCAAGGAAAGGTGTTTGCTCCTGCGCGTGACTCCAAAGGAAACTTCGCAAAAAAATAACATCCCCGTGAGTCATCCGCTGTCATCTGCCTCAGAGAAAAGGCACCAGCAAGGCATCAAATGACCTGCTGGCCCCTCCATAGCCACAGTGGCAAAAGAGGAGAAAGAAACAAGGGTAGATAAATCTTAATGCATTTCCAGACGGTCCCTTTCCATGTTTTTTTATTGTCGTTTGCTACACCGAAATAATTGTATAGAGGCACAGAAAATGAGGTTGAATGGGATGTCAGGTTTGGTCTAGCCACCTTCCCAACCTAAGCCAGGACAGACCGCACCCAAAGAACATCTTTATCCCTATCAGATCTCCACAGGAACACACTCTACCTCATTTTCTCATCTTGTCCAGAGGAATTCATTTCTGAGCCACATCCATCACCATGAAAGACATAAAAATAGCAGAGATTTCAAAAGGGAGCTGCAAGCAGAAGCCATACCTGGGCTGCAAGACCTAGGCTGTAAGATTTAAGGAGGAAAAAATATTTATCATGACAGAGAGGAGACAGTGAGAGGATCTGACGGTGCTGTACAGACACATAGACACAGAAAAGTTGTCTGCTGGCAGGAGGCATTCAGACCTCTCCGACAAGGATGGAGCAAAAGCAACAACTTTCATCTTGAAATCAGAGGCACCTTCTCAGCAGAGAGGGTTACTGGATATGAGAATAGCTCAGCAGGGGAGGTGGTGGACTCATCACCTCCTGCAGCCTGTGACAGGAGATAAGAGAACCTTCTGAAGGATGCATTTAATCCAGTTCCTGTGAAGGATCCCTGTGCACAACATCAGGAAAGGCAGGGCAGAATGGAGGAGACTGGCTGTAGCCGAACACCGAGGGCTCTGCTGGCAGACCTGGGGTCTCCGGGTGCTTGCTCCCTTCTTCACTGGGCACGGGAAGGACAGAAGGCTCTGCGTGATGCACGTAAGGCCCGCGTTGGTGAGAGGACAAGGAATCAAGATCAGGTTCCAGGGAGGTGACACATGTGTGAAGGGCAGAAAGGAAAGGTGCCTTGCACCTCACACAACTGCTCCGTGTTGTAACTCACATTCCCTCGACGGGTCAGGGGTCAGCTCGGCTTGGAACGAGTGCATCAGACCTGGGGGCCCCTTCCAGGAGGTGACACGAAGCACCCTGTTTCAGAGCTGTTCACTCACTGTGTCTGACTCAATATCAAACCAGTGAAAAACTTGTACTGGGAGATACTTTTCCCTAGGTGAGACTGGCTAGTCTGAGGGAAAGGCAGAAGACATCTCAAGCATCCCCAAAAAAGCCCACACACAGAGCACTGATCTCAAGCAGCTTGTTAGGGATGGCACAGTCCATGAGATGGTGCCTGGCCCTGGGCAGCAAAGCCACCAGCTAAAATGAATAACACATTCTACAGCACAGTCTTGGCCACCACTGCCCACCAGCCAGTCAGGGACCCACGAGAGAAGTGCCAGAGGCCAACAGGCTTTGATGTTGGAGGAGAAGCACCTCCAGAGGTCTCCGAGGCAGAGGTGAGTCCATTCCCCAGGAAAGGTGGCCATCAGGACCCTGGAAACATAGAATCATTCAGGCTGGAGGAGCCCTCTAAAACTGAGTCCAATGCTTAACCCAGCAGTGCCAAGGCCAGCACTAAACCATGTCCCCAAGTGCCACATTTACATGTGTTTTAAATCCCTCCAGAGATGGGGGCTCCATCCATGGGGCACCCTAAGCCAGAGGCAAAGAATCAGGATTTTAAGGTCCTTTCCAACCCAAACTATTCTACATTTCTGTGAAATAAGACACCAGCATGTCTACCCAGGGTGCTCATAAATCTTCATACCATCACACGTGCACCTCATAAATTGGCCCTGCATAAATTTGGTGCCTGGAAGAAAGAAAACAAACCAAATAAAACCTGTTTGGGAAACAAGGTCTCCTTGCTGAACAAAGTTTATCAGTTGAAAATATGTAAACAACTCCCTCCTCCATTTATTTTTCTCTCCCTCACATCCATTTTCCATAATAAAGGAATCCAAACCAGTCTCCCCTCGATGCCTTACACCCACTTTTGGGGAAGCAGAGGAGGGCATTCACACAGGAAATACAAACACAAAGCAGATTGCCTTTTGCAGCACCTTCCTGTGAATTCACCCAGGCATTTCCCAGCACATGTGAACATAAAATAAAGCACACTAAAAGTAAAAGCAAGCTAAAAATAAACATAACAGAGGAAATGAAAAATGTTCCCCTGGTTCAGCATATAGCCTGTACCAAGTCAAACAGGAGGGACTCTGGCTCAGTTTAAAAATGCAATGAGAAGGATGAAAGCTGCGAGACTTTGGGTCTCCTGTGTGGAAACGTGTTAAAACTCTGATTTCTGCTCGACCTCATAAGGTTGTGATGGGGAGCAGAGTGCACAGACAAGCCCTGATCTGCTGGCAGAGACAGCAGAGACGGGTTCCCGGTGGTGGCAGTGAGGACACCGCGCTGCTGTGGCCTGCAAGTGCTCTGCCAACCTCCAGCACCTCGAGTGGCTCCCAGAGCAGAAGGCGACACTTCCTTCAAAACAAGCATGCACTTTTCTAGAGTCAAACACCTGCTGCATCCTGACCTGGGGAAAGCTGCATTTCACCAGCACGAACACGGTCTCCATGCTTCCCCCAGCCTGCGAAGCACTGCGAGATCCTTCAGGATGAGAGATGCTACAGGAATACCAACCTGTCACACATTTATTATTTTGGCAATGAGCATTTCTAGGCTGAAGGCAGGAAACCTCATCTCTTTGTTGCTTTTGTTACTGTCCTTTCTCAGCTTATTTTCGGACAGCCCTCACGTGCACGTACTGTGTGCATGAGGCTGGGTGCGTGCAAACAGTCAGCTCGACTCTGTGCGGGGAGAACATGGATGTTCTGTGATCTTTTACAGTCAAATGTCTCTCAGCCTCTGAAGATTCTCTATTCCTGGATTTTCATAGGGATTTCCCCGCCTCTGGCCTCCACCAGAGTCCACCTACCTTACACGAAATGAATTGTTAGCCTTTAAAAATACTGCAACGCGTTACTTTTGGAGATAAAACAGATTTTAAAAATATAATAAAGGGGGGATACTTGAATGTTTCCTGACTTAACAGAGGAAGATCCTTTATTATTAGCGCGGCTACTTGAGGCTGTGAGCCTAACCTCTGCTCCCCCTGAATATTCAAGACTTTAATTCTGAAAATCAATACTCTAAATAGAATTTTTTACTCTTAAAACCCTGGGAATCTGATTTACTTTGCGTATTTGCTAAGGGCACAGGCATATCCTGCAATTCAGCATATTGCTGTGAACTCAAGGCCGTGGGGAGCCCGTGGGACGGCAACGAGAGGAAGAGGAGACACGAGGATCCTGCTGTGCCCCTGGAAAAGGGACACAGCTTGGTGTGCCTTGGCAATATGGGAACTGGCTTGTGCTTCAGCTATAACGAGACTTTTATGAGGAAAACATCCATTTTCCTCTCTATTTGCCCCTATATGGGCATCTCCTCGTCCCTAGTCAATGCTCAGCTGCGACCAGTGAGTCTTTTCCTCCTTGCAGCCACTTCTCAGGGGAAGGGGGAAGCTCTCAAGCAACAAGAATGCAAAATTGTTTTAAGGGATGAGAAAATGTAATTGAAAAACCACATCAGTTGGCCAGGGTCTTAGAAGCATGTGGGTACATTGCTGTAACAGCTACCAGGAGGAAACACGCTGCATTTCAGGTGAACACTGATCTTTTAATGTAAGCCTGAGAATAATATTTATATTCTGACTCACTAAGATTTATGTTTCTGTATAAATCACACATGCACTTAAAAAAAAAAAAAAAAAAAAAGTAAAAAGCAACTTCAGGATATTCATGGCTTCCAGAACTCTCTGCATAAATCAACTGTACCACAGTCCCCCAGGCTTTAGGGAAAAGACACGCACACACTCATTTGTTATCAGGGATGTTTGCCCATCCAGGGCCATCAGCAGAAGGAACATGACAAGAGCAGTGATGAGACGACCCCAGACAAAGCCCTTCTGTGCTTAACACCCCCAAAGCCAAACTCAAAAACCAGTATTCCCAGTGGTGTGGTTTGAGCAGCTGGCTGAACTGGAGCCCTGGATCAGCACAGGAGTGTAACTTGTGGGAGTCTGGGCCCCAAAAGCGAAGCCAGACTTGGCAGATCTGGCTGTCATCAGCCCCTCCACCCTTCCAGCGCCCAGGCTGAGCACCATCCCTTCAGCCCTGCTTGGGTCCCCACCTCTGCTCAGCATGATCCTTCTGCCTGGGTGATTCAGGCTGTTTTGGACACCAGTCCAAGCCCGTCCTTCTGCCAGCACAACCCGCTCGGAGAGCGCTGCCCCTTCTGCAAACGCCGCCCCTTGCTCGCTGCTCTGTGAGGCCTTAGCAAAACCCCCTCAGTGATAACTTCTCAGCCATTTTCAAACTTCTCCTGGTTTTCCCAGCAGGAAACCGTCCTTCAGCGCAGTTTTGTACAGGTGCAGAGGCCATGCACAAAATCTGCTTTTCTGCCTTCCCATCCCCTCCAGCAAGACAAGCAGATCGAGACTCGTTACACCAGGTCTCCCAACACCACCTCAAAAGCCACCTGAGTGATGCCATGAGGATTTTTTGCTTTTCTTTTATGCCCCTTTTATACACTCTTTTATATAGCTTTATGTGTTCCTTGTGCCTTTAGCTTACATAGTTATAATTCTTTAAGTTCGATAACTCCCCTTAGACCCAGTATTTCGTTAAGTTTAGAGACCAAACATTCTAAAAGCCCAAAGAAACCAAGGTCCTCTCCAGAACACATTCTGTAAACAAAGCCAGGCCCATCCAGGGGGAGGGTCCCTTGGGTGGGAGGTCTCACCCGAGTCCCTCACTGGGGAGCCTTTAATAGATGTGCTAATTTTTGCAAGGCCTGTAATTGCACACTCATCACATCGTGCGTGGCCATTTTCTTCGGTGGGGACATCGGGGTGCATTTCGATGTGCATTTCATCACACCTAAGGATCCTTAAATAAATACCAAGGTAAAAACCCTTTTCCCTCCTAACTGTGTTCAGCTCTCTTAATTTTAAGACCAGGATAAGGCATCATGAGGACAGTCACAAAGTGCGCAACGAGAAGGTGAGAACTCCAGAACGGAAACACAAATCCCCAGGGGAGAGCAGCACTGGGACGCGCCCTGAGGAGACCATACCTGTAGCACTGACGGCCACATCCCTCCTCGTGCTGCAGGAGGCAGGTGCTGAGGGGGTCAGAGGAGTCAGGCTGTGCCCAGGTCCGCAAGGCCACGGCTGCGACACCCACGAGCGGAGAGGAGAAGTTGAGAAGCACCGAAGCAACCCGGGGGGGTGGCTCCTCCTGGCTGTGGGTCACGTCCACGACGAGGGGGTTGTGCTGACACGACAGCTTGTACATCCCTGCGGGACAGGGCAAAGGGAGAAGTGACTAGGCCAGCTCCAGGGATTCGCTTTTGGCTTGCACCTGCACCCCCCACATGCCAACAGACCGGCTTGGAGGGCAGAGGATCCTGCAAGGAGAGCAGGGCAGGGAGAGATCACGGCTGTGGTGGCAGCCCTGGGTGTCCCCGCTGGTGTCACAGCCCACAGGTCGCTCACCCAGAGAGCGGTTGAGCCCCTCGGTGTCGGTCAGCTGGACGGCGACCACCGGCTTGTGCTGCTGGCTTGGGACAGCGCCAGAGGAGGCCAGGAACACCAGGAGAGACGTGGGCACTGCAGGTCTCTCAAAGCAAACCTAGGAGAGAGGGCAGGAGACGCTCTGAGAGCAGGCACACCGAATACAGCTCCTCAGATCCCATCCAGGTAAGAGAGAGAAAGAGGGAGAGCAGCAGGACAGAGGGAGCAGGCATGAGGGGTCAGAGACCTTGCAGGGCTGCAAATGGGTGCAAAGGTGGTGGGGAGGGGAGGGGGAAGGAAGGGAGCCAAAACACTCCTTTCCCTCCTAATTTCTCTTCTCCCTTTTACCACTCTTCTCCTCACATATTCAGCCCCACCTTGACGTAAATTTACAGCGCCTTCACAGCATCCACGTTTGCTACTCTTTAAATTGAGCAAGAGCTGGATAACCTCTTTCCTGCTGTCCCTTCACCAGGCTCTGACTCCCACCCCACACAGAGCTGGCCAGGCAAGTGAGGCAGCCAGAGGAAACAGCTACTGGCCTTGCCACCAAAATATTTCCAACAAAAAAAAGCCCTCAAAGAAAGACAAAAGACCAAAACAAGGCCGAAGAATGTCCCCAGTACCCACTCTGACAGCAAACTGTCCACCAGTCAACACATGGAAAGGTTTGTGGGAAGAAGCCCTGCCTGCTGGGAGAGCCAGCAATTTGCCACTTGTCTACAACCCCGAAGGCAGCTGGAAGTAGCTGGGAAACTCATGGCATCAGTCATGGCAGAGCAGATGTTCTTTGGAAGCAAGAGGACAGAAATGTTTTTCTCCCCCACCCTGGTACCCCCCCTTCCCCCCAGTGCCGAGATGTGTTTCGATCAAGATCCGCCCGATACCGTGTTTTTGTTGAATGCTGGCGTGGAGGAAGCTCGGAAATTCGAGGCAGAGGTGTATTTGGAAAGAAGACAAGTCCTGGCTGGCCAGGCACAGCCCAAGGAGCAGACTGTGGGAACAGAGGGGACAGCCTGTGTGATGGCAGCCTCGCCTCAGGGTGGTTGGTGCCACGTCAGGCATTGTTCAGGCACGGGAACACGAGAAAACCTTGGGCTCCAGCCCAGGGGTCCCACCCTGCAGGGAGGTGCTCAGCAGCAAGAGCCCCGCGAGAGAGGCCCCACTGCTGTCTCCCTGCTCACTTACAGGGCTGGCCTGGCTGCGAGGAGTGGACCAGAGGGCTCAAATGTTTGTATTTGGAACATCCCCACTGTCTCCCTTGGTGAGATAAGCAGGGGAAGAAGGAAAAGAAACAGGAAAGCAAGATGGGAGGAAAAGGAAGAGAGAAGAGCCAGCAGTGCTCACAGACAAGGAGCCCTCCAAGACAGAGCTGCAGCTGTGAAGTCCCAAGGACCTGGCTGATTTTAACCCAGCCTCCAAGCGTGGCTCCTCAGGGGAGGAGAGGTCCTTGGAGCAGTTGGGTGAGGCTTTCCCTGGACTACACATCTTGAGGTGGAGAGTTCAGTCCTTCCCTTTCCACAGTGCATCTGCATGAGGCTGAAAGATGCTGGCCCCAAGTTAGGCCAACAGCAGCTGACTTCATTAGCATCCCAACCCTTTTCAATGCACGTTGTGTGCTTGGCCACAGCAGGCTATCCTCTTAATTTTTCTCCCTCCCTCTCCCCCCTTTCTTATTTAATTTCCTGCATTACACATCCTGACTTGCTTACAAGTGATTTTGATGTCTTTCCTCATCAGATGCATTAAAGAACTGAGAACAAAGCGTGGCTGGAGACCTGCGAATGGTAACGATTCCCACGTGCAGGCAGAGCCGAGGGGCACGGCAGATGCTCCATTCGGTGGCACAGACACACACACACCCCTCTCGCCCCCAACCTAACCACAGCATGAGAGTGAGCGTGGTAAAACACCAGCAACTGCTTTTCCAGAGCAGTTGTGGGTCCCTGGAAGCGTTCAAGGTCTGATGGGGCTCTGAGCAACCTGGTCTAGTGAGAGTGGGGTTTGAACTAGAGGGCATTGGAGCTCCTTTCCAACCCTGACCATTCCACAACCCTTTGACCCAGCCTTTCCCTTGTTCCTTGGTGGCACCTCTTCAGGAGGTGATTCCTGCCATCTGATGGGTTCCATGGTGCAGCTCCAACCCTAGTGACACAGGTGCAACAGCTGTAAAGTGGCCCTGGGAGCTGGTGGACACCAAACACCCCACGCACATGGGTACACATGTGCATCAACAGCACCATTCCTGTCTGGGCAGGCAGCTGTGCTGGGCAAATCATCAACAAAAAGCTGTCTTTCCTAACCCAATATGTTACCAATCAGGCCAACTCCTAAAAAAAAAAA
>VXBT01000185.1:0-45174 GCA_013400235.1 Oriolus oriolus | reverse complement strand
AAAAAAAAAAAAAGGGGATATTTATTACTAGTCCATAAATAATTTTATGGGCGGAAAATAATAGCACTCCTAGAGAGAGCACGGAGAACCAGTAATGAAAGTCTTTAGTATAAACATCCATAGAGGAAGGGAACTGACCACAAGCTCCAATAAAACTGTAACATGTTTTAACCCCTGCTGAGAAGTGGAAAGCAAGCTTTCATCTAGGTAAGGCAGAGGGGGAGGATTTCTGCTTTCTCCTCAGTGAAGGAAGGAAGGAGGCACGTTTGTCGTGCAGCCAGAGTGGGTTGTGAGCACACAGACGAGGAAGAGAGGGCAAACTGCAAGGAGGTTAAAGGAAGCTGTTTGAGAGAGACAGAGGACCTCAGTGCAACACCCATGTTTATATTGACTCGGGTTTGATGATTCACCGAGCTGTCCGAGCGTCTCGGGAAAGAGGCCTTCTCTAGAGAGCCTCGAGCAGAACGGGGCAGGCTGCCCCTCGGAGTGCAGGGGGAGCAGCACGCCAGAGCCCGGCTTTCCAGCAACACCAGGCAGCAGCCACAAAACCTCCCAGCCGTGCCTGTGGTCAGAAACCCAGCGCTGTAAAAATCCCAGTGGCCTAGCCCTCAGCTCCGCTCTGTCCCTCTCCTCTACCTGCCGGCACAGAGGGGTTTGACCCTGCAAAAGGCACCCCCCGAGCCCCTGCTGGGCTGCAGGACCAGCACCCTGGGGCACAGAAGTGCCGCCTCTGGTCTGGAGTTACCAGAAGGACCTGTGTGCCACAGCTGATTGCTGTGGGCTTGGGGTGCTCGGGACCCCTCAGGGTGGCAGAGGACACCCAGCTGCCCTCTGCTGCTCTTCCCAGCCGTGGGGAGCTAAGGCAGCTAGGACTTCAAACACAGCTTGTGCCTCCCCCTTTGTGGGTGTTAAAGCACAGCTTGGCTGCAGGGGAGAGTCAGGAGCAAGTTGGTTCTCAGCCCCGAGGCATTTCTGTGGTATTTTGGTTTCAAGCACAGTCCTTCTCCTGGCAATCTGCCCCAGGATGGGTTTGCTGCTCGCAGTGGGAATGGGGCAGCTTTGTAAGATCCAGGCACAGGTATTCCGGGATTTGCAGAGAGCTCAGTAGGATAGGAAGTGCTATGTGGGTAGTTTTAAAGGTTGCTGTGGCTCCTACGGGACAGAAAAGGATGGGTTTTGTCACCAGTGCTGGGTAAAGACAAACAAACTCACCTTGAGCCAAACTCCCTCATCGCCCAAGAGCATCTTCTCCTCGTCTGGGTCCTGAGCAGTCTCTTGGCTGGGAGCACAGGGAAACCAAGCAGCCTGCAAAAGGTCCTTTGGCACCTCATGAAGGCGGGATTTGCACACCTGGAAGGAGAGATTTGGGTCAACCCAGCAGGCTGCAAGGAAAGGAGGGGAAAACAGCACCCACAAAACCTCGAGGAAGATTCAACAGATATTGAGAGGGACCCCAAGGTGGCTCCTAGCCTGAAGACAGTTGGGGTGTGGCTTCCTAAGTGACATCTCACGGCCCACACATGTGCATAGAAGGCCTTTACCATTTTTGGAGTGCTGTAAATGTGTCGTTCGAGCATCTCAGGGTGCCTGTGGGGCTGAGCAACAAACAGCGAGCCAAGCTGTGAGCCGGTAGGTGCGACCACGGCATCCTGATTTTGGCCGGGCTCTTGAGAGACAAAGGTGGGATTCATTTGCCTGAATAACACTCTTCTGTTGCATTCAGTGCCCTGTGGCATCCCAGACATCCCCACAGGCCTGGCAGACAAAACCTGGGAGATACAGGTGCCACTGTCAAGGAGCAGTCACCTGAGCTCCAGGCACCTCATTAGACACGTATATCTGGGCAGTTTGAGCTTGCTCAGGCAGGTCTCAGGAAGATTGTTCCTCATATCAAGTCAGTAGAAACACATGTGTAAAGGGCTAAGTGCGATCTCTTTACACACTTCTTGCCTTTCTTCAGCTTGCTAGGAAAGAACATACACACCACGTTAACACTGACCAGGCAAAATCCCCTCCAGGCTCTGCTCCAAAGCCCATCAGAAAGATGGGAATTCTCCCATTGATTTTTCCTTGGCTTCAGATCAGAGGGCTGGGGAGCACTACAGATGCTGATGTGTGCCTGATTTCATCCTTTCAGGCCCTGACCTTATAAGGTATTAGACTTACAGGATTTTTTTCAATCCAGCAGTGGGACAAGTCACACGCTCCAAGTTGAGCGTTCGGCTGGTGGGATGGGGTCGTCACTGCTCAGTGAAATGCATGGCTGGGGGAGGTGCTCCCTGCCAGGATGAAGCACCTCTCCATGAAACTGCAGCTCCTGAGCTCAGGGGCTGATGCAAGAGGAGTGTGAGAAGCACCCAGGTCTCCCACTCACTCCCTGGCTGGGAATGTAGCAATCAGTGAATGCTTCCAAAGCTTTGTTTGTACCTTCCCCAGCACAGACTTTCCTAGAAAAGTCTTACTTTTTGTCCATGCCTTCACTCACCTTCACAACAGGCTCTCCAGTGGCCAAGGAAGCAGGGCAGGACTTTGCATCCTGCTGGGAGGCGTAGGCTTTCACTGCCCACAGATCCACGTACCCCTCGGGAGGGCGAGGGCCGCAGTCCTGGGTGCTGCTGGTCCTCTCGAAGGGCTCACACACCCCGTCCCCGTCATGAACGTAGCACAGGCTCGGCTCCCCTGCAGGGAGAGCAGCGGGGAGCTGCTGACAAACCAGGCACTCACACCTCTTGTTTGTGCTGTCTCTTTAGCCCCGGGTTTTCCCACCACAGGGGACTGACAAGATCCGTGGATCACTCCGGCTGCAAACCCGGGCTCTGCTGCAACGAGGTGCTCCGCCCTCTACTCCAAGGAGCACTGCAAACTACGCACAGCTCTGACTGCTACCTGGAGAGGAGTCAATCCATCTGGACCTGCCTCAATCCACTTGCACTCACCAACACAGTTGAAGCCTTTTTCCTTTTTGCACTTTCTGGAACAGCCATCTCCATCCAGCAGGTCCCCATCGTCACATTCCTCCTCCAGGCTCCTAAGAGGGCAACAGATGTATTAATACCACCTTTCACTCAACACTCCTGTGCTGCTGCCCAGTCTCGAGTGAGGAGCAGCCCTTATCTTGGTTCTATTTCTGCAGAAGCAGTTCAAAAAGAAGAACCACATGTGGAATTAGATAGACAAGAGAAAACACCTTGCCAGGGGATAAAAGGAGGTTAAAATCACAGCATCTGGCAGCAGACATGATTGTACTGTGACTTTCCTCTAAGGCCTGAGGCAAGAACCGTGGGAGAATGGAAGAAGCAGAGAACTAAGCATCAGGGAGGCTTGTTGCTGGAGAAAGCAAGAGTTGGAGAGGGCAGGAGATTCTGAAATGGGGCTAGAGTTTCAGTGGGAGCTGGAGAAGGAGGAAGGAGAAGGGAGAGGCAGAAGGTTTCTCTCCCTTTCCCCTTCCCCACACTGCTAAGAAATCTGGTTTCAAATGAAAGTGATCCTGAGTATCCCAGATGCTGAAGTCTGAAAAAGCTAAAATATGAAATAATTATCTCCCAGGCAGAGCAGGTGAAGCATTGGGCTCTCTCAGTGTACAGGTGGGGCATCCCCCATTATTTGGGGCCTCTGAGCAGAGGCCGGACAGCTCTCTAAAGACACCACACTGTGTGGGACTGTGCTTGTTGCAGAACCTACTCCCGCAGGGCCCTGTGCAAAAAGTCGTCCTGCCCACTTCCAAAGGCACATCCTTTGGGTCAGACTCTGCAACAGCTCGCTGAGACAGGCCAGAATCCAAGCACTGAAGTCAAGAACAGAGGATGTGTTCAGGCTGGACCCCTCACGCAGGGCATGCCCCTCAAAAAGACCATCTCCTATGCACAGGGCACCTTACAAAACACAAGCTCTGCAGCTCAGTCTGCTGGAGGGGGCTCAGTGCAGCATCTTCAGCCGTGTTCCTGTGCGTGGAGGACCCACCTGCTGCTTCCCTTTGGGGCAGGATGACAGCTTAAAGAACCTCAGCTGAGAGCTTGAGCTTTTCAACTTACGTGGTCACCTTCCCGTCCCCACAGTAGGGTGTTCCATGCACGTGGACCAGCGGTGGGGAGGCTTCTCCTGAGGTTGTCCCAGAGACCACCTGCACCTGGTAGCTGTACACCCGCCCAGGCACGACTTCCCTGCAGGGACAGGGAGAGCTTGAGGGAACAGCAACATCTGCAACGTTGAGATTTGCGCACCACAGCTATAGATACCACGAGCGCGTGTCCATGCAGCATCACAGTCTGACGCGTCTTCATGCTCTGCCAGAGACAGAGAGTGTGGGAAGAGAGCCTCTTTTAGGTCACACTGCTTATTTCCCAAAGGTCTGAGCTGGGGAGAAGTGGCATTAGCCTGAGTAATCATTGTACTGGTTGTATTGACGGTGATGCCATGATGATTTTTTGCTTTTTCTTTTATACCCCTTTTTATACTCTTTTATGTAGCTTTTATGTATTCTTAGTGCTTTTAGCCCACACAGTTACAATTCTTTAAGTTTGATCACTTCCCTCAGACCCAATATCCCGTTAAGCCAAGAGCCCAAACACCCTGGAAACCCCAGACCCCGAGGGCCTCTCCAGAACACATTCTGTAAACAAAGCCAGGCCCAGCCAGGGGAAGGTTCCTCGCTGAGGGGTCTCGCTGGAGTCCCTCCCTGGGCAATCTTTGATAGATGTGCTAATTAGCAAGGCCTATAATTGCACACACATCACATCGTGGGGGCCATTTCCGGGGGGCATTTCGGGGTGCATTTCGATGTGCATTTCGGCGCCCCTGAGGGTCCTTAAATAAACACTGAGGTAAAACCCTTTTTCCCTCTTAACTGTGTTCAGCTCTCTTAATTTTAAGACCAGGAAAAGGCATCAATGGGGGAAGTGTTTTACTGATTGTGTTGTTGGGGAAAATGTAATTTTACGGGTTGTACTGATGGGGAAAACGTTTCTGGATTTAATGAGCTCCTTCCAAGTTAACCTGGGCTCACGGACAAGGGTCATGCTGGCACGGTGGGCCTGCCACACGCCTGCTCGACGGCACTGGATGCAATAATTCCTAGAGCGGGGGGACGGGAGGAAAAACAAAGCAGAAGCAAAACCATCCAGGGCTTCAAAGACACAAGACAGGAGGAGGGAATCAAACCTGACTCAGCCACCCCTCGAGCCCGAGCAGCGCAGTGACTCACGTGTCGACGAACTGGCGTTGTTCCTGCGGCGGGGTGGCGGGGGACCCGTCTGCAAAGGGCGGGTCGCGGAGCACGCGGTACTGCACCAGCCTGCAGGCCGAGCACAGCGGGCTGCGGGGCACGGAGCTCAGCAGGGCCGTGTCGATCTCCATCCTCTCGTCGAAGGTGTAGATTTTAACTCCGGACATCTTTTTGGGGATGTTGAGCTTCACGGTGAAGGGGACGTCGCAGAAGGTGTCCAGCGGGCCCAGGTGGATGGACTCCCCCTGCTCGGTCAGGATTTCAATGTCGGACAGCGCCTTGGGAGAGCCCGTGGACAGGTATGTGGTCCAGAGGGTGAGCGAGTCAGGGTAGACGGGGTGCAGGAAGCGCAGCTCCAGGATGCAGCCGTGCGGCTGCGGGCACGGCACCGTCATGTTCATGTCGTACAGGTGCAGCTCCGGACTCCAGGCCTGCAGGCTGGGCTCACAGGGCTGGTCCACGTCTGGAGGACCTGGGACAAGGAGGAAGCTGGTGAAAACTGGGGGACAGCTGGCTTCACAGGAGACCCACGGCAGGGATGTTCCCTCTAGGTGCTCGCGCATCTCCGGGCTGTAACTGCATGCCCGTGTGGGTTTGCACCCGCTACAGGCATGTCCTAGGACTGGTGGCACCTGCCCTAACATCCTGGAAAGCAACAATCCCCAGTGGTCTGCCAGCTCCTGGGTACTTGCACACGTGCACAAGGCTCAGCAGATCTGGTGTCTCACAGCCCTCTCGAACGGGAGCAGGGGTATCCACACCGCAGCTGGATACAGTGCCAAGTTCCAGGGACAGCCTGGACACAGCTGAGGAACGTGAAGCCTGCTCTCACAGGTGCAGAAGCTTTGCCAAGGGCACCTGAATGCTCCAGGCAGAGCAGAGACTGAAGCTTTGCATGAGCACATGCTGGAACAGGTCATAGTCAGGAAGGGACCAGGTCCAGAGCAGGGAAGCAGGTCTGGAAGGCTGTTTTTCCAGAGGAACCTCCAGGACAGTGCCCAGGCTAACCTCAGAGCCCCAGCCTGCCTGCCCTGACAGTGGATTAGCACTCAGGAGGAGAAAAGGAGTGCTGGCCTTTCAAGCCCAGAAAGGATCACTGGGATTTATAATTTTGTAGTAGAAATACCCTTGTCCTCATTAGCCACTGGAAGCACTTCTTGGGGCCCAGCACCAATTCAGAGCCTTCACCCATTTAACACAAGTCTAAAAGTTTCTGAAACCCACCAACTCTCTTTTCATCAGAGCAAACAAGCCCTTGTGCTGACTACAGACACACAGAGCCACGTCCACGGCTCTGCAGGGTTCAGCAGCAGCATGTGCACCTCACACAGCTCCCAGGATCAGCTCCCCTGGCCTCCTGCCTCCTCTGCCCTGCTCTTGGAGGAGCTGAGGCAGCAAGACAAGCCCAGCAGCTCCCACGGCACCGTGCCCACGACGTGGGTCTCTAAACCAACGCCTGGGTCTCGGCACAAGAGGAGTTTTAATGCCTGGCTGCTGTTTGCCTTGCTAGGGAGGAACGGGCTGCCCAGGGCTCGGCACAGACTCAGCGGGACTCAGCACAGAGCTCCCCTTGCTCCCTTTGGGCAAGACCACGTTGAAGTCTGTGAATGTCCCTGAGGTTTTGAATGAGGTCCCAAGATCTGTAATTTAAGACTGATTTCAGTTAAATGCTCCTCCCTTCGGTCAGTGTCTCTCAACAACACCTGTCTGAACAACGATTTGGGTTAATATTGGGGTGCCAGCTGGTTTGTCCACAGCCAGGTTTCTCCTGGGCACCAAGAAGTCCTTTCTGCACTACAGAACCCTTGCAAAAGGAAGACAGCTGACTCTCTAAAAAAAAATAAATAAAAGAATTCGTTTTCTTGTACCAGCAAGATCCTATCTGTGGATTCACAGACAGGAAAAGAAAAGAGAAACTCACCTTCAGCTTCTTCTGGGGTCCAGTAGCCAGAGGAATCACAGACCCGAGGGGAGGAGGCCTCGTGCACGTACTGGCGGAAGGTGCCGTCCTCGGCACAGCTGTCACAGAGCGTGTCCTGCTCCCTGCTGACAGAGCACACACACTGCCCTGTCACACTCTCACCCATGGCATCGGGCAGGGCGGTGGGAGAGCAGAGCTAAGCTCTCAGAAACGTCCTGCGTGCATCATCCTGCTTGCAACAGGCTTCTTCAAAGACAGGGCAATGAGGGTGGCCATGGGACAGGCGGGATTTAATCTCAACTCTTCTCCAGGCTCTCTGGGTACTCTTGGGGGAAATAAGCTGTCCCCTCCCCACCAGACAGAGCTGACAGGCCCCACGCTCCCCAGGGCAATGCCTCTGGACTAGAGCGGGTGCAATTAAGGCTCTCTCTGCTAAACCCAGAGCCAGATTTTGCCTTTCAGCATTGTTATAAATACAAAGCAGTCACAACAACGTCAGTTCCTGTGCTCTCCAGAAAAGGTAAAGGCCCTTTCCTATGATAAGGGCCAGCCTCAGCCACTTTCCTCGGCCAGTTCATCCCAGGGGATGCAGGACTCCCACAATGGATCAGCTCCTGAGCCGGTTATGAGCGACAACCTGGGACAGTTCCAAAGGGCCTCCCTTCTAGACCCACATTTCCCTCCTCCCAAATCACTTCATTCCCCAACAAAGCAGTTTATTTGGATGACTCAAGGCTTCCCAGCCCTCAGAGCCTCTCCTGTCTGTGGGGGAGCACATGCACATGCTCCTGTTACTCCCGAGCAAAAGGCCCATTGCAGAGAGCACCCGTTCTTTGAAAAGCCAGCAATCACTGACCCAGGAGCGCCTCAGCAGCATCAAACAGCGTTTTCCTTTTAATTATAAAAGACAACTTCATGAAGCAACTTCAAAACAAGTTCAGAAAAGTCTCACCGCTTAAAACCTGGTGGGAACTGAAATATTTCGGTAAGAGGAGCTGCTGAACAGAGACACTGGTGGTGTATCCAGCTCTTGGTGGCTCCCTTAGTGGGGAGAAGACAGACAGCCACCCAACACTCGTGGCCACGCACTGCTCACCAGCCAGACAACTCTGGCTCCTTGGCATCAATCCTCTGGCTTGAGAAGTTTCCTGACTTACCCCCAGTTAGCTGCTCTGCGAGTCCATGACAGCGCTGGGAACGAAACCCAGCTCTTGCGGTTCGAGCTCCCTGCCTTAACCACAGGGCTGCATTTCCTCCTGGTAAATAGCTACTTTATACAATAAGTGCTAAATGAAGCTCATTTTTCATCCCCTGATTGCACTCTGGGGTTTAAGGGCTGGCTCTGCCTCCTGATGCTCTTTGGCTTCCCCTCCCGGCACCCCGACAGCAGGAAGCTTGCAGGAGAGCCCATCTGCTGGGGGGCCGCGGCAGCAGCCTGGCTCCTGCGTCTGAGGGCTCTGCTGGAGGTGACCAGGGTGGGAAGGGGACTGGGGGCCCACACCACAGAGATCCCCTGTCCCTTCTAGCAGGCTCCCGGGCCAGCCCAAGCCCGTGGCAAGCACAGCCCCCTCACCTCTCGTGCAGGACGCCGCTGATGGGAGGCAGCCAGTAGATGCTGAGGGAGTCCTGCGTCTGTCCCGTGACCATGGGAGGCATCGGGATGGGCGCTGGCTTCTTGCTGTGGCCCCAGCGCTGGTACACCAGGTCCAGGTAGCAGTGCATCCGGGCCACCTGGTTGGGGGTGAAGCTGTTGGTGCAGTCGTCATCTGGGGGGCGAAAAGAGGCCGGGCTGAGGGTCGAGGCACTTGAGGAAGACCTAAAGGCTTAATGCTGGACAAAATCTGATACCTGAGAAGCGGTTTGAGCTCCTGAAAGCAGGGGCCAAAGGCACTGATAGCGAAAACTCCAACTAAGGAAATGCTGGATTGCTAACACCTAACACGAGGAAACACCTCATTAACAGCCTCACAAGAACAAACACCCATCTGGTGCAACACGCACCCCTTCCCTTCCGGCCAAACTTTTTTGGGGGCTCCTAGGCAGGGCTGGGAGGCACCAGCGCGCGGTGGCTGCGCCGCCGGGGCTCTGCGGTGTCGTGTGTCCCCAAAGCCACAAGATGGCACTGCCTCAGCAGCTCCGGTCCCTGCACCTGCCCGCAGCCCGCACCTGGGCCGTGCCACCGCCTGCACGGCACCGCTCCGCCGGGATGCCGGGAGAAACACCAGCCCCCTGCGGCATGCCTCTGGGAACCACGCCAAAAAGGGTCAGGGGGTTAATGCTCAACAACAACAGTAATAAATAGTAATAACAATAACAACAATAATAATAATGATAGTTGCATACAGGTAAAACCTTATAAAGTGAAGGCCTTGCTGCCTTTGTGAAATCATGGCTCAGGCCTGTTGCTTCTGCTAGAGAAGGACCGTGGGAAAGAGGCCTGGCTGAGTTAGAGGCAGAAAAACACACTGTGTGGTTATCGTGTGTTCACCTGGAGGTGTGGGGCGGTTGGCTGAATTAAGCTTGTTGTGCTTTAAAACTCTGTAAACAGCTGAGAGACTGCAAAAGACGCTGTGTGGAGTTAAAGATGAGCTCTTTGCCTGAAACTGTCAGCGTGTATGTGTCGTGACCCGTCTCAACAGCGACAAGAAAGAGCTTCAGGACTGGAGAACAAAGGCACACCCAGGCAGGAGCAGCCTCGGTGCATGTCCAGGGACCCACCGGCCAGAAGGGAGGGATGGACAGACACAGGCCGAGGGGAGAAAGTGGTTAAGAAGCTGCTGCAAGCACTGCCTGCCACATCCCAACGCACCATGCTGGTTAGGGAACGAGGGAAGGTGCTGCTGGTGGAGGTGGAAGGGAGGGAAACCCAAGTTGTAAGGAAGGCATCCTGCTGTGAGTCCCAGCAGTGATTCCCCGTTACCTGTGTAGCTCATGTAGTTGTTGAAGGGCGTCCCTGTGAAGTGTGTCTGGCCGCAGGTGTCGTTGGCAGGGTCCGGGTCCCGGCAGAGCTTGCTCTTTGGGGTGGGGGCGGTGTCGGCACAGAGGTCTCCGGTCTCCATAGAGGGAGTGGTCTCCCTGCAGGGATCGTCACAAGATTCCCGCTCGCTCACGCCCTTGAAGACGTGGTACAGCCCCAGGACGTGCCCCACCTCGTGGATCATGGTGTTGGTGTGGCCGGGCATCCCGTAGTACGCGGGGTTGAGGACAACTCCCCCTGGAATGGCAAGAACAGAGAGCATCATTCCATGAAAGGGACAGAGGACATGGTCATTACTCACCTGTGAGAGGTGAAACTCCTCTTATTGTGCTTCCGGGCCACAGACGAGGCGCCAGATGGAGACCCAAAGATGGACATACTCAGCCTCTTGTAGGACAGGAAGAGGCTCCTCTGCCCTCTCAGATTGGAATGGGGTGGGTGGTTTTTCTTCCCCTCCTACCATGTTATCCCCCCTCAACACCTTCACTCATTCCAGCTGCTGTGTCCCTCTGCATCCTTTTGTGCAGCTGTAACTCGGCATCTGCTTCGGATCACACAACTCCAAACGCGGCTCGGAGCCCAGCACCGAACAGAGCCGTGCTGTGACTTTACAGGGCACCACCTTTTGAACCAGAGGACAGAAGTCCTTCCCTGGCCTAGACAGGCAGGCAAGGACAATGAGCAAAGCCCCGACACACTCAGCTGTGCCAGCCAGAAGCCAGCTTCAGCACAAACCCACGTGGAGATTGAAATCACCCACCACCTATTGCTCCAACCTCCAAACCAGACTCTGAGGGGCAAACTAAAAGTCTCACGAGGTCCTGTTGAAATCCTCTGAGCTTCTACCACAGACCTGACCCAAATTCAGTGTATTTTAGGGTGGGATTTCCCAAGGCACAGCTTCCGAAGATCTCTCCCTCCGCTTCAGAGGGGTCTGCATGTGAGCAAGGTGTGCCAAGTGAACCCAACAAGAGCCTCACACACCATCACAAACCCTCTCCTCCTCACTGGGGCACCCCAACCCCTGACTCAAGGGGACACAGAAGGGCAGTTCGTCTCCAAGCCAGCTTGCTGCAGGTTCAGCTGGCAAAGATGTTGGAGCACAGGCACAGACCAAGTCCCCCAGGAACCGCCCCAGAGCTGCCACCTCATGCTGAGAGCAACAGCATGGAGCTGGACAGGACCCATGGTGATCCTGCCCTAAACTGACCTGTGGCTGCAGGACAAGTTGCTTTTCCTTCCCTGTGAGCCCACCTGTGATGGGAAGAATGAGGATCAAGGATGCTGACAAAAGCCAGGTGGGACAGAGCCTTCCCTTCGCTCACTGCCAGCTTCTCCAGCTCCTGACCTGGGAGGCACGCCCTGGGCTGACGGCTCTGTGCCACACCTGCTAGGAAACTGTCCACAAAAGGTGCTCAAGAGCAAAAAAATTTGCTTCACTGGCCTCCTTTCATTTGCCTCCTTTTTTTCTTTTTGTCCAGATTAAAATCTCTTTGGACTCCCTGCATTTTTCTCCCCATTTTGAGGTTTTTCACTGGCCATTTCCCCCCCTTCTTCCCTTCTCGTTTTCATGCTCCATCCACTTTTCCACGCTGCCTTAGAGAGGAAGAGCAAGGGCTGGGGAGCATCAACAAGACAGGGGTGCTAAAAGCAGACCCCAGCATGTGCCCAGGCTGACTCCAGGCAACTCCTCCATGTCTCGGGAGGCTGTTTTTACACAACTGCTTTTAACCCAGACAGCTTGGATGGCAGTGTGGTGAATAGTTGGCTCCAGCACAGCTTGCTCCCTCCTTTGCAGGGCCCTGGAGGATTTACTGTGCCAGCTACCTCACGGCAGAGCCTCTGCTACTGCATCTCTGCTGATGATCACTGCCCTGCCAGCAGAGCTAGAGCTGGCAGGTGGCCACAGCGTGATCCTGTCTCCAGCCTCACAGACTGCTCGAAATCTGCTCCTGGATCAGCTCCGTGCACTGCTGACTACCTCATGTCATCGAGGACGGGGCATTCCTTCCAGGAGAGAGGGTTTTCTTCAGATCACAGTGTCCCAGGCAAGGCACCAGCAGCCCTGTGACTCCCGTGGGGGGAGCCACGCTGGGTGAATGCTGAGTTGGGGGCTGGAAAGGCTCATCATCATCATCATCATCATCACTCAGAGATGCCCTGAGCGGTTCTCCCGAGCCCTTCCAACAAGGGGTGAAGAAATAAGGGTGGCATCTTCCATGGAACATCCTGCGTGTGTGGCCCGTGGAAGGGCTGAGAGGCACCACCGACCGGTCAAGTGGCACCGTTCCTTAGCTCAGAATTCGTGTTTATTGCTCTTCCCTTCCCACAGTGAGGATCTGCTGCCCAGGGCTCGAGGCAAAGGATGGGTCACAAAGTAGCTGCATTCCCTTTCTTCCTGGTGGTGAGACAACAGAGCAGAGGACTTTGCATCCCATCAGCCAGCTCTTGACCCTTTAGCTGCCTGGGGATGGGTCACAAGAAGGTACAGAGGTTGAAAAATCCTTTTGGGACCTTCATGTTGTGTCCTGTCAGCTCTCAGGTTTCTGGAAGCCATCACCCCCTCAATTACCACCCTGGAAAATGCTGTAGATAGCAAAGGGCATCCCATTGATGGGAAACCCAGTGGGCACATAAACAAAGGGGAAAAAAAAGAGCTGCTTCTCATTTCAATCAAAACAGGGCATGAGAGAAGAGAGAATAGAAAGAAAAGGCATCTCTACAGCCAAACCCAAGCCTGAGCAAGGCGGGGGGGCTGCCTGCCCAAAGGTCTGAAAGGAGGAATGCGCACACAGAAAGAAAACAGAGTTCATGAACAAGTAAATGAGACGTGAAAGCCCCGCACGCATCCTGCAGCGGCAGCCACAGGGAAAGGGGCTGAGCACCAGGGGGCCCTGGGACCAGGCAGCCCAGCCCTCCTCCCTGCAGAAACCCAGCGCTCTTCCCATGTGGTGGGATAAATGGGATTCCAGTGCAGGCAGGCAGAAAACCGTCACAAGAGAGGGATGCCAAGGCCGGGGTACCCTGTCCCCTCCCCTCCTCTCTGCTGGCTTCCCCTGCCCCGTTCCTCCCCCACGCTCCACAAGGATGATCATATTTTTAGTACTCATTTTAACAGCTAATTAAGTGGCAGAATTAGAAACAGCCTGAGAACTCTGCCTTCCAGAACGTCCCTATCCCTCCACTCCTCGTCCCCACTGCTCCCTGATGAGCTGAGAGGGCTCCCAGCTTTGGATCAGGAAGTTCTGTTTCCCCTTGGCAGGATCCTGGCTGTGAAGGCAAGATGTGGAAGTGCTCGTAACACCCCAACAGGACCGACCACCCTCCTCTCTCGCTCTCCACTGCAGATCAGGCATTCCCTTCTCACCTCTGCCTCCTCCTGCCCTGGGAGAAGGGCTAAACTGGGCTTTCAGTGCCTGAGAACTGGCTCAAGGAGGTTCACAAGGTCAGCACTTACACAACAAAGCTAAGAACTTCCATGTCCCTGCGGTATCCAGGAGATCCAGCACTCTGAGGCAGGTGAACCAGAGACTTCCTTGGACTTGCTCGCCCAGCCAAGCCCGGGCAGCTGGAAAGCTTCAGGTCTGGCCTCACAACACCTCATCCCTGCAGGCCTGGGAATGCCCCCAAGGCCAAGGCTCCACTCTGATTAAGCAGCAGGAGATGCCCAGCCCAGCAGCACAGTGAATGATTTGTGCTGGTGCAGTCCATGCTCCTCCTTCACTCACACAGCCCTGGAAGCTCCTGCTCCCAGGACATCCTCTGCTACTGATGCCATGATGATTTTCTCTGCTTTTTCTTTTATACCCCTTTCATATACTCTTTTATACTCTTTTATGTATTCTTAGTGCTTTTAGCCTGCATAGTTATAATTCTTTAAGTTTGATCACTTCCCTCACACCCAATATCCCGCTAAGCCAAGAGCCCAAACACCCTGGAAACCCCAGACCCCGAGGGCCTCTCCAGAACACATTCTGTAAACAAAGCCAGGCCCAGCCAGGGGAAGGTTCCTCGCTGAGGGGTCTCGCTGGAGTCCCTCCCTGGGCAATCTTTGATAGATGTGCTAATTAGCAAGGCCTATAATTGCACACACATCACATCGTGGGGGGCCATTTCCAGTGGGCATTTCGGGGTGCATTTCAATGTGCATTTCGGCGCCCCTGAGGGTCCTTCAATAAACACCGAGGTAAAACCCTTTTTCCCTCTTAACTGTGTTCAGCTCTCTTAATTTTAAGACCAGGAAAAGGTGTCACTGTCAGCCAGGATCGATGGCAGTGCTGGAGGACTCCTGTCCATGCCAGTCCCAAAGAAGCCAGCCTGTCCCAAGGCCAGGGCTGTCCCAGAGGACATCCTCAAGTAACCGCAGGACCTTTAAAGGAGTAAAGCACAAAGCTGAACCTGCTCTGCAGGGCCAGTCTTCCCCAAACACTGAGTCACAGCCACTAATGGAACAAACCCATGACAGTTAGTCAGACAGGAAGATGGCCATTGCCTGAGGTACCTCGGATGGAAGGGCTGGCCCTCCTTCAGGATCCACTGACCTCTGCCAGATATATGAGCTGGCCTCAGCTTATATAACTGCAGAAAGTATTTATAACATCAAATGTTCGCAATTCCCCTGCCTTTCGACCATGTTTATGCAGTTCACATGCAGCTACACATGAAGTTTAAGGCATCTGCATTATTACATTGCTGGGTTTTTTGAACAAGGCTTTCCACCACAGAAAGCTAAGGGTTTGTTTTTTTTTTAAAGGAAGTTCTTTGACTCTCCTTCTGCTTTGTAGTTAAAAAGATTTACTTCTAAGTTCTCAGAAAACTCATTCCAGACTCCAAGAAATCTGAATTTGCAAGGAGCTCCCTGTGATTATGGTGGAAAGACTGAGACAGACAGTATAGTCACAGGGAGTGGTGCAAACAGACCTGAGACCTTCTACCTCTGCTGCTGGCTGGCAGCAAGTTGTCTCTGTCTGGGAGCTCCACATCAGCTGAAACACGGTCTATAGAAATTTCATAGACCACTCCAGCCTTTCCAAGCCAGTAATTATCTTTTATGCTTCACTGAAAGTAGTTGCTGTTGGCTGTGTTATTGGTAAACTATCCCTAAGCCTTCAGAAAGGCTGCCTGAAAATTAAATTTGCTCAGGAAAAAAGTCTGGAGGAGAGCAATAGAACTGCAAGCAACCAGCACACAAATGGCCATGTAATTTCTGGTAGCCCCAAAGAAGCATTGTGAAGAGAAGGGGATGAAAAACAAAGTTCACTGAAGACTTCCAGAGGGTGATGACACCAACAGGAAGGTGAGGAGGACCCTCTTGAAAAACACACTCAAAGGTCATGAAGAGATGGTTTATGAGGAGATCAAAATCCAGACAGCAGATTAAACGACTTCTAGAGAAGAACTGATGGAGAACAAGAAAATCCAGGGATAGCTGGGCTGAGGCAAAGCATTAAAATAGAAGAAGGGAAGGCAGTCGGAGAAGAAAAAAGGTCTCATGATGAAAACATCTAAGAAAGTCCAGTTCAGAGAAAACAAACAGAGCAAAATCTGACCAAGACTCTCTGGGGACAAGAGGCAGTTTTGGCTTCTCAGAGAAGTCAAGGAACCGATTTGATTCATGCAGAGAACTAAAGCAGGAGAGGGTCTGTCTGTGTGTAGGGAAAAACCCGCATGGCATTTCTGCTCCATGGGAGCCGACGGTGGCGTGAGCAGTGCAGGTCTCATATTTTAAGGTCGGGCTAGACAGGACATTAGCAAGATTTAGCACAAGGAAAGGAGCCTGTCTTTTTGGAGACAGACCCCTCTCTTGTGTATAGACCTGTCTCCACCCCTGGCCACAGTTCGGTCCCTAAGCTCAGGAATTTTTCTCAAAATGCGATTGGCTCCTCCCAAGGTTTTCCCTTCTCTTTACTCACCACTTTACCTCCACACCTACTCAGATTCTCCAGGGGCCTCGTGCGAGAGTTTTTGTCAAAAGCCACATATTCGCGGCCTCCTCAGTCCCGAGTTCCCTCCGCGTGGGACAATAACACACACTGTGCGCGGTACAAAGCAAGTGATGACGTGGTGGAGCTTGCTGTTTTCGGAGAACAGAGTCTGCCACCCGCCCTCCTGAGCTCATTAAATCTAAAACCAAGGACAGTCTTGAACCGAAGTCTTCAGCCCATGCCAGAGCCTCAAAGAAGTTCGGATCCAGCTTCATACTTCACAGCTCTGGCACCAGAGCCAAGACAACACCCCTTCTCCCCTAAACCTCCACGCTGGATCCCTGATCCAACATTTCCAGATGGTGCCATTCCTCGTGTCCCTGGCTGGACACGAGCTCTGAGACTGGAGCTAAATGCAAGCTCTTGATGAGACCAGTCACCCCAATTACCCCTCTGTACAACTGCTTGCAAGCCGCTGGGAGGGGCCTGAGGAGAACGTGTGTGGCTGAAGCACTTGCTGCAGTCAGATGATTGTCAAGCAGAGCCTTGGAAGTGATTTCTGGAACCTGGAAGAATAAATTTCATGGAGATTTGCCTTCCTCAACAAGCAGCTGTAGCAATATGCTATTGAAAAAACAGCCCTGAAACCCGTTGAGGGAGGGAAACTGGCAAAAAGGAACTTTAAAACAGGTCTTTAACAGCAGTGTAAAACTTTTAAGGGTTGAACATCACGCACTTGTAAAAGCAGAAGGTCTAGGTCTGCTGTGCAGGTGTCAGGAGTAATTATTTCCAGTTACTTATTGAGAAACACTTTAGACGTTTTGACTGCAAAGTGTAAGGGGCTTTGCCAGAAAACTCCGACACTGAAGAGGTGGTAGGAGAGGCAGGAAAAAGAGAAACAACAGAAACAGCAGAAAACGCACCAAACATCCACATTCCAGGGAACCAGTTGCCATTTTGGCTGTTTTGCAGCCTACCAGGGCTGATGACCTTAAGGGTCTGCCCTGAATCCACCGAGGACAAGGAGAACCTTGCCTCCAGCAGGTAGCAGGCCAAGTTATAAAAACACGGTAAAATTTGATAGCTGTCCTCACACTTGCAGCTGGATTCGGAAGTGGCCGGTTCTGGCTGCTGCCTGGGCAGCCCTGGGGTTGCTGAAATCTGCCATCTCAGCTCAGAAGACGCTGAAACTCCTGGTTTATGTCTGTTTGCTATTACGTGCTGCAGAGTGAAGTTCACTGTCTCCAGAAGCCTCAAAGAGAGACCTGGAAGGTCTGGGAGAAACCAAATGTGAGTCTAGAAACCTCTCCAGAGCCTGCACTCATGGTGAACCTGTAGTCCCACTGCCTCACTGCCTTCACCATCAGAAGTTTCTCATAACAGCGCTGAAGTCCCTTGTCAGTGTGTAACCTCACCATCTCACCCACAGGGACTCAGGGAACAGGCAGCTCTTCTCCTTACAGCAGCAGCTGTTGTGATGCCATGATGATTTTTTGCATTTTCTTTTATACCCCTTTTATACACTCTTTTATATAGCTTTTATGTATTCTTAGTGCTTTTAGCCCACACAGTTATAATTCTTTAAGTTTGATCACTTCCCTCAGACCCAATATCCCGTTAAGCCAAGAGCCCAAACACCCTGGGAACCCCAGACCCCGAGGGCCTCTCCAGAGCACATTCTGTAAACAAAGCCAGGCCCAGCCAGGGGAAGGTTCCTCGCTGAGGGGTCTGGCTGGAGTCCCTCCCTGGGCAATCTTTGATAGACATGCTAATTAGCAAGGCCTATAATTGCACACACATCACATCGTGGGGGGCCATTTCTGGTGGGCATTTCGGGGTGCATTTCGATGTGCATTTCAGCGCCTCTGAGGGTCCTTCAATAAACACTGAGGTAAAACCCTTTTTCCCTCTTAACTGTGTTCAGCTCTCTTAATTTTAAGATCAGGAAAAGGTGTCCGTTGGAACATCCAAACCCTGTGATTGTGACCTTCTTACCAAACATCCACAAGGCTGAGGCACAGCACATCCGCCTCTTCTTGCCCAGTCAAGGAAGAGAGGGGAAGACCAGTAATTCCGAGACCCCGTGAATGGGATAACTCACTTACCCAGGTGACTGAGGGCCTCTTTATCCCAAGGCCAAGTGGCAGCACCAGCCAGCTCTTCCCTCACCGAGCTGGCGAAGTAGACGTTGAGGAAATGGGTGCTGTTCAGCTGCAGAGCCTCCTTCAGCTCCTTCACGCTCATGTACGCCCTGCACGGACAAAGCAGAGGAGACAGTCAGCAGGCATTCCAGCAGAGCCAGGAGGAACAGCAGGAGCCATCCATAGACATCCCACAAAGGGTGCAGCAGACCTGGAGACACCCTCAGCTCTGACACCCAGAGCGTTTTAAGGCACAGAAATATTCAGCATTTCAACAGGATGCCCCGTGACACCGCAAGCTCTGCTCTGCAAGGTGCAAGTTCTGCTGGCTTGGGTGGGGGTGAAAGGCACTCGTGCAAGTCTGAAGAAGTTTTGCTAATTACAGTGGCTTTGCTGGCAAGTTCTACTCTCAGAAAAGGTGTTCCAACCACGGGGAGAAAAGAAGCCCCACAAAATAGGATAATAGGGGACAAAACAGGAGGAGAAAACATGAGAGAAGGAAGGAAATGCAGAGGTTGGTCTTACTGGGGAAAAGAGAGGGGCTCTGGCATCAGAAAAGCAGAATTTGAGGCGGAGGGAGAGAAGAATGGATCCAGAACTCCAACTGTTTCTAGCAAGGGGTTTTCAGGGGTTGCCCCTGATATGGGGCAGGACAGGAATGGACATCAAACCTTAGTGTTGGAAGCAAAGAGGGTTTGTCAGCTGGGGCCAAGAAGTCTCTTCTCCAGCTTCACTAGTCTATCTGGACTTCCATTCCATCCTTTTCCCCAGGAAAACCAGAGATGGCAAAAACAAGGGTGTCCCTGGCAGTGCTCAGGCACGTCTCTCATCGAGACACATCCATGGGTATTGCAAGAGGAAGAGCATGAGCAAAAGGTATCTTGGAATTTGCTCCAAAAAACCAAAAACCAAAACGAGCAACCAAACAAAAAAACCCCAACCTCTTGCAGCTCTGCTCAAAATGGACCTTGGAGAACACTCTGCCTGGGTCTTGCCAGCACTGAGCTGGGCCCTCTTCACATCAATCTGTCCCTCTGTGCAAGATCTGAATCTTTCAGAGGAGGTCTGGGATGTCTGCAGGAGCCAGCAGGGCATTAAACAAAATGTCCCAAAATAAGCTTAGTGGGAAGAGGGCAGTCTCTGGAGCCAGATTCATCGAAGGGCAAGTTCAGTGGAGAAAGTCTCCTGACAAGGCTGCTGGCTGTCTCTTGTCCCATCTTCAGAGCTGAGAATAAAGAGTTGCAGGAGCAGAAAAAACACTGGAATGGGGCTATCCAAGACATCAATTTCTAAAGGCCACAGGAAGGTAATGGGCTGGGAGAGGTGGGTAGGCACCAGGCATTGCAGCAGAGCAGTGACACCCACGGCTGTGTCTGAGTGTCCATGAAGTGATCCTCACAATGGGGCATAGCTCAGCACTTGGAGGCCAAAAGAAAACTAAAATCCAGCAGTCAGGAAAGTTAGGTTTCACTCTTCCCTCTGTGTGACTGTTTCTGCACAGGTCAAAAGTCTGTATCCCACTCAGCAGCACACCAACATTCCCAGCACTGGGTCTTCAGGGAGCTCATGTCCTCAGCTACACAAAACAATCAAGCAGTAATAATTCCAATGATAATAGCAATGGAATTACAAGGCCTTGGACTGCGCTGCAGATGCCAGGTACTCTTTTAAATGGTCTTGAATGATCCTTGTGGGGGCCCCTTACATCTCAGGATGTTCTGTAAATCAAGTACTACCATTTCCACCACCCGTGCCATTAACCTCGTGGGCTGAGACAGGATTAGGGCGGGCAGCAGACATTGTCTCCACAGTTTTGTGACTTGTCTCTAAGTCTTCAAAACCTGAAGACCCTGACCCACAGTTTGTGAAGCCATTCATTTACGACATCCTGAGCAAGGAAGAAAAAAAAAAAAAAACAAACAACTCATGGAAAGTCTTTAAATACATCACCGTGGAATGATGATGGAAACACACCATTGTGGAAATATGTCATAAGAATGACTAAACCTGCAGCATGAGGCCAACAGCAACATTAAGGTGGTGGAAAGCATTTCACTTATTCCCATGCTTCCAGGAGCATCTGGCACCTTTGAGCTGCATGGGTGGATTCTGAAGGGAGCACAATCGTTCCTTTACGCTGGGCTCACCATGAAGGAGCACCAGCTCTGCTCGAACAAGCTGCTTCTGGTGGTGCCCATCAGCAGTGATGCCCATCAGTGCACTCCTCACCACATGGGACGATGGACAGAAGGATGGAGCTGAGCATGGGCGAAGGGGAAAAAGGCACCTTCTCCTCTGAGAGGTGAGGTGAGAAAGGAAACCAGTGGGATGTGCAAACGCTCTGTTTGGAATGGCAAGATCTCTAGTCAAGCTGCTACACCAACAGGCTTCTTTAGAAAGAGAGAGGTTGCTACAGCAAATTGAAGAGAAGGAGGAAAAAATGAAAAAATACAGGATTCCAGGAATAAACTAGAGCAGGGCAGCATGTGGAACAGAGCTGGGTAAACCCAAGGGCTGTTTCCCTGGACCTAGAATAGCAGAGGCTTTCAAAAGCCACTGCTGACTCGGGAGGTGTGAGATAATCAGGATCTTCTGACTGGCTCTCTCCTACCAGCCAGCCCCAAAAGACCATCCCAGGCTGGTGGCATCTCACCCACCTTCCCAGGAGCTCTGAAGATTCAGTTACTTCAGAAAAATCTTGGCTGGACTGCGTGGCGAGATGAGATGACCAGCTTGTCTTCACCAGGCCCCGAGATCACCCACCACAAAGCAGCATTCCCAGAACACTTTCCCCAGCCACATCAGCTTGTGGAGAGAAAACTCTCCCCACCGGAAAGGACAAATTAGGAGAACTCGATCCCTTCCCTGTGATGTCTCGCCTGAGCATCCCAGACACGCGCCATGCTGACGCCATCCCTTCAACCCAACCAAGACGGGAGCAGGCCGGGAGGAATAGATAGTGAGAAGAATAAACAAACCTGAAGGACATACTTGTGGCATGACTCGGAAGGAATAGAAGCAAAAATTTTGTAGAAGCAGAGCATAAGGAGGGGGAAGGGGGAGCGAAAGTCTCCTTCACTCATCGGAGCTGCTCGGGGGACACAGACTTAAAAATAACATCAATTCCTGACCTATGATATCTCGGAAAAATAGCCCCAAAGCCTTCCAGGCTGTCCAAATTCCAAGAGCCGACGTCAGCCCTATTCAGAGGGATATTCCTGCAGCCCCTCTTCTGGAGACACGATGTTTTTCTGGCTGTCGCCTGCCGTTCCCTTGACATTAGCAACATTTTTTGTCAAGGCCTAATTATAAATAGCTGTAATTCCCTCCATTGAGAGATCTGGATGGTTCAGGGATGTGTAAGGGTTAGAGGGAGCAGTTGCAGCACTGAGAGCTGCTCAGATGGGCGAGGAGAAGAAAGGACCCTAATTTCACCCCCTACGGCATGGAAAGCACAAATATCCCGCTAACGTCCCCAAAGACGCGAGCAGAACAGTTCCAGAGCGGGCAACTCCGATTCCCCTCAATCTACATTTCCTGCTGGCATCCCTAGGTTAGACAAGGAGCATCCCACTGGCATCTGAGCCTTTTGCTTCCTGCCAGGGTTATGCTCTCCCTGTCCTTCAGCGCTTCTGTGATTTTTGCCGAGGAGAAGGCAGAGCAGACTTTGGTCTCCACAAACAGCCCAAATGACAGTGCTCTCCTCTGCTTCCCAAACAGTTTTCCAATGCCTGCAAGACCAGAGCATTCCAAACCAGATGGTATTTCCAGCAGGATGGGCACTGCGACCCAACACGGAAGCACAAAGGAAGGAGAGAAGGATACATGAAGGTACAGCAGAGGAGCAAAACCCAAACCAACCCCAAAGAACAGGGCAGAGGACAGAGGAGACAGAGGTGGGACATCAGGTTTGCCAGATTCAAGGTGACTGTTTCTCCAAGGGCATCCAGAGCTCAGCAGTGAGCAGCCAGCTGTGTGGTGACGACACCTGGACCTGGTGGGGAGCACTTGCTGAGCTTGCAGGAATAGTATGTGCAACAGTAGAGAGAGATTAGGGATGGGAGGGCTATGGAATGACATTGTCAGGTGTGAATGTGGGAATGAGCACTGTCCAAAACGATGGTGTTTGAAGGGATGAGCCCAGAAACGATGGACTCCCTCACAACAGGTGACACTGGCTCAGGGTGCTGCTGAATGACACTGTTTGGTGACCTGGCTCTGAGGCACCACGCTGCATCCTGTTCTACTTGTGTGGGACATAACCAGGGGCTGTCATCCTGTGGTGCTTCTTGCTGTTGAAAAGAGGTCAAAGAAGATGGAGCAGCTTCAGTGACTGTCACCACAGAACAGTAGAATCAGATGGAGAGGATCTCCACAGGCCATTCTGGCCCCCTTGTCCAAAACCAGGTCTAATTAGACCACGTTGTTCAAGGTCACGTCCAGCTGGGGCCTGAACAGCCATAAGGTCAGAGGTTTCCAAACCCTTCTGGGCAACCTGTTCTAGTGTTTAAGCATCCTCAAGTTAAAAATAATCCTAACGTCTAATCCAAATTTCTCACACTCTCAGTTGTGTCCATTGTTTCCTGACAATTGCCTTCTTGGAGTCGTGCTCCATCTTCCCTGTGTCACCCCATCAGATCAAAGGGGAAGGTCATCAAATGACTGTAGATTTGCATGGCAAGCTCTTACTGCACTAGACCTTACCTTATTAAAGTCTAAAGACCCAAAGCTTCCTTTCTGAGCAGTTGAAAAATTACACTCCACTCATGATCCCCAGACCTCCCTGGAGAACTCACATTCTTTTCTCATGCTTTTCCTTGGAAAGTTTCGTCCTGACCACGGGGGAGATGGCACCTTCCTAACCATAGCTGTAAGTCAGGCTCTGGGCTGGCTTGGTCAAAGGAGAAGATCTGATACACCCAGGAGAGACAGAGCTGTCGCAGCTTTTCCAGCAGAAATTCCTGGGAGCAGCAACAGGACCATTGCTGGTGGACAGGTGGGAGAGAGGAGAGGGCCTGCTAGCCCATGGGCCAGCGGAAAGCACAGCGAAGCTGCAGAACAAGCCTGACGTGGGAGAAGGTGGGAGAAGAGGGGCCAGAGTGGCACTTTTTACATCGTAACAGGAAGCCTTTGGGGCCACAAAGTGGCCATGACCAGCAAGAGGCAGAAGATGGCACCTCCAAATGAAAAGCAAGGCCAGCACATGCCCCCTGCAGCACCGTAAATCAAACCGAACTCTCTGGGTACCACAAGGGGTGCGGTGTGTAATGCCACAGGAATTCCACTGCAATGCAAAAATAGGAGTCTTTTCCCAGGAGACCCTTCAGAGGGGATGTGGGAGTGGGGCTGGGTGGAAGCTGTCCAAGTGCCCTCCATGGACAACTGGAAAATACTTGAGCCCCAGCCAGCTCCGGCTAACCATACAGCCTAAAGGAGTCACAGGGGATTCCTGGCTCTGCTTTCATGTCCTTCAACCACTGCAAGGAAATTCTTCTTCCTACTTCCTGCAAGCAGAGAGGCTCCCTTTTCCCTCCAAACCTCTGCTTGACAAATGAGGAATCCCTCAGACTTCCCAGAAACGAGCACCAGTCTGCCAATAACATTTCCAGTGTGTGGGTAGTGCATTTCTGCAAGGCTGCAAAGGGTTAATGACCAACACAGCCACCTTGTCTCTGAGCCACAGCTCAGTCCACAAAGACGGGTGCTGATCCAAATGGCGTGAACAGTTTGGGAGAGCAGGCTCTCTAAATTCTCCATATCATCCTTGAAGGGAGATGCTCCTTCCAGAAGGTGAATATCTTCCATTTTGACCCACCAAAGGACTCCTCTTCATGGTGACTCTTCAGCAGGGGGGTCTAAATAGGTAAGCCTCCAGACCTGGGCTCTCTGCTTGTATAAATGAACCTTCCTTGCTCGAATTTGGGAACCCTCATCCCTGTTCTCGTCACCTCTCAGCCTTGCCTCCCTTCTTCCCCACCACAGGCAGACAAAGCCCACCACCACGGCGTAAACACGGTGCCACTTGGCACAGGAGACGAGCCCAGATGGGTTACCTGGTCCACTTCCAGACGAGGCTGATGGTCATTCTTGTAGCTGCCTCACACTCTGGGTTTACCTGCCCCAAAATTTCTGGCATTAATGCAGCTGGGGGGATGCTGTGTTTTTAAGTCCTTCTGTACTTACTAAGACTACTTGCATCCCCATGACCACGTCTGGGAGCTCTGACTCCAGTCCAGCGCTCTGCTGGTATGCCACAAACATCTCTGCCAGCATCATGACAACTTGACAAGGCAGCAACATCCAAACGACTCTCATCTGGACAGGCTTTGGTAACACAGCCAGATACAAAACACATGCAGGATGGGAAGGGAAGGCTGCGAAAGAGCCAGACATTCCCCTGGGATCACGGGAAGCACTACACTGCTGGAATAATACCCTCTGCAGTGCTCAGGAGTCTTTCATCAGCTTCACTGGGTGCTGGACTCCAGCCAAAGAGCATTTGAGTCCACAAGGGATGAGGACATAACACAGTTCTCGGACATGCCTGGAAAAATCCACCTCTGAGGCACTGACAGCACGAGCAGAACAGCAGCCTAGGAAGCAGCCATCACTGGCAGGACAGCTTCAGTTTTCCATGGATGGCTGACTATCAAGATGTCAAAGAGGGTGAGAGGGCAAAACGGGATCCTTCAGGATCAGGAGGTTCCCTCGCGTGTGAGCGGCTCCTGTTGGATTCAGAGTCAGCTCTCAGTCTCCGTGTGTGAGCATGGGACTGAAGCAGCAGCAGATGCTGAAGGGTCAGAGAGCTGCACTGGCAAAAGCTGCAGATGGGATCAAAAAGACACACTGTAGTTCAAGGCTGTGACCTTTCCATGCAGATTTACAGGGGAAAGGGAGCTAGGAGGCTGCAGATTGCGAGCACACAGCTCTGTTACATCAGAGGGCAGTAGGCAGCTTCTTGAGGTCAGATTTGGGAAAGAAAGACAAAAACATTAGAGTTAGACCAGAAAGCCTGCAGGGCATTTAGCCCTGAGATAGGCTGAAGAGTAAGTGCTGCTAGCAATGGCATATCCCAGATATTCCTGGAAGTGTTGGCTAAAAAGTTATTCACTAAATCATCACTGAATCAGCCAAAGGCAATGCTATTTTAGACCTGGTTTTGGTAAGCAGTGTAGGAATCATGAAAGAGCAGATGAGAGAAAGAAAACTTGGCCTGCGCTTATAACGAGTTGATTCAGATCAACTTGAATGGAGGCACAAACACAAGTCTTGAATGAAGAACTGAAAACCAGGACCGACCAGCAGACACCAGAGCAGCCAGGGAGAACGGGGTGGAATGGAATTCCCTGAAATCAAGCTGACTCCAGTGAACACAAAGAGCAAAAGATCCTTTTAGAAACAAGGGCGAAAGGAGGAAGAAGCAGATCTGCTGAGCAGGGAAAGTGGAGCTGAAGCTCAGTGTAACTGATGTGCATCCCTGGACAAAATTACAGTGTGGTCCCCACCTTTATCCAAGTTTAGACACGTGGTAGTGGAGCAGAGCTCAAGATGAAGACAAAAAATTTTAAAGAAAGGTGGCAGCAGTTGGATGGGGGCTGAAGCATCAGCTGGACTGCGTGGAAGAGGGACCACTGGCGAGGTGGCAAGTCCCAACTCTGAGGGCGTGGGATGGAAGTACACAGAGCAGCGGGCAGAAAGCAAAAGGAAAGAGTGCAGAAATGCAAACATCCATAGAAGAACAAAACTCAGTAGATGTAACACATTTGCAGGGGAAATGCCACCCTGGATGCAGAAGGGCTGACCACAGGACACGTGACTGGAGAAGAGTGGACAGGGTACACGCGGTGATGTCCGAGAGGGCGAACAAGGATCTCAACGAGACAGGCTGATCGGGTTGTCCTCTCTAAACACCTGTGCCCACCTGGTTCTCTTACCTTTAAAAGGGATGAACTGCTCTTGTGGTTCTAGGAGAGTGCTCTTAGAAACACCCAGCCCTCACTCCTTTAGCCTCCATGGGAGTGAATCCCTGCCAGCTGAGCTCTGAGCAAGATGCAATTTACTCTTCAAAAACCTAAAGCCTTTGTCTTAGCGCTAACCACCAGCATCACAGCAGGGTCCAAAATCCAAAATACTGTGATCCCTGCAGGCAAGACTGCCGCTGGCCAAGCTATTACAGGTATTATTGGTTTGTGAGCAGCAGGTCCAGCAGTGCCTCACTCCTGGCTGACACATCCAACCCTTGTATGCGGAGCAGACCCCCACACATTCCAGAAACCTTATGGATGATCTGCGAGCTGCTGTATCATTCTTCCAACAAACACCTGGGTAGCTGAAGTCACCCATAAGTACGAGGTTCTGATGACTCAGAGCTTAAACGACTCAAATATTGCTTTGCTGGCCTTATCATCTTGGTTTGGAGGTCAGTAGCAGATCCCTACTGTAGCTGCCCCTGAGAGACAGCCCCCCTGATCCTGACTCACAGGCCTTTGACAGGACTTCCACAGCCACCACAGCTGGCTTCCATACATTCAGGGTTCTCCTTAACGCAGAGCAAAGCCACAGTCAGGCCTCAAGGACTTGTCTTGGCCTCTGGCATCACAACAGGACACCTGACTTTGGGAAAGCTGCGTTAATTCCTCCCTATCGGCCTGCCCAGAGACTGTTTGCTTTTCTGCCACATGCTGCTTTCCCCTCTGGATCTTGTTACAGCTCTGCTGACAGCTTACGTGCCGGGCAAGAGGGCAGTGACCAATTTTAAGGCTGGTTGCATGTGGCACTCGTGTTTTGGGGGCTGAACCGAGGACGGGCCCCCGCTTGTGTTGAATACGTGAGAATAAGCCCCAGCAGAGGCTAACCCCCAGCTGTGCTCCCCCAGCATGGTGGGCACCCTCAGGACACCGGTGCCAGCGGGGTGCACATGTGCATCAAACGCTTGGATCATGGAAAAAAACCACTGGGTTTGTGATGTTTGCACCCTGGGGGCAGGGCTGGCTCGCCGCCACGCTCGGCTGCCACACGTGTGATGGGCACCACAGCGTGCCCGAGGCCTCTGGGGATGGCTGTGCTGGGAATCCCAGCACGTCTCCACGAGCCTGTGTAGGCTTCCCGGATAGGACTGAGGTGCCACCAGCCCTAGGAAACCTTTGGAGGGAATAAGGTTTTGGAGAAACACTCGTTGGGACTCAGACGCCAGCGTTTTGTTCACGTTGCCTTTCAGTTTCCAAAAAAATACAAGAATGCTGATGGTTGTGGCTGTTTGGTAGGCCTGTAGTCATCGTCTCCCGAGCTCCTGGAGGAGTCAGTCCTGCACTGCAAACAGCACCAAGGCCAACCACCAGTAATGGTCCTGCTGCCTGACACAGAACCCATTACAAGAGAAAGTCCCACAACACTCGTTCTAGGGATAGCTGTCCCCACTCCCCCCAGGAACAGGAACCCACGTGCTCCTTGCCACCTGCCTCAAATTAAACTCTCTTAAGGAGGAAAGGACCAGTTCACTGCACTGCCTCCTCCACTCCCCTCACAAACACCACCATGCACTGCTGGAGGGGAAGGGCTGCCTTTTCACAGCGGCCCCATAGCACAGATATCACCCCCAGCAAGAAAGGTCTCGGGGAGACGACGGCGGCAGGGAGAGGAGTGCTGGATCAGGCACACACAGCAGAGAAACCCAGGGCTGTGGGAGGGAGCAGAGGGCTGCGGTGAGGCTGATTGAAGGAGGCATGAAGGGAGACAAACAAGGCAAGCACGGCCTCTGGCTCGGCAGGGACTACCTGACCTCTCCTGCAAGGGCCACAGCGGCTTTGGGCTGACGCCGGCAGCGAGCCTGCGTCCCCAGAGCTGCTGCTGTCTGCCAGCAGCAGAGCCCTAATCTGAAAGGACAGCTGGATTGCAAAGCTCCCTGCGCTTCTCTGCCGAGCCAAGGCGTGGGAGCCAGGGCTGAGTCCCCTTTCTTCTGCACCGCTCTTCCCCCAGCCTTGCTGCATGTCCTGAGGACCACTGCCCGCTCTCAGAGGGGACACCAGGCACACTGATGGGTCCCAGAGCTTTGGGCCACCTCCTGGGATGGGCCTGCCAGAGCTGTAACCCTCCATCCCCAGGGCTCAGCAGGGACACCCCAGCTCGCTCTGCCCCAGTTTTAGGGTTGGCACAGACCTTGCCTCCCACGCACGGGAAGAAGCGTGGCCAGCAGGATGAGGGAGGGGGTTCTTCCCCTCTACCCTGCTCTTGTGAGACCCCACCTGCAGTGGTCCAGAGCTGCAGCATTTGAGGCTGCCAGCACAAGGGAAATGTGGACCTGCCGGAGCGAGCCCAGAGGAGGCCACGGGGACAATCAGAGGGCTGGAGCGCCTCTGCTGCGCAGACCTAGGGAACCCTGTGCCACCAAGGACCGATCCACAAATTCAGCATTTCCTACAGCACTCCAGCCCTAAAGCATCATTTGTTCCTGCCAAACAACCAAAGTCTACGCACACTTGAAATCTAATGCAAAATAAGGTAAATGTTCCCAAAAAGCTCCTGCAGGAGTCTGGATGGAGCTTGTGTTAGCACTAGCGATTCAACCTCGTGAACCTTCCTTTCCACCCCCTCAGGGAGGACAAATCCATGCAAGTCCCATAAACTTCCTGACTTATATGACAATTCTCATGTTGCTTAAGCATAATGGGCCATCAACTTTCCCCTGGGATAAATTTGTCCTGGCAAACTGTCTTTTAGTGCTCTACATCTTGGGGGAGCTGATAGCATTTAGGGTTTATTTTAATGGGAGTCGGTAGCCATGATCAATTGTAAAAGCTCTATTTCCACGGAAATGGGAATTTAATAGATTTTTGAAAATGCTGCTTATTGACCCAATGGGCCTTAATGGCTTAAAAACCATCTGATTGTAGCGTGTATGAGTAAATGCGTATGATTTTCAAATGAATACTGGAATAGGTAGTAAAAACCCATTTAAATTGCAGGAACCTGGTCAATAGGGAGTTTCCATTGGCTTGCTTGGGTTTTCTATTTCTATCTGAGTGAATCATGGCCGTCCCTTCCTCGCAGAGGCTCACCATTTCCTCACGGCTGAGCTCATCCTAAAGCACGCGGCCCATCTGAGCCCCACGAGGGGACAGGGATGTCTTTCATTAGCCCAGGCAGTGATGCAGAGCCGCTCTCTCCCAACAGCCGGGCTCCCAGATGCTCCCACGGCGGGAGCAGAGCACGCACGGACCTTCCCTCATGGATGATGCACCCATTGCTCACAGGACGACTCCTCGGGAGCTGGAGACACATGTGTGCCTCAGACCCTTGGGTTTGAGCTCAACCTGCGGCTGACAGTCCTTCGGGGGAAATTCCCAGGCAGAAATCTTGGTTTGTCTGGGGTTAAAACACGTCAACAGGAGAGAACTCTGAAGGAATGCACTGATTGCTAAGAAGTGATCTCGGAAGCAGTGGACAGACTGAACTCTGATATTAATTCCACAGAGCCTGTGAGCACTGACTGAAGCCCCCCTGCCCCAGCTAGGGCACGCATTTAGGGTTATCACCCCCAACAGCCCTCCGAGGTCTACCAAGGCTCAGCACAGGACTGCTTTTTTCCCCTTTTCCCCCTTTTTTCCCCGATCACTGGAGCAGCTCCTTTCTGGCTGCCTTTTTTGCGAGCCTGCAGCAACGCAGAGGCCCAAGATTTTTACCTGTTTGGAACCAAACTGTGGGTTCAGCCACTACAAAGAGGAAATCCGAGGACGTGTGTGCAGTACAGCAAGGCTGGGTGAGGGTAATGGCAAGATCCCTTAGAATAAAGCAGAAAAAAACCCCCAAGGACCTAAAAATTCCCAGATTTCAAAGGGACATCTGTTCTCCTGATCCCTCTAACCTCCCTCTTCAAAAACCCAGTGAGGCAGCAATTAGAGAGTTCAGAGCCACAGACTGTTGCCTCTCCTCCTCATCAGTGTAATAAGCAAAGGAGACAAACACTGCAGCTCCCCACTGGTATCGTGTCTCCCACTTCCATGCTCAAGGATCACGGATTGGTTTAGGTTGGAAATGACCTGACAGACCACCTCATTGCAGCCCTCTGCCACTGGCAGGGACACCTTCCATTAGACCCGGTTGCTCTAAGCCCTGTCCAGTCAGGCCTTAAACCCTTCCAGGGATGGGGCAGCCACAACTTCTCTGACACATCATCCTTGAAAACGTGGAAAGAGCTGCAGTTGCGGGGAGCTAGTCAAAAAAACTTCAAAAAGAAAGAGTTAAAGATCCAGTTTGGAACCATTTAGGGGAAGGAAAAGAGCCCTGCCTGGGAGAAAGGCAATGAAGCAGCAGCCCAGGGAAGGAGGGGAGTCCAGCCTTGCCCTGCAAAGCCCAGCACAGGCAGCATCCCAGCTCCAGCACCCACCAACAGCCCGGGAGAGACTCGCTATCCACGGCCCAGGGTAAGCACTCACCTTCCTCTGGCAGTGCCAGCGCTGGCTGGAGTCACACAGAGTGTGGGAGAGAGGGCAAGCAAGAAGCAGCAGGGGAAATGGAGAAATATGTTTGCAGCCCTGTGTGGTTTTGGGAGGCAGAACTCAACGGTGGCGAGTTATTCTAGAGCCGGCTCCAAGCTAAACAAAGTCAGGGATGGTTCCCTCTCTGCCTGGATTGTTTGTTTCAAAGCAAAATTACAAAAAAACCCCAAAAACATCCCAGGCCAGGACCAAGTTCCACAGGTCTTTTCTGCCTAAGGTTGCACAGATCAGCCCTGTCCCACCTAACCTGCAAGAACAGACCTGTAAATCAGTTCTCTTCCTTTCTGCCGACGACAAAAAGATAAAGCAACGTTCCAGGCTTAGGGGGGCCTTATGGTTTTTGAACACAGCGCAGGGTCGCCAGGAACCCAAATTTCACTCTCAGTTTTTATAGTGCAATTCACAATCTGCTGAGGTAAGGGAGAGGGGATAACACCAGCGGGTGCAGCTCTCCTGGTCTCCCCCATCACGGCGTGGGCTTCACGTGGCCGAGCAGTGTCCCAGTGCCAGGGGGCTCCTTAAAGCCCTCCAGACAGAGGGGAAGTGTGCAGCTTTTGTCCTTGCATTTAGCCAGGACAGAGCAGCTTCCTCTCCTTTCACTAAATGCCTCTCTTCCCTGCCCAGGGACGAGGCAGCAGGAGGCCAGATGCCAGCATTAATGGCAGCACCTCACTGCTGCACAGCTGGGGGCAAGATGCCTGTGCCTCAGTTTCCCTGGCTGATGGTTACCTTTGCCCACAGCACAGGCAGGTGTTTGCAAACATCTTGAAAGATAAATCAGTCTCTCTCCTTCATCCAGCCTCCCTGACAAGCAGGGCAGCAGAAAAGGCACCACAGACACGGTGAGGTTGGGGAAGGATTCCTGCTGGTGCCAAACAAGCCCGCAGCTGGCTGCAATGGGCACCCCCATCCCTCAGCAGAGGGCAGTAAAAGGGTGGCAGAAGACCAGGGTGCCACCCTTCCAGTCCCTGGCCTGTCCCTTCTGTTCAGGTTCCTGGGCACTGGCAGGATAAGGACTCTTTAACAGGCCTGACAGCACGGGATCAGTGCGCTGAGCAAGGATGGTGCTCCCAGGGCATTCAGCTAACTGCTCAAGAGGAACCACACAGCCCTGCGGCCAATGAGCCCCTCCTCGTGCACTCTTGACCACGATGGCAATGCCCAGTCTTCCCAAAAGATCCCAAACTTTGCTACATTCACCCTGAACTTCTCACTGAAGGGCAAAAACTTGCAGCCCTATCGGTCAGAAAAGGCACTGAGACAGAGGAAAAGAAATCTATTAAAGCCGAATGTCTCCAACTTGCTTTTTATATGCATATATTTATTTTTTTTTTTTTAGGGTAAAACCAAGTCCCAAGCCTCCAGCTTATTTTTAGGTCCAGGCAACTGGGTGTCCCAGCCAGAGCACAAAGTGCACAAGCCAGTATTCTAAAAATGCCTTCCTCACAGATATAAAAAGGACACGAGATAATTTATTGGGGAAATTCTGTAGTTTAACAATCATACATTAACAGAAAAAAAAAATGAAAAAAACAGTCTAAGGCTGCCTCTCATCGCTGGCACAGCCCTTGGGAGGCAACAGTCACAAACATTCAGCATCCTCACCCTTCCTAAAGCCGCCAAAGCGAGCCCTCTGCTCCACACCATCTCAGCGGGTTTGGGTGATGCTGGACTCACTCCCTCTCACCCCGCTGCCCTCTGCAAAGGGGCAATTTGATTTCCTAAATAACAGTGGTGGCTGGGCCAAGGAAAACTAAAAGCAGCGTGTTCACTTAAGGACTCCCATGGCCACAGCTCAGGCTGCCAGCCCAGCGCAGATTAAATCATCCCAGAGACCCCACCAGCGCCAGCCGACGGGGTGTCCCCCCGGATGGCTGCCCAGCTCCCGCCACCTCGGCTCTCGGGGTCTCACGGGCCTGGCCAGGCCCTCGGCTGGTGTCCTCCACCCACGGGCAAGGCTACAGTAGGACGAGGAGGAGCCCTGGGGAGGCCGAACAAAGAGTGACCCCTCCCAGCCACCGGACACACGCTGTTCCCTCACAATTGCCATCCCAACACAATCGGCCCCCCTCGAGCGAGCCCCCGAGTCGGCGGGGCCTGCTAGAACAATAGCTCGCACATCTGGGACAGCTGTTTTCCCCGAAAGCACCCGGGCCGCCTGCAGCCAGCGGGCAGGGGTCCCGTGCCCTCGCTCACACGCGGATCATGTTCTCCCTCTCCCGCAGAGATGCGGTCGCCCCCGGCGGCACCGAGCAGGTTTCTCCAGGAACACGCCGCCCCGCAGCTCCACGCTCGCAGCAAGGCTGGTGGGAGCAGTGAGGCTCATCCTGCCGCAGAGGCCTGTTGGAAATTAACCCCCGAGCTTTCCACCTCGGCAAGAGAAGGAGAGTGTCACCGTGGTTTTGTTCCCTGGTTAAAAAAAAAAAAAAGCAGAGGAGATTTGGGCACGTCACCAAGACGGGAGTCGGAACCACCCCGTGGAGCTGGGCACCGCTCAAGGGTCCTGTCCGGGCCCTGGAATGGCAGCACCTCAGCGCTGGGTGATTTCCCTCTGGAAAGAAGTCACTCTTGCAGTCCCTGCAGCTGCTGGGTGGGCTGAGTCAGACCCTGCTCTGCCACACGTGCCCCAGAGGGAGTGTCCAGGCTGAGGCCACCACTGCCACCGTCTCCCACCACCTCAAGTCCTCCCTCTCGGGAGCAAAATCCCACCACCTCTGTAACTGAGGGGTGGTAACATGCCAAATAATCTCCATCTCCAGACTGTCCAACACTTTGGGAAGGTCAAAAGCAAATCTGGGGTCTTCACCCCCAAGCTCGGGCTCCGGGTGGGCTGAGGCACAGCCACAGGGATGCAGCCTCCAAATCCCACCACAAGCAAGAGACTCGGGAGACATCCTGCCCATCTGGTACAGTGGGCTCTACCACAGACATTCCCTCCTATTTTTGCTAAGTTTTAGAACTGTTAATCCACAGGAAAGCTCAGAGAGAATGGACTTTCCTACAAGGAAAGAAGTTTTCCAATGAGCTCAAATCCAAGCACTCACAAAACTTTAAGGCAGCCACCAACAAACCATCAGGCTCCAGCAAAAAGTCCTGTTTAGTCCTGCACCCCCACAGTCCCAGCAGGAACACTAGAGAGTAGAAGCAGCAAGCTCAGAAGCCTGTGAGCCCATCAGTGCCACTTCTGGTGTCTCCAAAGCACTCCCCTCCTCACCACTTAAAAGTCCCAAGCCCAGCACTCGAGGCTTGGCTCTTTGGATATGCCAGGACAATATCTGGGCACGTGCCAGCAGGGCTCCAAGAGGTGCCAGAGGGAGCTCAAAAGCGGCCAGAGCTCAGGTCCTGAGCAGAGACCCTCCTAACCATGCTTTCCTCAGGGGACCAGCATAGTCTCTGCCACTCCACAGGCAGTGAAAGTCACTGAGAACACCCTCTCCCGTCCACCCTTCAAGCAACCAACCACCACAAGCAGCAGGCACCTACCATCTCCAGCTGAATCTGCTCTCTGCAACAGCATCAGAGGCCTCAGGTTGTAGCCAAGGCTTTCACTTATGCAATAACTTTGCACATACCTGCCCTCTCTCTCAGCAAGACCTGCTGAGGTTCCCTGTAGCAAGGGAAGAAGAAGAGGGCAGCTAATTTGAATGCTGTTTTACCATCTGGTTGGGATTAAGGTCTGGGCAGGTCAGCTCTGGCCACAAGACACCTCACTGCCTCACCTGCTCTCAATTTGACACCCTCAGGTCCACCCACATTCAGCTGAGCATCTCCTGACAAGGGGCTGCTCAGGTGCCCGGGGATAGCTCCGAGTGATTCCTTCTTCCTCAGGGCTTGTCCACCAGAGACTTTCAGCGAGGTTAATCTGGATCAGCTTTTGAAGGCAAGGCTCAAACTGCAGGAGGCTCCCAAGCAGCCTTAACCCAATTAAGCACCAGTCCCTTAGGAGGGAGGCCAGCTGAGCTTGCGTTAAAGCCCATCAAGCGCCCGGTTAATCAGGTACATTTTAACACTGGTCACCCCAGCGGAGGCCACCGAGCCTGGAGACACCTCGTCCTTTTCCCCTTCCTTCTGTCACTCGGGTTGTTTCTGCCATTACTTCGGGCAGCAAGATGAAAGGCCCAGCAGCTCTGCCCTCACCCACTTTGCTCTCCAGGCTCCCCTCCGGTTTTTCTTTCACATTAACTGTGTCACACACCAGATTCTCATTGACTAAGTGCCCGAGGGGGAACCCTCGCTGAGTGTTAATTGCTGCTAATGAGCTGTTGCTGCTTTCCTTCCAAGAGCACCAATTACGGCAGCACTCAGGCTCTGCAAGAAGATGGGAGCCTGCAGAAAATCAAGGCAAATTTTACTCCAGACCCTGACTTTGGACTGCCAGCAACTCCTGGAAAACGCTTGAAGTCAGGATAAAACTGGGTGAAGGATGATAGTCAGTAGCTCTCCTGATATTGCCTGTCCCCTTGTTCCTTGTAAGGTGGACCAGGGGTGAATGAGAAGCCTGTGACTCGCTTCCCATGGCTCCTGTTGCCTTGCAGGGATGTCTGCACACAGCTCCTCACCCGAGTTCTTGCTCAAGTCTCCCTCCAGCCACAAACGCAGTGTCCTGCTGGTGAGTTTCACCCGTGGGTGCTGGCCCAGCTGGCTCCTAGCACAGCAGGACTTGTCTCGTTCCATGTGCTACCAGAGGAGGTGCAGGAGGGACTCAGCAATGCGTTTCAGTGGCCACTGACATCATTTCAGCATCAACCCTTACCCCAGCTCCTGCCTCGGCCACAGCTGGCTCCGTTCCCACCACAGTTTTCACAGAACCCTGGCATGGTTTGGTTTGGAAAGAACCTTAAGGATCAACTCGTTCCAACGCCCTGCCATGGGTAGGGACACCTTCCACTACCCCAGGTTGCTCCCAGCCCCATCCAGCCCAGCCCTGAACACTGCCAGGGATGCAGGGGCAGCCACAGCTTCTCTGGGCACCCTGTGCCAGGGCCTCCCCACCCTCACAGGGAACAATTTCCTCCTCATATCTCATCTAAACCTGACCTCCTTCAGCTTAAACCCATCCCCCCTTGTCTGGTCACTACACACCCTTGTAATAAAAATAATAACAATCCTTTCCAAACCTCGTTTCCCTCCCCTGGGTGAGGGTATAAGCTGGCACCAGCTGTAGCCCTGGAAGTATAATGAGATGTTCACCAGCTAAGAAGCACTGAAGCCACTGCTGTTCCTCAGCTCTTTCCTCTAATTTACCTCTCTCTAAGCTGCAGCCCAAGAGGGAATTTTAAATCAGGGATGTGTTAAGATGGAAAAAGCTTTTGCTTGAGTGCTTACAATTGTGAAGGACAAGACACGGTCCTGAGACACTTCACCAAAATATATTGAATCTGTCCACAGTGCTGGTAAGAAATTGTCCAGTGTCTCACTCTGACTTTCTCAATGCAATTCTTTTTGGCCGTGCTAAGAAACATTCACATCCAAACCACTCTTTGTGAAAGCCTTGAAATGAAATGGAGATGATTTAATCCATGGAAACAGATCCCAAGATTTTTGGTCTTGCCATCTCGATCTGAAAGGAGACGCAGAGATCACCTGCAGCTGGGGGCTCCCTCTGCCCCGATTCTCCCAAAGCCACAGCTCCCTCCTGGGCTCTGGCACAGGTATGGGAGAGCAGAGACGTCTGTGTGAGCAGCAGCAGCAGCCAGCTCGCTCTCCTTCAGCTGCAGACCCGAAGCTGTTGTTCGCATCAAAGCACCTGGCTCCCGTGGCACCGCCTTTCCGCACTTTGTTAACTTTTATTTCACGCTATTTCTCCCGTTTTGGCTTCCCCCCTAAAATTCCTTCTGCAAGTTCGCCAGCTGCCCTGCTCATTTAAGCACAATACCTTACAGCAGTCGCTCAGCAGGAGCTCTGCCTGAGCAGAACTCCTCGGGCTGAGGTCCCCTGCTCCTGTGTCTTGGGGTTCACCCACCAGTTTTGGGGGAATGCCACCAACCTGGCAAGCAGGAGTTCACCTCGGTTTTTCCCAAGCACACACACTAGTTTCCCAGTGGTTTCCCCACAAGCATTGTTCCCCAGAAACCATCCTCAGCAGGGATGAGCACAGGGAGGGAGGATGGCCACCAGCACCACCAGGCTGGACGGGGCTTTGAGCAGTGTGGTCCGGTGGAAGGTGCCCACGGCAGGAGGGGTGGAGCTGGATGCACTTAAAGGTCCTTCCCACCCAAACCATTCAGTGATTCCTTTTTCCTGTGATCTCTGAAGAAGCCGGCCAAAAGCAGCCCAGAAGACCTCAGCGGCAGCAGGATTCAACTCGTGCCCCCTCATTTCCCAAATGCCAGGCACACTGGATTTCAGTTTTCTGAGTTTAGCCTACAAACTATCATTCTCATCCTCTGCGCAGACCAGTGAGGTCTGCAGAAAGAAAANGGACGGGGCTTTGAGCAGTGTGGTCCGGTGGAAGGTGCCCACGGCAGGAGGGGTGGAGCTGGATGCACTTAAAGGTCCTTCCCACCCAAACCATTCAGTGATTCCTTTTTCCTGTGATCTCTGAAGAAGCCGGCCAAAAGCAGCCCAGAAGACCTCAGCGGCAGCAGGATTCAACTCGTGCCCCCTCATTTCCCAAATGCCAGGCACACTGGATTTCAGTTTTCTGAGTTTAGCCTACAAACTATCATTCTCATCCTCTGCGCAGACCAGTGAGGTCTGCAGAAAGAAAACTGCAAAAGATTTGTTATTTCCCTAGTGTTCCCATTTTCCCATTCCTTTCCCACAGAAGCAAGGGTCTTTTTTTTGTTTTGTTTTGTTTTGTTTTGTTTCCCAACTTTCAGGGGAAAATCCTGACAAATGGAAGCCCTGATTCATACCAGCAAAAATTTGGCCTTTTTCAATTTAAGGTGGAGCCCTTCTTGTCTGAGGATGAAAACATTTCTCTTAACTGCACACAGAGGCAAGGACAGAGCCTTTGCCCTGCCAAAGCCAGGGCCGAGTGGTGTTGGGTGCTGATGGACACCACGAGTGGAGAGTTGTTGTGCAGGCTTTTCATCTGCTCCACGATCAGGAAAGCACTGCCACACTGGCTCACAGCATGGCAGGTGGGCACAGGGTGGCAACGGTGGCTGTCACCAAAGAGACTTCCAGAGGTGGGAGAACATCTGGGGAGGGTTGCTTGGGCAGGGACACAATGTGACGCCTCTCTGTGTGGCTGGGATGCCTTGGAAGAAAGGTTTCCCCATCTTCCTCCTACGTTTTCTCAGGCAGCTGAAGGATGGGTGAGAAAGACTCAGGAAGGGAGGAGGGAAAGTGCTGCTCCTCTCCATCACCACTGCCCAAAGAGAGACACCTGCTTCCCTCTTCCCTCTGTGTCCTGCCTGGGAAGAGGCGAGGAGAAGAAGCAGACTTGGGAAAAGGGGATTTATGGCTACAGCCTCTCTGCTCCCACAGCCGAGGGAAAGAAAAGTGATGGGGAAAGAAGATCAAAGGACAAATGTGTCCCTAAAACCCTCCCTTACAGCTTTTCTCCACAGATGCTGCCATCTGTGCTGCTCCAGCGGGCACCTCTGCCTGTCACCAGGAGCCAACAGCAGGGAATGAGTTTTCTCTGACTCTGAGACAGAAATGGCTTTAAATAAAACAAAAAAAGGAAAAGCCGCGACATTTTTTTCCCCTTTCCCCATCTCCGTCCAGAAAGGACATTTGGCGGAGCCCCGAGCGCTGGGAGCCATCAGCGGGGCTGTCGGCACCTCAGAGGCTCCAGCAAGGAGGGCAGGTGGGTGCAAGCCCCCGACTGCACCAAGGACGCTGCTCCCCACAACCCGGGGTCCCCCATCACGTCAGTGGGTCTTCCTCTCCATCCCACCCCTTGCTGCTGCATCCAAAGACCCCTGGGGAGAGCAGGAGTCCCCCAACGCAGCCCACGTGGGTTTTCAAGGCATTTTGCACCTGCAGCACTTAGTAAAGGGACACCTACTCCTCCTCCAACCACGGGAATCTCCCCGGGGCAAGGTTCAAGAAGGCTTATGCACGCCCACCCACACCTTTCCAAACCCTGCACCTCGCGTCTAGCACTGCGGGGTTGCCTTCTTCTCCCCACTCCAGCACTCAAGAAAAGGCATTTTGAACACAAATTAAGAAATCGGACTTTAGACGCATCCAGGGAAGGTGGGGAAGGGCAGCAATTCCCCAGCTACACGCCTTGCAGGGGATCAGGGTGAGCAATATCCTTGGCACGGGCTGCTCTGCCCAGCCCGGGGATGCCCACAGTCCCACTGGCACCTAACCAGAGGCTGGCAGCTCTGCACTGGGAATCCCCCTGGGGGGAAAAAACATTTTACTGGCAGGGCTTCACAGAGGGGTGCCATGTCACACCACAGCATTTACTTCTTTTGATGGCAAATCCCGTGGGAAAACACCCCTCGGCCTTGCCACCCTGGAAAGCCGCTGGTCGGGAGCCATATCCAGGTGCAGAGCAGCTGCTGGGCAGAGGGTGCACCCCACCCCTTGACCCACCACCCCCCACAAGCCCCACGCCTACCGCTGGGGCGAGTCAGGGTCGAAGCAGGTCCTGGTCACGTCGGTGGCCCGCGGGTCGCAGCAGTCGCCGTCGTCGAAATCGTCCAGCATGTTGTTGCACTCCATGTGACAGACGCCGTCGCGGCGCTTCCAGGAGAAGCAGCGGCCGGGCCTGCGGCAGTCCCCGCCGTCGTAGCCCGTGAGGGGATGCTCGCACTCGGGGTCGCAGCGCTCGTTGCCCACCTTGCTGGGCTCGCAGCCCAGGAGGACGGCGCGGCGGCGCAGCGAGGAGTTGCGCACGTCCAGCAAGCTGAGCTGCCAGGAGATGTTGTAGGGCTGGAAAGCTTCGCTCAGAGCCCGGTGCTGCCGCCAGATCTGCTCCCAGCTGACCGTGGGCCGCCCGCCGTCGTCCTCGGCCAGGTTGACCACGCGGTAGCGCACCGCCTTCCAGCTGCGCAGCGGCCAGTGCTGGTTGTAGTGGGACACCAGCTCCACGTTGTCGCAGGCGGTCTGCCCGCAGGCAGGGGGGCCCAGCGGCCGCAGGATGGGCGACGGCGGGGACAGCAGCACCCACTGCTGCGGGAAGGCACCCTCCCGAAAAGGCACCCAGCGTTCCTCCGGCGTGGCAAAGCCAGCGGCCAGAGCCAGCCCTGCCGTCTCCTCAGCCGCCTCCTCTAGAAAGGAACGCTGGAGGTGGGACTGGGACAGGGCACCTTGCCACAGGGCCAGCCCGGCCAGGTGTCCCCGGAAAGTGTGGGCGGTGCCCCAGGCGTCCCCCCCCAGCAGCAGCGTGCGGCAGGAGGACATGAAGGCGCTGTGCAGGGGTCCCTCCTGCCCGCCGGCACGGCCGACCCGCACCCCGTCCACGTAGAGGGCCATCCACCGCCCGTCGTAGCTGGCGGCCAGGTGCGTCCATGCCTCAGGGCGGTAGCGGTGGTGGGAGGTCACCTCCGTGGCAGTGGCAGCCCGGTCCGTGCGCAGGGAGAAGAAGAAGCGGGCGTCCTTCTTGCCGCCGAGCTGCAGGGCACGGATGCCCAGCGCCCAGCCCTTGTCGCTGGGTGAGTGCGAGCAGTTGTCGAAGACACCTGCAGCAGGTCAGGGACAGGGGTGGAGAGAGAGAGGAGAGCTGGTGAGGACCAGAAAGCATCACCACTCCTCCGTGGAGCACAAACCGGGTCCTTGGCGGCAGGTAAATGAGGGTGGTCAGAGGCTGGGCAGCGGGTGCCCCACCGGCGGTGACACCCCAGCCCCCACTCAGAATAATTTGGATGAGTAGGTGGAGCAGCCAGGAAGAATGGCAGGGCCAGAGAGGCGGGATGGAGAGGGGAGGAAGAGCGTGGATGGGAGGAGAGGCTGAAGAGCGAGGTGTTTCTGAGTTGCTCTCCGTAGGAGTGCTCCGGCGGGATGGGATTAGAGGCTAAGCTTTTTATCTGCGAGCCAAAGCTTTTAAGAATTAGAGCACAGCAACCCAAAGCAATACAGGCTCCCCCAGGGATTGCTTCCCCAACAGCTTCCAGGCAGATTTACAGCTCTCGTTCATGCTCCAGTTTCCCTCCCAGTCATGCATCCAGCACTGGCGGGAGAGGGCTGGCGAGGGATGTGCTGCCTCCAGCCTGCCGAGAGCACTCCTCTGCCCCTAAGGTCACCTGCACAAAAATCCATTCCCAGGAACAGCCTCTCCCTCTGCCCCCAAGCATGTTGCAAATCTGTTTTAGGCTGGGCAAGACCTGGAGCTGTGCTGACTTTCCCCCAGGCTGATGAGTGCCCACGGCAAAGAACCAGAGGCTTGTGGGCACCAAACGCCCTTGGGAATCAGTGGCTGAAAGGCACTTAAACACGGGCAAGGATGAAGAGACCTGCTGCTTGAAATAAATGCCTCTGGGCTCCTAAACCACCACAGCCAGGACGTTCAGGTCACTGGTCGAGGTGGACGAGCTCGAAGTCACTCTTTGAGCCCCACCAGTGTCTCCTGGGGACCCCCCGCTCTCCCATTCATCACCCCAACAAGCAGGGTCCCAACGCTGACAAAACCTGCTGCCGTGCCCAGAGGCTCTTTTTGTGCTCCTGCTGGGGTATTTCTTATTCTCCATCCTGCTTTCCCTGCTGGATGGATTCTCCTGCCCCTCACTCTGCCCCTCCCGTCGCACACACTGCCTGCCCGTCTTCACGGCATCGGGACCTCGTGGTCCAAAATGAAGCCCTCCTGCCTGTGCCGCTGTCTTGCCTGTCCCTGGGGACACCCCACCTGCTGCCAGAGCTGCAAAGAGGCCAGCAGAGAGAAGCAGAGGTGCAGAAGAGCTCCTCCAGGAGGAGCAGGATCTCCCAGCTCTCATCCAGGGGATGTGTCCGAAGCCAGGTTACCATGACCCCACGTCTCCCCCTCACAAACGCGGCTGGCAAAGGTCCCGTCGAGCCCTGCTGCGCCCCAGGAAGCAGCACCCCTCCCTCCATCCATCACTTTCACTGAGGGCGAGATGGGTGGCGGCCTCTAAACCATCCCACGGCCGTAACCACCCTGGGCATGGATCCCTGTCGCTGCTCACTACAAAGGCAGCCACGCACAAAGCCTCCGTGGGCGGATGGGCTTCGGCCAGCTCTTGTTTTCTGGTGGATTGTGAAAGGGAAGCAGAAAGACCAGGGGAGGCTGAGACAGTGAGAAGCCAAAAAGCAGGAGGTGAGCAAAGGAGCCTTGCAGAAGTGAGAAGGCAAAGGTGGGGAGTGCTTTTGGGCTGGGTGCTGGCTGAAAGGTGCTGAGACCTGCACACTTGAAAGCCATCTTTTGGTTCTCCCTGGGGTTGAGGAAACAGGGCTTGGTACATTCTCTCTGGGGAAAACTCATGCAGTTCACCTTGAAATGATTCAGAGTGCCCCAAATCTGATTAAACCCCAAGATATAAATGGGAAAAGCAGCATCAGGGGTGGAACAGCCCCTGGGGTGAGCGTGAGCTATCATCCTCACAAACCCATGCTGGAGCCAAGCCGTGCCTGGCAGTGCCTGGTGAGTTCAACATTGGCCAAAAGAAATTTAAGTGAGCCCAGAACTAGGTGTAAGGACTTCATCAAAGTCCTCAAAGGGACTTCATCAAAGGGATGTAAGTAAGGCCAAGGCCAGCTCTACAACAGGGGAGGAAAATGAGTAAAGCAGCAGCTGGTGCTTCTTAGGTGTGGCCCGGGCTGACATCCCCACATCAGCAGCAGCGAAGGCTCTGCAGGCAGAGCAGCATGTCCCACAGCCAACAGCCACTGTGTGACAACAGGGTCTAGCACCAGGTCCTGACATCTCTCAAGGGCCTTCAGGAGAAATCATCAAGGGAGCAGTTTCAAGACCCCAGAGTTTGCTGAGGTGCTTCGTATTTTGTCCTGAGGCAACCCACCAGGAGGGAAAGAGCTGTTTGTAGAAGAAGGGCGAGGTATCTCCTCAGCAGCTCTAAGTACAGCGCTGCCTCTGGTCCCTCAGGCGGGCAAGGGGAGCTCTAGCCTGGTTTATGCTGCTCACCTGTGCCTTAGGGTAACGCCTTTGGGGGTTCAGACAAGAGCTGTTGGTAACAGCACAAAAAAATTTGAAGAGGAAGGTACCTGCCAGGGAAGGTCACGGAGAAAAAGCCCACAAAGAGATCAAGGGTGCCGCTCTGTAAGGACCGCGCTGCAGGCAGCCTCCCCCACTGGGGCCAGGAGTTTTGCAGCACAAGGAATAGCTCTCAGGCGTGCTTTGAGACCCAGGTACTGGGGGAAATCGGCTGCCAAAGCTCCAGAGGGTCTGACAAAGGCCAGGAGCCTCTAGTCATGGTCACCCCTCAGGGTCTGCAGTGTGAACCAGCTCAGGGACCCAAGGAGGACATCTGGATTTAGACACAGCAGATGTTTGGGACGGTCTCTGGTGAAGGATCTGACCCAACAAAATCACCTACAGTCTGAGTAAAAACAAACCTCAGCCTGGCACAAAGGGAAATCCCTTGGGGTTCACCAGAAGCAGAGCAGGCATAGTTGGAGGGGAGCCAAAAAAGGTGGGAAAGGAAACAGCATCACGTGAAAGGACGCACATCTGCTGCCCAAAATGAGTGGGACAAGGAAGGAGGACACGTTTCCTTCCCTAACAGTGGCTGTGGCAGGGTACTGGGGTTATACTCCAGCGGGAATCCCCATATGAAGGAGTGGCTAAGAAGGATGAACAACCCCATCCAGGGTGACCCTGAGGCAAAATGTGGCATCTAGGGTGAAAAAACACCGGCTCCTGAGCCTTCAATCCAAGCAGCAGCTGCACCAGCTGACAGGACAGCTTGCTTTCCACCACCAGAGCTGCTCAGCCTGGCCTTGCTTCCCAGGCACTGATGCTGGGAGAGCTCAGCTCTGCCCTGCTTTGCTCCTGCCTTCCCTCACACATGGACCCTTGGAGCGTCTCCAGCTCCTCCACACCTTTGGACGACCTCATGCTCAGTCTCCTCTCTTTAGACAGAGCAGGAGCAGCAGATCAGAAGGAGACTCGGCACCTGCTGAGGGCTGGCAGCTGCTTCTGTCACCTGCTCACTCAAAATGCCAGCAGCACCGGGCTGTCCCCCTTTGGCCACCCACGCCCGGGCCCCTTGGTCCCAACTGCAGGGAGACAGTGGGAAGTGATCAGTGACTCAGACAGCCGGAGGTTCCTGGGGCTGACTCAAACCCCGGAGCGGGGAAGCTGGGGGATATTACTCGAGTGAATGCCAGCGCTCACGGGTGGTGCTTTCAGCACTAACAACTGTCCCACCCTCCAGAAGGAAATTAAAAAATACAGAATAAAAAATAATAATAAAAAAAAGCCTCTGCTGGCTAGCTGGGAAACTCAAAACCCAGCACCTGCAGGCCAGACCTCCAGATGCAAACAGCTGTGCTGCTGATGCGAGGACTGGGAATTGTGCTCCGTGCATCCCAAGGTGCTGCCTGCCAGCAGGGAGGCATCAAGGATGCTGATGGGAAGGTGGGCAGCGGGGTGGATGCCAGGGAGTTTGGGAGTTTCCTTGAACACGGCTGTTTTTCCCTTCTGCCACAGACTCCAGCCCATCCCTCCTACCCCTTCCACAGCACAGGTGTGGTTACTGCCCTACAACTGAGGAGATACATCAGTGAAAGCAGCCAGGCAAAGCAGAGGGAGCTTCAGTGGAGTGATCACAAGCCAAGGGAGAGTTAGGATGGAGAGAGGGATTCCCCAATCAGCTTGGCTGGGGCAGCACAGGGACACGGGAGTCCCCACTGGGGGACCCCAGACATCAGATGCTGCCATCTGTGCCCAGCCCTTCCTCGCAGCCCTGCACTGCCCTGCCCAGCTTGTACCCAGGCACAAACACCCATCCTGGCATGGCTGAACGAAGCACCGCTGCAGGAGGTGGCATCTGCCCCACTGTATGCCTGTGTGCCAGTCTCCTCTGTCTGCTCAGCTTCTCCATCACAGCATCGTTAAGGTTGGAAAAAAACCTTAAAGGTCAAGTCCAACAGTTAACCCAGCACTGCCAAGCCCACAAATAAAGCACATCCCTAAGAACAACATCCATACATTTTTTGAACATTTCCAGGGATGGTGATTCCACCACTTCCCTGCCTGTTCCAGTGCATGACAACTCTTTCAGAGAAGAAATTTTTCTTACTATCCAATATAAACGTCTCCTGGCACAATTTGAGATAATTTCCTCTTGTCCCATCACTTGTTACTCAGGGGAAGAGGCAGACAACCGCTACACCCTCCTTCCAGGTAGCTGTGGAGAGCAATAATGTCCTCCCTGAGCCTCCTTTTCTCCAGGCTGAACCCCCCCCAGCTCCCTCAGCTGCTCCTCAAAGGAGTTTCGCCTGTTTCTCAGCAAGCACTTGAAGGGGCAGCTCTCAGTAGAACAAGCCCCCGGGGCCGCCCCCTGCCCCGCAGAGCCCTCGGGGCCGCAGCCCGGGGCATCGCACCGGGGCCGGGCCGTGAGCGCGGCGCGGCTGCCACCGTGCGGCCACCGGCCCGGGACCCGCGGGGAGCCCCGCACA
>VXBT01000184.1:1080515-1097440 GCA_013400235.1 Oriolus oriolus | reverse complement strand
AAATTACCTGATTTGAATGAAATACTGTGGACACGCTCTGGACTTTTTTTTGTTTTTACAGAGCATCTGTGGTTTCCCTTCTCCCCGGTTCAGATACGAGAACGTGTTCATTGTAGTCTGTATATAAACTCTTAAGTCTGTGAAATGGATGTCAAGCCCAGTGCACTGATCTGTTGGTTTTTTTCTGCATAGCTGGCTTCTTTTGCACTCACAGTAAGAACCACATCTGGTTTTTCTGACCAGCAGATTGACTGATTTGGATTCTTGAGCTTGACACAACCATCAGAAATGTTTCCTATTACAGTAGCTTCATTATGTTGCTCCACTCATGTTCTGTGTTTTAACAAAAGCATTCCTTTTGTTCTGTTTAATCCTTTCACTCAAAGTGTTTCTAAGTTCCAGTGTTATTTCAATGCTTAGGACATCATTTGATGTGCTTTGAGCCCAATGGTTCAGTCCTGATGCAGTGACTAATTTCTGCTAATTAACTTATAGTGGTGTTCAAGCTGGACAGAAGGGCACTTTACATTGTTGTCACTATGCGGTGTAGGTTTAAAATGACTGTGAGTGTGTAGTAGTGCCAAGACTTGTTTTATGGTCTTCTTGGTATGTTTATTTTGTATCACAGAATGAGTGAGGTTGGGAGGGACCTCTGGAGGCTATTTGTTCCAGCCCTCCTGCTCCAGGAGGACCACCTTTAGCTAGTTTCCCAGATCTGTATTGGGTTTTGAATTCCTTCAAGAATGGAGACTCAAGCCTCCATGGGCAACCTGGGCTCATGGTCAGTCACTGTCACAATACACTTGAATATCATGAGGGATATTCAAACTCAGTACCTCTCATGGTATTGGTGTTGATTTCTGTATTAAAAATTGCTGCAGCTTCAGACTTTTGCAACTCTTGCATCAACACCTGTGGTCCACCTGAAAACACTTCCAGTGGGAGGGGGAAAAAAGGAACATTAATATTATCAACTTTCCTCAATACTCTCCAGAACTTGTGTGATAGGATACCAAATCTTTATGTTGCTGCTAGCAGCTGATGATCTGGTGTCAGTAGCCCAGATGTGGTGGAAAATTGATAGCAACCATATAAGCAGTTTTACTTATTTCAGGGAGTTACCAGTTTTTAATTAAGATGTGAGTTGTCATTTCCCATCCACAAAAGTCACCAGCATAGAACACCAGTATAGAACAAAGTCCCTGTTCTGGAAAAGTGAGAGTGATTGTACTGAGATGAATCAACACTGAAAGAATTTTAGAGTTTTACCCACTATTTCAGGGACTTGAGTTAACAGGTAGTGAGAAAAGCATTAAATGCTGCAGTGACACCCTTTATATGAGTAAGTTTTTGTGAAGCTATTACACTGTATTTAATTGAACTTGATATTTAATAAACTTTGCTATCTAGGACATGGCTTTGTTTTATTGTTCCCCTTCTTGACATTGCTTTCCACCCCTTCCCTGCTCATAGAACTCTCCAGAGCTCTCCTCTGCTCACAGATGCACCTTGCCTGGCCCCCTATAAGAGACTGGCCTGCAACTGATGAATGACTCAAACACTGGACCATTTGCAGTAACTGCCCAGGTGCTGCAAGAGACTGGACTGGCTGAAACAAGAGTGGCCTCCCCAGTGCAGGTGGGTGTGCACACCTGAGGCTACCAGCCGGGGTTCCAGATAAGGGAAGAGGCTGATAAGAGGCAAATCCTGCAAAGTGGGATAGTCCTTACCATGCCAGTGTCTTCCCTTACATAATGACTCAGCTGTGAAAAGTCCCCTCTGAGTACCACAGGATGAAGGTATTCCTCTCGGCTGATGGGCCATGAGTGATTGAACTATACTGGGTAAGAGATAGCTGCAACATCTTAGAAGATGTCAGTGCCTCATGGAATGTCCCATGATCCAGTAATGCATCACCCAGGGGAATTACAGGGGCCAATTCCACCTAGCCTCAGCATAATATAAACCCCATGGACCTGATGTTTTGTGGACTCTTTCCTCCCCACTTGATGGATACAGTCTGCAACCACCACATCAACAGGACTGCAGCCGCCAACAAGACAAGAACCAACAGGCCGTCATTGGAGCATAAGGGGTGGTGATATTTCTGATGTTCATCCTGTTTCTCAGTCTCTTTCTCTCTTCTCTCCCTCCCTCCGTTTGTCTTTTTCCTATCTCTACCTCACATTTACTGTTAAATAAAAATCTGTACTAATGACTTTGGCATATGGTCTCATTTGCACCTTTATTCAGGCAAAGGCTTCTCTATTAATTTTAATAAGCGGATCTCAACAGCCAGAAGGCAGGCAAATGTGTCCCTTTCCTGCAGGGGACTTGAAGCACAGTCACATCAAAATCGTGGGCTCGATCTGAGCTATTGCTAATTATCAGTTCCCAGACCCTTCCTGCATTTTAGAGCAATCTTCCTTATGGTCTGTGCAGAAGGCAAAGGCAGCGGGTGAGCTTCTGGTAGCCACGAAAGACGGGCAAATCCCTCAGGTTTTGAGCCTGTGGGGAGCTGACCCAGCTGTAGCCCACAAAGAAAAAAAAAAGGTGCTAGGAAATATCTCCAGCTTGCTTTTGGGAGTTTGTAGCATCTCAACACCCAGAAAGAAAGTGCAGAACCTCTGGGCCTTCGCCTTCTGTTGCGATTGGGACAAACAGGGACGTGATTTAAAGCGTGTTTGTAGCCGGCTGCGTGCTGTCGGTTGGCTGGTGGCGCGGCAGAACAGAAAGGCAGCGTTGGCAGGTGGGGTGCGCGGCTGAGAAATCCACTCCTTCTCTTGAAGGTCCAACTCCAGTGTCCCAGTGAGGACACTTGGTGACCTCAGAGGGGCTAAGGCAGTCAGGGGAGGCTACTGAGGCCTGGAAGATAGGAAATACCTGCCTGGTCTTCAAGAAGGGAAGGACAGAGGAGCTGAGGAACTACAGGCCAGTCAGCCTCATCTCACTGCCTGGGTAGGTGATGGAGTACATTCTCCTGGAATGAAGATGTTAGGGACAAAAATGTGATGGGGAGGAGTTGGCACAGGTTTGTAAAGGGGAAAATAATGCCCTGCCCATCTGGTAGCCTTCTATGATTATGTGAGTAATTCAGTGGACAGAAGGAGAGCAGCACACGTGTCTTTAGCAAGGCTTTTTTTGGCTTGCACTGTAACAGTCACATTTAATTTTTGGAACTTCCTGATTGCTTTCCAAAGGGAAAGAAACTGTGTTTCTTATTTTCCTTGCTAAGGTATTTTAGAAACCCTTTCAGGTCAGTAGCTGCAGACAATTACTAGATTTCATAATTCAGTTGTACAGAATATATAATCTGTTTCAGGAAATCTCACTATACCAGTTGCTTTTTCCTCACAACAAATGATGTAAGTTGTCTGGGTTTTCCAGTCTTCAAAATGTTGCACCGAATTGTGGCCACAAAACATAGTTTTTCATTGTTATTTATTAGCTGAACAGTGGCTTGAACAATTGATTAAAGGCTGTTTGAGTAGTGCTACCAGAACCCTCACATATCCACTCAGTGAACCTTGGCCTCTGAAATATCCAGGATCTGCTTGTAATTTGCTGACCTCTGCAGTTCCAACTGCCTCATTAATGCTTTGCAGAGAGAATATAACTCTGGTATCCTGTCAGCATACTGACCAACTGTTTTCATCTTCTCTTTACCTTAGAGGCACCTCTCACCACCCTTACCTGGATGTAGAGATAAACCACCTGTTAATAAAACCAAACAAGCTGCAAGTTCCCTTTGCCTGGAAAAGCCAATGGTAAATGCTTCTTTACTGCTGGTTTTGGTGAGAAGTGAAGGTTACTGACTGCTGGACAAAGCAAACTGAAAGCCAGTGTTAACATCTAGCTTATCAATTAGGGAAAGTCTAATCAGTTCATTAACTTGAAAGACGATTTGTTTGTTTTCTTGTTCAGCACTGAAAAACCTGTTGTCAAAAGTGGATGGCTGATTCTTGGCGTTTGTTGAAAACAACACCCTGAAAGTGGTGCTGCTACCATGTTACATGACAATACACAGGGTTACTCTTTACCCTGAAACTCCCCAAAGCTTAAGCGGTACTTTAGCTGAAGTTACTGTAATAGCTGACTATTCTACTACTTATTGCCTATGAGGAGTTATTAATCATTAATCATTACTTTTACTTAATCACTGCTATAGGCACAAAGTGACTTACACAAGCAGGGAGCACAGTCCATGTTTTCTTTGAGATAATTTGGACTATGTGAGGTACTATGAGCACAGCTGTGTATTGCAAATGACAATTTTCAGTTTTTATCTTCTCATAATTTCTTTTAACTGTAGAAACAGAGTAAAAAAATCTGCTCCCACCTCAGAGGCCTATTACCAGACATCTGTAGCAGCACCTCTATGTAAAATGGAGCTCTAGGCATCTTTGTAAACAAAAAATGCCTCTCACATTTATAAACAATTGTGACGCCTACGTGAACACTGCTGTCAGTCCCCTTCTTGCCATGAAGTGCCTACTGTCGCAGCCTTAGAGAAAAGTCACCTTTCATCTCCAGCTGTATTACCAAAATCCTGTGCATACAACTACATCCCATTTTGCAAGAATGGACAGACAGCTACCATCCAACTCAAATGCTCCCCTGGAATGGCTTTTCATGAAATGGAATCATGCTTACATAGTTTTAGTGCATCAAGGCAAAAGTAACACAGTACAAAGCTAACAGTCCTTTCACAGCAGCTAGGTAGCCACAGCAGAAATTACTTACCACAAAATTCTGAATGACATGGGCACATTTCAGCTCCCTTTTCCATACAATTCTTCAACCAACCTAATCAACAAAATGCCTTTGTATTTGCTCAAATTGTTTTATGCCGTCCTCTAATTTTCAAGAGTTGCAGGGCTGTAGCCTGGGAAGGCACTAATATTTTGAAGAATCTGGGTTTTAAAACCTGGTTAATTTCTTGGTATCCACAATGGAGCCAAGCCTTCTTCCATTAAGAAATGGACATATTTGGGGGTGAGGGTTTTATGTTTACCCATAGCTTTTTGGGCAAAGAAGCAGTTACTTTAAACATGAGCTGAATTTAATCTACTCTCCTAAATGACTGTACTGGTTTCCAACTTTATTTCTAAACAAAATCCTGCAGCTTCATTTTGCCATCTGGACCTAAGTCACTGTGATAAAAACCAACTTTCATTTTCAATATAGAAGACAAGATGTGTCGATGTTCTGGGCATGCAGTGAGGAACAAACAGATAAAATTATGTACCAGAAGTGCATGGAAAAGAGATTGCTCACCTGTACTTCTCTATGTCTAGATTATCTTCACTGATTAGGCCTTTTTGGGTCCTGCAGTAGAAGCTTTGTCATCGTAGAAGTTTCTCGCTTCATTAAGTTACTAAGGCTCAGGTGGCCCATGGCAGAGAGCATGGAAACTTCAGTACTTTCAGTACTTTCACAACTAATGCTCAGCTGCATAAAGGCCCAAGATGATGGAGGGCATTGCTTGGGCACACCTGTGTGTTGAAGAGTGGCCTTAACAGTAGGGTAGCCTGGTAATTCCCTTTTAGCTAAGGGCCATTCTGCTGGCATCTGCACTTTGCTGTTGAAACTCAGAAAAAGAATAATTAGAACCAAACTCAAAACTATTGACACATGCAGTGTGGTTGTAAAGCATTGTACATGTCTTATCCACAAATGAAATGGATGCCTACAAACATATTAATGTTTGTCTTTCTTACTGCTTTCTGCATTGGCTGGACTTCCATAAAATGGTGAAATCAGAAGTTACAGCATAAAACTCACAATTACTTGATAAATGTTATAAATGATGCAAGAAGTTAAACTAGTCTCTAGACAAATCAGGAAGCTGTCCCCTTCACCCACATAATGATCATCACTTAAATGATAACAATCGCTCTGTTCCATTTCTTATCAGACTGTTTCCACTCAGATCCTGACAATTTGAATTGAATGTCAGCCGATGACTTTTCAGGGAAGCCGTCTATGAAAATCAGAAGTGCAATTCCAGGGAACGATCCTAGCTTATTATAGTTACAGAAAATAATCCTAAGCCTGTCTTTTCGAAGTCCTTGACCATTTGCACTTCCTAGATTTAAGCTGTGCTTACGCCTGACTCTTGTATCCAGGATGAGTTAAGACAACCTGTAGAAAGGAACATGGCAAAAAGCAAGAAGGCTGCTTCCGTTCGGCATTGATGAGCACACACGTCCATAGATTTTGCACTTGCAGTTTAATCATGGAAATCATTCTGCACGCTCCTACTGCTAATGACCTGATTGTTAGGAGAAAGGCTGGCCCCAGTCCTATTGACTGTTTACGTCCTAATGTGCTGTTTTTTAAATCTGTTTCCAAACTAACTGAGGTTCTATTGTGTGGTATTTCCTCCACAGCATCACACATTTTCAATCAGCATCAGCTCCTTAGTCATAATCACTTCCTGCCTTGGCTTCTGTTCAGTCCTGTAACTCAGTGCAAAACAGAAGTCCCGTACATTCGGTCTGTATGCGTGAAATGGTACAGATGAGGTAGTATTTACGTGGCAGTTGGCAAGAAATGGTTTTATTAACTGGAAGTGCTACAAACCAAATTTGAAAAGGTTCTAGATAGCTATGGGGCTTATTGCTGCATGTTTTCTTCTGGTCTTTTGCATGCACACTGCTTTGAATACAATTTTGACAACCTGTCCCCTGTCTCCAAGGACTCTACATCACACACATGTTCATCAGTGCGAATGCTGCTGATCCCAGCCATACACCACCAGCAGCTCTGGCCAGTTTGCAGAAACATGGCAGCATTTATGTGCATACAAGTTTCCATCTGCATCATAAACAGAGTTGAAGTCTGAAAATTACACAAGTGAGAATTCCCAAAAATTTAAGCACAAAAATACAAGGCACTAACCATAATTAAAAAGTAACATTTTAGGATAGGAAGCTTCCATATAAAATCCCAGTGCCTAGAAAATGTTATCTCACAATTTCTCAGTATTTCTTGTAAGATGAATGATTTACAGAGATACAATAACTGTATCTGTGTTTAAGAAAATTTCACTACAATGACCACTGCTGTAAAGCCCAACTTTGTTCACATTCAACAGGTTTCCATCCTAGTTACTTCTATTTTTTTATGCATTAGAGTATGTCAGATCCAGCTTCTTCAATTTATCCACCTGAATAATTTCCACTCCCATTTCTATGCAGAGCACTGTAACCATCACTGCTGGATTCAACACTAAAGATAAAATAAACCTAGAGTATAAAACAACAAGATGGCAGGAAAGCCATTAAAGAGTTTTTAGCAGACAAAAGCAGTACATGCACATGTGCTTGTGCTCCCTAAAGTAACGAAAGCCTTTCATCTAAAAGTGCAAGTAGCAGGAAAGAAGTTGAGCATTGAGTGAAATTTTTGGCATCCGGCAGCACTGGTACTGATGTAAGGCTGAACGGCAGCAGCACATTGTTCCAAGCAAGTTCCAGAGCTCCCGGAACGTGCTGCAAGGCTCCAGGAAGGAACATATTACCAAGCAGGTAAGTCCTGCTTTTAGGGCTAGCAAGCAGGTTTTGGCAAAAGTCTGAATGCTATTGTGATTTTAGCTTTGATTTTCACCAGCGTCAATGGAGCTTTTATTCTCTTCAGGGAAAATGCTGCTGATGTAAGAAATAGCAGCATTTCTGCCATTACTGTAGAAACTACAGGAAAAAAAAAGGTCCCTGAAAAGGACCCTAAAACAAAGTGTAGCACACTGAGAGAGGTGATCAGGAACAGAATTTCCAGAACAAATACCTGGCTCTTTACTATCTTCTGTCATATATTTTTAACCTAGGTCTGGTACAAGTTTTCCCTCCTTCACCTCAAGAATCTTGACCTTCTGGCACATCTGGGTTTCATAGTTATTTGCCCATGAATACCCGATATTTGAAGTTATAATGCCTTATTATTTAAGCAACAGAGAAGCTAAAATTAATTGATATGACACAGATTTTCTGGCTACTGCAACATCCACTTAATCCACAGATTTATTTTCGTTATTCTTATCAATAAACTGCTGTTGTCCCAACTGGAAAGCAGAAATAAGAATCCATTAGTAAAAATCAGTAGAATAGCATACACAGGTGCCAAAAACTTATCACAGACCAAATATAACTAGCAAATACAGATAATCTTGGTGTTTTCACTGGCATAACTCACATTCATAGTTTCCAAGACTCTTCAACTGAGGATTCTCCTTCTTGAGAAGTGCCTTTGTGGTCATTGTAATTTAATTCCTAAAGGAGCAACAGCTCATGACCTAGTATTTGTCATGTTAACTGTGGAATAAATTAAATCCTTTCGTACCAATGCATGGAGAACACAACCCTGGTATTTGAGGATAATTTCTGTATTAATCTGCAGAATAAAATTCTTAGCATACTGCAGCAGCATGCAGGAGAGGCTGAGAGGTGGAATTATGTTGCCATGGGTACAAAACACCTACTCAGGCACACAGATCTGGTATATTTGCTATGAAAGTAGTATGGCAATGGCCATGAGATAAATGTATCATACCATCAGCCTGTGCTTTATCTTCAGTTCCAGCACAGAGTGTCTGATGTGTTTCTCAGCTGTTTACTTTTAAAATGGATTGAAGAATAAACACTACCTCCATGGCTAAGGACAGCAGGCTATGGCCGATAGCAAAGGTCAAGTTGTACAGAAATTCTCCACTCTTGGATTACATCCTCAAAACAGTATCTGTGTTCTTTCAGTCCAGTACAGGCAGTAACCCACTTGTAGGGCATGCAATATTTGAAGCACTTTGACTGCAACTGTGTGAAAGGGACATGGAGGCATTTAACGTGGATTGCAGTTAAGAGAAATTGCCCTTGGACCATAGAAAGTAGCTTCTGTGTTTCTTCATGCACACCAAATTAATTTACTTAATCTCTTTATAAACCAGCTCATTCATTTCACTGCAGGAATCCTTTTCCACTACTAGTCAAGAGATGTCCTTTCACTCCAAGATCTTTATTAAACAAACAAAAGGAGGAAGTGACCAACCTATGACAATGCAGGAAACTTAATGGAATATGACAATTACCTCCAATTCAGCATTACTTCCTTTTGTCCTTAGCATCACCTTTCTCTGCCCTTCTCATTTTTGTATAGTTGGTTTATTACTCTGCAAGGACTCACTGGATTTCATTGAATATCGCCTGTTACTTACTGAATCTTTAATCTAGGCTCATTGCAGGAAGACAGTTTCCACAAATACCTTTTTCCTATCTCAGCAGGGCTCTTTATGTACCCATGGAACCAGCTGACAGTCATAAGGCACCAGCAGTCAGAACTCATTGGGAGTACCTTCAGTTCTGAAAAGTTACTCTTTTTTTGTTGAGAGTACTTCTCTCCAGCAAGGTAAAGCAGAGGTTTTTTGCAGACAATACTACTCATCTCCTGGGAGAAATTTGCTTTGCTACATCTCTGCAATCACTAGTAAACAGGAAAACCTTCACCCTAGCCAGCTGGCACACAGCAATCAGCACACCCCTGCTCAGTACAGAACTATTACCTATGCTGCTCATTTCCCATTCCATCCAAGCCCTCATTCATACCTCTTCAGCATCTGAGGAGTTAAGTTTTCCACTCAAAAAATTCAGCTCTACTTTATTTGCTCTGTTTTACCTGTCTACTACCTTCAATGTGCTTGCAACACTGACTGCAGAGTGGGTTCCCCTAGCGTCAAGACACACACAGCCTTCCCATGTGCTGAGCTTCCACCCTACCCTTCCTCTGGGGACAAACACTCTCTTCTTCAGAATCACTAATACTAGGTCATCAGTCTATGTCCACTTTGTGGTTTCAATCCCATTGATTTTTCCCATCTTTCTTCATTTATGAAAACAATGACATAAATTACTCTCATTGGTGATTTGTTTTTTAGCTTGGACTGTACTATAGGCTTGATTCAAAGAAAATACTTTCAGACTGCTTATAATTCAACTTCATGCATGAAATACCATTTTATTGAGTGATTTCTCTGCAGCGTATACTTACAGAGACCTAGTTAGCCACTACAGCTTAGAGTCCCTGAAAGTTCACAAAGCTTTAATTGCATCTTACAATTTTTTAAAGAATTATCAAGTCCTAGATTTGATTTCAAGAAATCCCTTCTGACTAGGTCGCCTGGCTTTGATCCCTTCACCATTACATCCAGAAGAGGCTTTGGTCAAATCCAGACCAAAGCCAATGACATCAAATTAAAAGAAACGTTGGAACAGAAATTGTTACAAAACATGAGCTTAAGCCAAAAATCACAACAGTGAAAAGCTTTACATTGCTGCTAAGCATGAAGGTAAGCAACCTCCACAGTGTCAGTTTTAAGGTTTTAGAGAGAACTTTGCTTCTCAGCAGGCTCCATGTTGGCAGAGGTGAGCTACTGCCCACAATCCCAAGCAGACGTGAGCTGGCCATCCTTTGCCTATCTCATTGCAGAAGAGTCAATTTTACAATCAACTGTATATCAACCCACTTGGGCTTTGCACAGTCAGTTTTTATCAGGATCCTTTTCTAAAAGGGAGTTTATCTTTTTCAGTAATCCCTTGGAGAATGCCCTAGGTTTAGGTCAGCCTGTAAGTGCAGACACATCTTAATTTCTTCAAGCTGTAGCTCCCCACCATCCAACACACACAGGTTCACGGGCTCAGAAAAGTAAATGCAACAACTGAGGTCACCCACTTGCAGGAAAAAGATAGAGTTTGCAATCTATGTTTTAAACACCTAACTGTGAAACTACCATTTTCCAGACCATGGTTTACCAGCTTCAACAACTGGAATTCTCACCTGGTCAGTCCCTTGATTTTACTGATCAACTTCACTGCCATTGTTCCACAGCTCTGCATCTGAGATCAGCACTTCAAGGTCAGAGAAAATAATTTCAACTCACATCAGCAGCTCATCTTTTAAATCCCCAAGCAAACACAGGACCAAGGAGTTGCACTGCAAATGATGTGTTTGAGGTAGATATGCATTAGCATTCCATGACTAATCTCCAAACATAATTCCTCAGCTATAAGACAACATATTTCCATAGTTTTTCCAGTGTTTCTAAAAGTATTCAGTCCATGTGTTTCAACTATAACTCTCCTAATACATCGAACCCTAAGCAGTGCATTAAAAATCTGCTCATCCTGACTCCACTCCTTGCCTCTGCAGTTTTTGCTGAGCTTTAAAATGCCTAATTTAATAATCTGCTTTATTTTTTCTTTATCAATGCAATTCAGTTCTTATACTCTCTTTTCTCTTGTGCCAGTATCAGCATTTCAGTAGCAAAAAGGCTTTTTTGTTAACTGGTTAATGAAACTGATTCTTTTCACATAATGAATTCTAGCCAGACTTAGTACCCGCTTTTGGAAATCACAGAAAAACCCTAATCTGACTTATTCAATGTCTGCTCAGCAATTCCCTGCAGAAATGTGGACAGCAAACAACACATTACTAGATCACAAGATGGATAAAGGCAAAAAAAGGTTTGCTGGGCTTCACATGCTCCACCAAGAACAATCTCAGCAAACAAGCTGGAAGCTACATGAATTGAGAGAGACATTTTATGGAGAACAAATATTTTCACTTCAATGTATTTGGTTTCCAAACAGTGAACTTGCAACGAAAAGTACCAAATCCTACTTAATATTAAAATCAGTATAAAACCCAAAAATATGCACATTAAAATTCCTTTTTTGTTTGTTTTGACAGCACATTTATATACAGGGGGAAAATACTGGACCTGTGGGACACTGGAGAATAACAAAACCGGGTTTGTTCAAAAGTACAGACTTCTTCATGCTGATGTGGCCTTAAACACACTACACTGCACAGAGCCTGTCCCACTTAGCTTGGCTGTGGCTGATGTGTAAGAGGTCTACAAGTGATCATTGTTATGTGGGATCCTTATAGTCAATATTAAGGCAAAATTTTTCAAAATAAATAATTTACCTACCTAAAGTACTTCTGTGTCTTCTAAACTACATTCTAAGACAGTGGTTACACATTAGCAAACACACTTCTCTTTCTGTAGATCTTACCCAAATTTTGAGCAACACGACAGCTGCTGAAGGGTGAAGAAAGATAATGAGTTGGTCTGGAATTTAATGGGCTTCAGATAAATGACTGCATTTGGGTTTTTTGTTCCTGCTCAGAAGTCTGTTTCTCCAATTTGTCTGCAAGGATTAAGGCATTACAAACTCCTGCACCTCCAGTATACTCTTGGTGACGGAACAACAAAGTCTGACAAACAAGAAAAAAAGTATTATGTGCACAAGTCGTTAATTTGACTGTGAAAGCTTTCAATATTCTTCCTTTCTTCACTACACAAATACACAAAAAAAAACCCAACAGCTACAAAGAACAGTTTTCTACTTACAGCCAGAACTACCTTTAGAGATGGATAAACTGACTGTTACACATCTACCTTCAAATAATCCTGGGTTAACATGAAAAACCTTTGTTTACCTTTAGGAATGAGATGTTATTTTAAGAACAAGGTATATATACACAGTATCAGGACCATCACTGATACTCATTGCATTTCCCAGTGAAATTATGCAGCATGAAATCCCAAAAGAAATTCAATGAAAGTATCTTTAGCAAAATGTAGAAACTTTAATTTACATGCAAAACTACAATATATTCATAATAAAAAACTGGTGACTAAACAAATTAAACACAATTTGTAAAAACTGTCCACATTGCTAAATAGGTCTGTACAACCAAAGATTTACAAAGTCCCTGTGCATTTTCATCTTTTCAGTGCACAACTGAGTTTAAAGGTTCTGCTCGAATATTCCCTAAGTCAAGAGCTGAATCTGTCTCTTCATCAATTTCACCAATCACAGCACTGCAAGAAAAAAAAAAATCAGGTTATTATACGCTGAACTCAAACCACACAGTTCTAAAACAGAAGCTGTATTTTCTCTTCTAACAACCCTTACTTGCGGTTGAACTATACCAACTTCTTCTGATTGATGCTACATATTCCATGAAAACTTCTAGTGATGCACACTGGACTGTCTGGAAGTACTTTGTACCATGACTGTTTCTTTCCTTTTATTTTTCAGCAGCTTCCCTATTTCATGAGAACCCCCTATTTTGAAGTTACTGTTATTTATGTGTTGGTTCTTTTTACTTCTTCCTGTAAGGATGCTGAATTTCAGCATGTCAAGGAGTTGCATTAATACAGAATTATTACTTGTAATAACTATGTTTAAGTTTAAGATTGCAAAAAAAATTATATTTCACAGAAGCACATTTGTAATATATTTGAGTAATATGGCCGTATGATTATGTCTTTCATTATACATTTCAACTGTATGATGAAACGGTGAAATAATAAACAATAACTTGCTGTTTTATACACATTTTTACTATCTGAATGAAAAGCTACTGGTAGTGGCATGCATAGTCCCATCTTCATACATACGTCAAATTACTTTTTCTTAAAAGCTTAAGTCAAAAGTGATGAAAGCATTCAGAACAATCCACTTTCTCAATGATGTTAGACAAATGCATCTAGATACCAATTTAAGCCTTGGCATTTTGTTGTACAGAAGTATCTCTTAGAAGATGAAAATTTCTATCCAGGCTCATGTGTTGGTCACTGCAACACACTTTTTCTTAGCTGTGATAAAAAAATAATCTTACTTTTGCCATCAGTTTCAGAATGCTGCTGCAAAAGTAATCTTCCTAGCTGGCCCACTTACCAGGCCCTTCTTTCCACTTCTCTTGTAACCCTCCCAAGGGTCTGGCACACCAGCTACTTTTCTCTGCACTCAATGAGCTTTTACCCTCATTTTGTAAGGGAATTTTACATCAAATATCAACTCATACATTTGACATGTCACTACACTGGCTTCAACACTTGCTACACTGTCAAGTCAGAACCTTAAAGGATTTTCCAGATTATAAAGTGCTCTGTGAACATCTGCTCGGGGGAAAAAAAAAAAAAAAGCTGTTGAAAGTCAACTTTGTATACCAGATTGCTGACTTTTTGCACACAAGTTCTATCTCATTTTTTAGTCATTATTCTATCTTTTCCTTCATCATCTCTCAGCTTGTCCTTGTAGGAGAGATGGTCTAGCCCTCAGATCATCTTCAACCTCACCATGAGGCAATCACTTCTGTAAAAGAAGTGTACATGTTTGCTATTTAATACAGAATCATAGTCATTTAGGTTTGAAAAGACCTGCAAGATCGAGTCCAACCATTAACCTAACACTGCCAAGTCCACCACTAAGCCATGTCCCTAAGTGCCACTTCTACATATTTTTTTCATACCTTCAGGGATGGTGACTCAGCTTTGACAATACTTTCAGTTCTACCCACAGATACAATGATGCAAGGTGTCTGGGGCTATCAAGATTTATACAGATAAAAAACCCACACCAAACAAAAAACATATATACATAGGCAGGCACAAAGTTTGTGTGAAAAGACTTAAGCAAGAACATACTATACTTACACATTATCACCTCTTACAATGTATAAGCCCAGCACTACTTGCTCAACTCCTTGTGAAGAACTGAACACTCTTTCATGGCTTTCATCCAAAATCAAGTTTATGGTCTGATCAAAACCTTTGAGCGTTCCCTGAAAAAAAAACACACACACACACAAAAAACCCCTCCAATTACCCTTAAAATTTTTCATCTTTGTTCTGAAGGATATCTTAAACATGGTGGCAAAACAAAGGTACAGAGAACAGATGTTCTATTTCGATTTTATTCTTTGGCTTAAACACAAACAGCACAAAATTTTAAAAGCAATAATCAATTTAAGAAAAGTATACATGTATCACTGTGTGTTCATGCTAAAAGGCACGATAAGCTTTAGCATTAAAAGAAGTAAGTTTTCCATTTTATCAATGATGTTCCTCTAGACAACTAATTTTACTATTTCTACACTGGTTTTTTGTATGGAAGTTTCCAGAAATTAAATAAATAATTAAATAAAACAAAGAACAGAAAAGTTGCATTCTTGTGGTCAACACTATCGAAACCATTCCTAGCAAGCAATTTTAAGTGGTATCTCTTTGAAGGATATTAACTTGTGTTTACTAATTTTTAAAAAATTGATTTAAAAAATACAGGATTTTTGTGCTACTTCAGTATGTGTTTGGAAAAATGATAACATAAAAGTTATCACTAACTGATTAAGAAATTCAAGCTCACATAAAACAGCCCTTCAAAGAGTGGTAATATGCATTTATATCATCTAACAATGAGTCATAAATACCAACTCCATTCAAATCTTTATGACTGACTTCAACCAAGCAGATTTGATGAAGCCAAAGTATTTTTCTGTTTTCTCTTTCCAGAGGCTGCACAAAGCTAAGTACAGACAGAAAGATACAATCCTCTTGCAATGATCATACTATTAAGTTACACTCAAAACATAAAAGACGGGGGGAAACGATGCAAGAAAAAAAACCCCAAAACACAGAAGCAATAAAACAAAAAAAAATTATACAGTATAATATATTAAGCTGGCCTTTCCTCAGGTTTTCAGGTATAAACAGAAGCCCACAGCAATTCTCCAGCTGATGTTTTTCTACAGCCATAGCGAAGAAATGGTTTTAGCATGAAAGTTGAAGGGCTTACAGAACAAAGAGGACATTTTGGATGCAAACTAAATTAGTGAACAGAAGAAGAATGCATTTTTTTGTGCATTCCCACAGAAAAAGCCATTTGTCAAAAACGCCAGAGCATTTGCACACACAAATTTATCAATGGAAAAAGCCGACATGCAAGAACCAGTAAGTGTTTATAAAATTATTTTTTTAAGCTTTATGGCAATTATTCTATATGATGTAATTTGAAAATGTGAATATGTGAGACTCTCCTAACAGAGCCTCTTTATTGCCACGATGGAAGGTCTTTATTGGGGGAAATAAAATGTGAAAAAATGTAAGTCTTACCACAATCATTCTTCCATCAGAAGTAATTACTGCAACAGTACCTGATATTTCATTAAGGAAATATTTAGTCATATCTGAAATAGAACCATTAACATTTTCTGAAACATTCATATGTAATACAGGGTTTATGAGCCATTAAGAGCCCAAAAAGCCTATCAGTGTTTTTTTTAAAAGCAGCATGGTTGATAATAACATTGGCAATATAGTATCTTTCATTAACATCTCCTTTAAAGTTTCTCTTCACCCAACCATGGACAGTCACACACAAACATGAAAAGCCTTAAAAACAGAATAAAGATTTGAGCTCACCTCTCTTCCCATTACTAACTGCACTGCCTCAAAATTGAAACAGTTTTATAAACACTTTAAGTCCTTAAAAAACAGCCCTGCAGTGGTGATCTCGAGGTTAGCATTCTGCATCCCTTCTTTCTGAAGATCTCATTATCCCAATTCAATGATTATATATTCATCATCTTGACTAATTCCGCGTTATTGTCCTACTGTTTGTGAACAAAACTGAAAACGCCCACGAGTTACAAGCAGCACAAAAAAGCTAGCACCAAAAGCGTTCCAAGAACCCCAACTCATGGGTTTTGAGCAAGTGAGGCAAAGCTGGTATCTAAACCCACGTTAACAGCCATTTAAGGGAGCAGGCCCACCGCGAATCGCGTTCCTCATCACGGAGAGGGCAAGGCCCAGCTCGGCAGCACCGGGTGTTACAGGGGATCCTGTTCTCTGGGTAACCTCCGGCCTGCAAACCAATCTCCTGCAAGGAGAAACCGACACCGCCAACAGGAACGGGCCCAAGCACCAGAACCGCGCTGCCACGACCAGGCCCACCCTCAGCGCCCCGCTCAGGAGGGGAGGCCGGTGCCCTCCGGTGCCGGCCGGTGCCCGCCGCCCCCCGCGTCCCGGCGGAGGATACGGTTGATGTAGTTCTCCAGCGCGGAGGTCATGGCGGCCGAGTCCCACCGCG
>VXBT01000184.1:952286-1080242 GCA_013400235.1 Oriolus oriolus | reverse complement strand
GCGCTCTTCAGGGCCGTGCTGCCTGGGTGCGGCGTTTCTCTTCTCAGTGGCCGCAGGCAAAGAGTTGTGGTCAACGGCTCATTGTCCACTTGGAGACCAGTGACGAGTGGTGCCCCTCAGGGGTCGGTACGGGGACCGACACCGTTCATCTTTGTCGGTGACTTGGACAGTGGGGTTGAGTTCACTCTCATCAAAGTTGCTGATGACACCAAGCTGTGTGGTGCCATCGACACGCTGGAGGGAAGGGATGCCATCCAAAGGGATCTGGATAGGCTTGAGAGATGGTCCCATGTGAATCTCGTGAAGTTCAACACGGGCAAGTGCAAGGTCCTCCATCTGGTTCAGGGCAATCCCAGATACACCTACAGCCTGGGTGGAGAGGCGATTGAGAGCAGCCCTGTGGAGAAAGACTTCGTGGTGATGGTTGATGAAAAACTCAATGTGAGCCCGCAGTGTGCTCGCAGCCCAGGAAGCCAACCATACCCCGGGCTGTACCAAAAGCAGTATGTTGAGGGAATTGATCTTCCTCCTTTGCTCTTGTGAGACCCTACCTGGAGTACTGGGTACAGTCCTGGTGCTGTACAGAAGGAGGACATGGAGCAAGTCCAGAGGAGGGCAATTANCCAGAGGAGGGCCATTAAGTTGATAAGAAGACTGGAGCACCTTCCTTATGAAGATAGGGTGAGAACTGGGAATGTTCAGCCTGGAGAAGAGAAAGGTGCATGGAGATCTCATACCAACCTTCTAGTATCTGAAGGAGGTGTACAGGGAAGCCAGAGAGGGACTCTTTGTCAGGGACTGTAGTGACAGGACAATGAGTAATGGGTACAAACTGAAAGAGGGGAAATTTAAACTAGATATTAGGAAGAAATTCTTTGCTATAAGGGTGGTGAGATACTGGAATAGGTATTTCATGAAGGCTATGGATGCCCCAACCTTACCATTGTTCCAGGTCAGGGTGGGTAAGGCCTTGAGCAGCCTGGTCTAGTAGAAGGTGTCCCTGCCTATTGCAGGAGAGGTTGGGACTAGATCTTTAACATCCCTTCCAGCCTGTTCATTTGTATGAGTCTTGCTAGTGTGGGAGCCATGTAATCCTCCCTTGGTTTCCTGTGGGCTGCCGGTGTGAGGTGGGCAGGGAGGAGGCCTGACTGCTGCCCTTCCACACAGCCACCAAGTCCCATGGAGCTGCTTGCTCATTCCCCAGTCGGTGGGACAGGGGAAAGAATTGGAAAGATAAAAGCTGGCAAAGTCTTGAGTTGAGACAAAGACAGTTTAATAGGGAAAGCAAAAGCTGTGCACACAAGCAAAGCAAAACAAGGAATTAAGTCACTGCTTCCCATGGGCAGGCAGGTGTTCAGCCATCTCCAGGAGAGCAGGGCCCCATCACATGTAATGGTGACTTGCGAAATCAAACGGCATCACTCCAAATGTCTCTGCTTCCCTCCTTCTTCCCCCCACTTTATATACAGAGTGTGATGTCATATGGTATGGAATACACCTTTGGTCAGTTGGGGTCATGTGTCCTGGCTGTGTCTCCTGCCAACCTCCCATGCACCCCTAACTTCCTTGCCAGTGTGGCAGCATGAAAAGCAGAAGAGGGTTTGACTCTGTGGAAGTCCTGCTCAGCAACAACAAAAATAGCTCTCTGTTTCTAACTCTGTGCTCAGCACAAATCCAAAACACAGCCCCATACCAACACACCCGGAGAGCCTTGCAGCAGGACTGTGGGATGGCTGCCTGGGACCAGCCTTACAGAGCTGCTAAGTCCCAGAGATACTTTCTGTAGGAAATGCTAGATGGGCTGGGGGTGGGGAAGACAAAGGGGTAGGAAAGGTGGTTTTGTTCTGCCTGGATCCTGTGCTGGCATGCCATGGCATCAAGCTACTTGCCTGGGCGCACACTGCAGTCTACAAGTGCTGCTGCTTTAAAGAGAAATGCAGCAGTCAAGCTCTGAAATCCAAGCAAAATGATACATATCTTTGAAAAAATGTGTAGTGCCAAGTAAGTGGTGATTCTTTTGCAGAAGTTTGGATTTTATGCTTACATGAATCTCCTTTATATAAATGTCAGAATGGCAAAAAGAATGTCCTGGAAGTACTCATGGTTTTTAATTTTTGTATGACTTTACCTGTCAATAGCATGATTATTATTGCCTGCTACACTTTCTGGTCAGTCTACACGATGCTCAGAGTGTTTCCTTGGTATCCCTGGAGTCCTGTGAGGTAGAGTGTATGGCGTCTGCTGGTTCAGTGTAGGTACTGTCAGTTTACAGGACTGTAGGAAGCTGAACTGGTACTTCACAAAAGAAGATATGTCTCAGGGAAACCAAGCTCAGATTCAGTAACAGAACCAAGGTTAAGCTACAGAACTGTTCCTGATGCTGTAGCTGTCTTTGCCTGCGGGAGATAATGTAATCATTGTTAGTATGCAACAGTTTCAGAAACATACTGCAATATGTTGTACATACAGACACCCTCTGCATTGCAATATAGTCAAACCATGAATGTACCCCTCTAATGGCATTTAATAATTGAGCAGTCTGTTGCAGAGATCTGAAGTCTCACACAGGTACAACTTCTTACAACAGTCTATCTACCAGGCTTTTCAAAGCAGGAGATCAATGCTGTTGTTTCAGCAATGCTGCTCAAGTAATCTTCATGGAGTCACATTAAAATACATTTTCTTCCAGCTGCTTTTTTGACAGTACTGGCTATTTATTGCACTGAATGCCAACCTTTTTAGATGTAACACTGTGCAGGAAATACTATTTCAAAGCATTAATAGCAGTTTAATGTCCATTTCCAGTCCAGCATATTGTGAAATGTTACATTAATTCTGGATTAAAAAATATATATATTTATTATAAGTTCTTGACCTTAGACAGAAAATGAGCTTGGGACTTAAAATATGGAATTCCCATTTTTGTCAGTTCTTGGATGAGACTGAGAAAACATAATCTCTCAAGTTTTTCAATCTGTCAGTAAAGACAGTGATTTTGATGGGCTTTATATAATGGTCTAAAATAACATTAGCTCTGTGTAGAATCAGATTAGGTTTTCTGAAGCACTGAGTAGATACTCCTAAAACAAAGCTCTCAAAAATAATTGAAAAAATGGGGGAAAATTAACTTGCAGAAATTTTTTTTGGTGTTGCTAACTTGATTTCCAGGCTTTCACCAGAGAATTTCAAAAGTCTTCATTCACTGAAATACTGAGAACACATTATTTAATAGTTGGAAGGTATAATTAGGTGTTAAAGACAGAATAAAAATTCAAAATTGTCTACTCCCAGTTCTGTAGAAGAAACACTGAATTACCTGACACAGACGAGGTACCAGCCTTTCTTCTCTTTAACTGATAGAATGCGATAAAAAAAGGTCTCTGATCACATAGCAAAAGATTCAGACACAAATTAGGCCAAACTGATGTTGCTTAAAATATCTCAGTTCTGCATTCCCTGATTTCCATGTGTCTGCCTTTCAACTGGAAAAATAACTTGTGTTTTTTTTAAATTTTACTATGTAGATCCTACTTAAGAGTTTAGATTGTCCCTGTCAGTACTAGTCCAACTTCCTTTTATTTAATAAAAGGGACAAATTGACAAGAGGTCAAAACTGGGACTTGGTGTCCAGCCCGTGGTTTAATTCCCACGGAATTATTGCAGGAAATAAAATTTCTGGAAAGCAGAATGCTATTGTTTATTCTCCTAGCAATGCCAGCTGTTTTCTTGCACATTATAGACATCTCAACCACAGGGAAAGCAAAATTAAGATTATTTTAAGGCAAATTAGACAGAAAAAAAATGAATAGGTGTTTTTTGGCACCTCTGAAGGTATGTACACCAAAGTAGTCTCTGAAGAATTTGTCTAATGGCTCAGCCTTTGTCAGAAGCATGACAAGAGATGTCAGAGAACAAAATACTTTTAGAATTGGGCATTATATAATGCTCATCCTCTTAAGCTTTTATTATAAGAACCTTAACAACTGCCACTAATGGTTACACCGGGACTGCAATAATTATTGTATATTTTATGTAAGATGCTAAAGGGTTTTGGTGTGTGTGGTTTGACATTCTCCTTTTCATACTCTTCCTTCTCTCTGTAAAGAGACATTCTCAAAGGCCAAGAACATGAGATCATTGAGATACAAGGATGTAGGATGAAATCTTAAAATACTTGCAGGACATTGCCACAATACCTGATCCTGAGGATCTCTGATCCATCTGTTTATATTAACAGTGTCCCTGAAAACCAGAGAAGGGCTTTTAAAAAATTATTTTTATTTTATAAAGGAGGGTTAAAACCCAAAGAGTAAGGCTGGACTCCTGAAGTCCGGTGCCCAGGCTTTGCCAAACCAGGTGCTTAACAAGAGTTAGCACCCTCAGTATAAAGGAACTGTGAAAGCAGAATTCCTGGCTTCATCTACTCTGAGGCTCTTCCTGAAGGCAGGCGGCTCGGCCCTTCTCACGCTCCTAACTCAGGTTCGGTCTTCTGCTTGAAGGCACCCCTGCTCTTACTCTCTTCTCACAAAACACCTCCCCACACACAGGATATGGAGAACTCTAATTTAACCCCGTATCTTTTAGGGGGAAAAAAATATATTGCCTGCCTCTCCTCTTCAGGAGCAAGGTTTGGCAGGCTAAGTTACAGCCTGGGGGCACAGTTTTTGTAATTTTGTGGAAGCTGTGCCCCATGCGGAGAGCACACGGATTGGCGAGGGAAGGCCCGAAGCTGTGGTTCGGCCGCTTGCCCAGCAGGGGGGGCCCTGCGCTGCTGCCTGCGAGCCTCGCCCGCAGACCGTGTGCTCCCAGGGGAGGGGAGGGAGCGGCCTGCGCGGCTGAATTCGCCGTCTTGAGCCTCAGCAAGTCACCTTGGCCTCCTTCACATAGAAAAATAGTTTTCTACCAGAGAATGACGTGCGTTTCCCACTAGAGATGCCTGTGTTTCTCCAGTGCTTGTAAAGCAAGCCTAGTGTGACTACCTCAGACACGGACATTTCACAGGTTCACACTTGCATTAGACTAGACACATTTTATCCCTGGTGACCATATAACATTGGCAACATTTGGGATCAGAAAACTGTGGCTAGCAACCCTTTGCCTGTTCCTTCCCTTCAGTTGCTGCAGAGCTGCCTGTGGGAACGTGCTAAGTAATAATAATGCCCATTAAGCTCTCAGTTGAAGAAACAAAAGACCCTCTTAAAAAACCTTTCTTTTTCTCTTACATTGTTTAGATATAGCTTACTTGCTAATTATGTTTACTCCTGTAATTAAAATCAGTTTATTTCTTCAATTGATTCTCCATACGTTAAGGTTGCTATGGGAAATGATTGCTCTGTGTTATGCTTTCTGCAGAATATGTGACCAACTAATCATGCCCTGTGGTGTCTGCACACTTTCCAGCTTCCTTAAAGCCTGCCAGGGCAGGTAGGAACCCAAAGTAGTTGTAAGGTGTATGTGCAAGCAGTTGTGTGCAAAATTTTTACCTAGCCTAAGGCTGGTAGAATGGCTGAGTGAACGCTTTGTTGCTAGTCACTGAATATTGCTTATCAGTTTTACATCTCCTAAACCATGGTAGCTTCTGGTGGCTGTGCTTTCCTTAGTTACTCAGAAATAGCCAGGTTTTCTAGAGCCAGCCATGCTGAATGGTGAAATGACTTTGCGATGTTCTTGTGAGAAGAGGGGCCTGACTGCTACTGCTGTGCCATGGCATGTCAAGCCATGTGTCCCTGTCAGATCGTATGGAGAAAGCTGCAAGACTTACTCCTCTGGCTTCCTTGGAAGCTGAAAATCTAGTATAATCACCTGATGACTGTTGGAACAGGAGATTTAAAGAATTTAATATAACAAGACCCTCAAAACTGGTAATATCTGTCAGCCTACTCAACAAGAATTGCATCCCTTGGTTGCTGCTCGAGAGAAAAATAGCACCTGAGGTAGGGAATGATGGAGTGGTACATACTGAAGAAGAAGAATCAGGCAGTATGTACTCCACAAGAAAACTAAACATCCCCAAATCCCACACATTTAATTTACTTAATCCAATAGCCTTTCTAATACTTTCTGTGACTCAAAGTTTTAAATCTCTCTGATTTTCACCTACTTACCCAGAATGTCACTTCATAGAAAGAGCTTAGCCCTTTAGCTTGTCTTTAGTTTATACACACCCAAGCTGGCTAAACATGATTGATTATGTGTTCAGGAAAAACAGAAATTTCCCTTCACTCTGCTTTGTTCCTCTGAATCTGTAGAGGCTGTAAGGCCCATTATCAGCAATGCAAGGACATAGATTTTCTTTTCTGGTAGCTGGAGAAAAGTAGCAAGATCTCACTCATCTCATGCATGACTAGCTGCAGTCTAAGCTGAGGTGTGTTTCATGTATATTATTGTATCAAATGACAGGGGTTTGCAATTAAACAACTGGAAAATACCATAGAAAGTTAACAGTCTGAAAAGGGTTGGTAGATTGTGAATATGTTGCAATGCATTAGAAACAAATCTGTAGCATGAGGTCTCAAAGTACTTTTTATTTATCCTTAGAAACTCATTAACAAACATCGGATCTAAATTTTGTTATGATAGCAACTGCTGCTATGGGAAACATTAAAAAAAATTACTCGAAGTGCTCCTTTATATAAGAAAGTGCATATTTTCCGCAGCAATTTTTGCTAAAATATGCAAAATACCATAGCAATCTTAATGGCAATATCCCTACTTAATGTGTTACCATAAAAAATAACTTTGCATGTTTCTGTTGGCAGGAAGACAAACTCTTTTCCATTTTTGTCCTTTTTTTTACTGAAGAAACTGATAACAGCTGTAGAAGTTCAGTACCATTATTCTCTTAGCTAATAATTTTAGGAGATGCTATGAACTATTGGTAGGGAAAATGCCATTGCTAATGAGTCATGTACCTTCAACTACAAAATAACAGAGCAAATGGATTCTTGTTTTCAGTTGCTCTAAGCAGAGCATAAAGACAATTCTGTTGAACATAGAATAAATAATAAGCTTCAAGTAACTGACATTTACTAGTATGTCATAGAATCATTTTTACAGTCATAGCTGAAATTGCATTTGCTAAATTGCTTTCATGAAGCAGGCTTTTCCTTCTGATAGATTCCCTACTTCTCAAAGTATAATTCATCTTCCTGTAAAAGCACTGATCCTAATCTTTAGTCTGCGTTAAGATGACTAGATCTTCCAGTTTTAATTATAAAGTCCTTTGTCTTAATACTCTGCAGAGATGCCCATTTGACCCCATTCCACTTCTTGTTTCATTTGCTCTGTGGCACATAATCACCATGTAAAAGGAACAGCACATGGTAGAAGGGCTCTGTTCAGAGGTGACTGACATGTTGCCTGCTGCCAGATATAATGTAGATTGCACTGAAAAATCAATATATTTCTGCTTTGTAACTTATATAGCATCATTATTTTTTGAAGTAGGTTACCCATTGTACCACAGAGCAGTATTTTGGCACCAGAACCTTTAAAACAATTATGGAAGTGGAGAAAGACTATACTGCAGATTTGGTCCTGCTCAGAAGGGGTGTTGGAATTCTTACTGGAAACATCAATGAAAAATGATCAACAGGAGAGGAAGATAAATAGGACTACCTGCTTTCCTTTAACAGGCACTGTGTTTTTTCTGATAAAAGGCATAAGACCAAAGGGCAGGAAGAGGCTGTTTTTCTTACTGGTAGGCTATGCTGTGAAAAGCAAAACTTGAAGCGCAAGAAACAGAATTGCACCAACAGAATGAAGAGAGGTGGCACACAAGGACAGCAGATGCTAGGCTTTCTTCAGAGCCTTCCTGTCTGTTTTGTCATTATTTCTAGCCTAGGATTTTGCAAGCTACTGCTTCAGCTCGGTATTTTCTCTTAGTACTTCCAGGATCTCCTTGGTAATCACAGCTGGCATCCTTTTTCCCTGCCAGAGTATGTGCTTTTACTTTTAGGGACTCTCTTCATATCCTCTGGTTCATGTTTCTGCTGGCATTTGAGTTACCTTCTAGTGATGAGTCTTTTTAGCTGTTACTGTTCAGATACTGAGGTTGGTTAACTTATGGGGAGAAAAAACAGCTTCAGTGAGATATTTTGAGATTTACTGAAGACCTTGCTTGTCCCAGCTGTGGTAGCTCATGATTTACTCAGGCAGGCTGCTGACACCCATGGCAGGCTCAGCACTGAGGTCTTTGGTGTGAAGAAGATAACTCTCTGTGCTGCACCCTGGAGTCTGTGCTGCAGCCAGAACAGCGGTATCTGGAGGGGAAGGAGAAATTCTGATTACAAGGATTAATAGATGTATGAGCAAGTGACAGCAGAAGAAAGCCTTTTGATTGGCTGTTTGTACACATAGTGCAAATTGGGGAACACCTTTGTAAATAAACAAACAAAAAAAAGATGCCAGGGCTTTGGATCATGACAAGATGGAATTTTGTTGTAACTTCTTGTTTGAAGAAATACTGTCATGGGTAAAGCTTTTTGTTGGAGGCAGATCAGCTTCATAGCAAGCTGCACTGTGCATAGGGTTTTTTTCCCTTTTACTTACAGAAAAAAAATTGTTCTTAGATTACCATGATCACATTTCCAAGGCTTAATTGTGACTCACAGCACAGATAAACTCATACAGTGAAATTTCTGAATTGATACATCTGAGGCCTGAAAGTACTAGTTAGTTTTGCAGCTCTGTGGTGCAGTGGTAGCTGAGGGGGGCAAAGGTAAAAGGCCTTGAGAAGTGTCCTTCTGTTGGAGTGTCACTTGCTTTCCTGGCTCTGGTGTGGAAGGGTTGCCATCACTGCATGGTATCTCACATGAGAGAAGAGCAGTGTCTCAGAGAGCACAGTGCACTGGTAACTTCTGCCTTTTCATTATCATCCACTGTGCTATTGCATTATTGATTAATGCTGTTGGAAGCCATACCTGCTGGTGTCTTATGTTCTTACTGAAAAACACTTAATGTATCAGCCACATCTAATTGAATAGCAAGAGGAGTGAGTGAAATACCATTCATAAGCACTCCCTTTATAGTTGTTGGCAAAAATATGTATGTCGCTGAATATTGAACCCATCCTGAAGGCATCAAATTTCCAAATAGAATGCTATTTTTTTAATATTTTACTCAATTTCTACTGGGTATGGTGCTGCTATTAACGTTCTGGAGACTCACATATTTCATTTATTGTAGGGACTAAAAGTACTCTTTCCATTTAGTTAAGAATTACCAAGTCTCAGAATGATCAGTAAATGTTACTTTAATTATGTACTAAATCTGTAAGTTGAACTGCATAGATGTTCACTGAAATAGCAGAATTTCTTTTGAATTCAGTGGTGGAACTGCAAATAGAAATTAGCTAATTTTTAAATATTGGTATTATGATGACACCAGAGGGCATCAGTCAATATTAGGGCCTCATTATGCTAAACCCTCTACACATGCATGTGAAGAGGGACAAAAAGTTTTGGCTATAAGTGCTTTGCATAGTGAATAGCCAAGAGAAAGTGCAGAGGGAAGAAGGTAATAATGTCTCCATTTTGAAGCCCTTAATAACATGCCTTAACTTTTGTTCAGTCCAGACAGACTACATGATCATTAAAGCTCCCTTCCACCTGAAAATAATCTATTCTGTTTTATTCTATAGTATTTTACAGACAGAATGCAAAGAAAAGTAATTTGCCTAGGGCTGCTGTGTTCCACTAGTAGAAAAAAAATCAGATTTCTGAACTATGTTCTAGGCAATTTCTAATAGTTTATTTTGCAACACCCTTTTGGTCTTTGAGGAAGGTTCCCCTGCTTCCCCCTCAGCATGTAATGTGATACAGAATATGTAAGATCATTCCCCATCTTGCCCCTTCTCATCTCCTTTCCAGAAACTTCAGTACTTTGCTAATCACCTTCATTCTCTTTCAGCCTCAGAAAGAGAAGTTCCAGAGTGGAATATGGATGCTACATGTGACGTGAGTAACTATTATCATCTTCCTCACCTACTTGTCTGACTTTAAATAATTAAAAAACCAAACAAACAAAAAGATAATTACAGGAATCTGAAAGAAATCATTAGAATGGAAATAATACTCATTCCCATTCCTGGTGATAATGGCGTGACATGTTAGGTTGTTTATATATCTTTCAAAAATGGTTTGTGATTATTTCATGTCAAATAAGTGATGGGGCAGGTATGACTCTTAGGCAAAAAAGGCCACTGCAAATTAAATCACAGTATCAAAATAAGGCTGTCATTATGCAAGTCTCTGCTGCCCTGAAACTAATGTGCACAATCTGTTTTTGCAAGTGCTTTCGTATTTTTGTTCTTTATTATGAACATGTACAGCATGTAAGTGTTTTTAGTATTGGCTGACTCTGGTATTTTGTAGTCACGATTGTGGTATTTAAACAGGAGATGATCTGTTCTGCACATGGAAAAGGGGCTGTGTTAAAGAGGAAATAATTTTAAAAAGTGTTGCTGTTTTTTGGCAAGATGATGTTATGTTTAATTCTCAGAGAACATACTCAGTGTTCATTATGTTCATGTACAAACCCATGATTTGAATCTGCTTTCTATTCCATACCTAGAAAGCATTGTCACTGTGTTAGAAATGGAAGTATGCTATTAAATTGCAAAGTTCTTACATGTGTATAGTCTCATCTATTTCTTTTTCAGATGTTGTATAATACTACTTCCCAGTTTCACTCTAGGAGCTGTGATTACTTAGATTAAATGAGCAATGTCACTTGAATAGCAACTTGCATAAATAATGGAAGTCTTTTTATAAAACTTCATCATATTGTTACTATCCAAAATGTATTTGGTATGGTAGAACAGCACATTGCTGTTGGTTAAGAAAATTCTTTTCAAAGAATTTGCCTGGCAGTGATTTTTAAACCACATTTCAAGACTTTCTGAAAATCTTGAAATACTAGCATGACACGATTGTATTATGAAGACATGTTTGATGAGGTGAAAGCAATGAAGATTTGAGGGGAATGAGTATTGATATTATCTCCTGAATAAATTAAGAATCAGTAAGTCTCTTGATGGAGAGCAAGAGTCAAGGTGAAGGGGAGAAGGACAAAACAAAAAAGGCTGTAGAGGTGAGAATTAATCCAAACAATGCTAAGACAAGGAGGAAGTACTTGCTCTCTGGCTGAGATCTTTAGATTTGCTTCCATAGGATATGATGGAATTACATAAGGACCCAACTCTGAGTTCCATGATCAAGGCACTGGTTTGACATAATAGAGTAAAGGAAGCTCTCTGCACATGGTCTAAAGATAAGTAAGTACAAACATAGTCATCTTTTATTTCCGTTCAGCCATTTTGGTAACTTCTGTTTCTGTTCAGCAGCTTTAAGTGAGTAGTGCCCTAGGCACCATTTCCTACCAGCAGATGGGTCCTCCAGGGGGTGGTATGGATATCAAGAGCTGTGAAAAGTTAGGTGGGATGATTGGACCCTGAACACTCCCTTTCACTTCTCCCTGCCCACCAGCTTCCATAAACCAATGCACAAAAGCTGTTTGGAAAACATCCAATTCAAAACAAAACTTTACTTGTGTCATTGTAGTTGTATGAATGCTAAGCAACACCTACAATGAAGCAAGCTGTGGAGAAGCTGTTGTGTCCTTTCAGAAACATTTAATAGAGTTCCATTAAAAAAAAAATAAGGTAAAAAGTCTTTGGTAACAAGTCTGGCCTAAACACTTTCCACGGCAGCTTTCCATGATGGCTTCAGAATAATTTATGTTGACAAATTCAAATATCAGCAGAAACTGTGACTGCCATAGGTATAAAGCAACTCAGTGTGATATCACGGTGATAGCACTGTGATAACCATGGTGAAAAAACACACAAGAACCTCTGTTGCACTTATGTGAATAGGTGTGCAGAACAAAAAAACCCCACTGAATGTCAAAGATGTGATTCTGGCAGCGGTATTAGCCCATCTGGCCTGAGATGATGACATAAAGGTGTGCAGCATCTTTTGACTTAGTAGGTCTTTGATAGTTGATGCTGTCTTTCAGTTTCAGTATCACTGTCTCTCAGTTTATTTAAAGTGGTGGGTGGGGAAGACCTATCACCCTTCCAGTGTGTTCTGGCCCAAGCTTGTCCTGGAGAGGACAGTGAAATGTGTGCACACTGGCTGTCATGTCACCCCAGGAGGCACAACTCCTGGGCTAGACTGTAATCTTTATCACATGTACATCAGTAATTCTTTTCAGTGGAGTTTCACTGCTGTTGTGAGGAATATCAGCTACAATTCCTGACTGTTGGAAAGCAACCAGAAATTTTGTTTCTATAGATGAAGCAGTAGTTTAAAACAGCAGATTCACTAAGTCTTTGAATATCCACAGGAAGCCTGATATATAAGCCTAAGTTTTATGGCTTTAAACTTTATAATTTTAATGTAGCCTTATTTCTAAAATGGATTTAATTCATGTTACTACTGTGTAGTAATGTTTTACAGGCACTGTTTATTCTTATCCCGGATTACAAATATGCCTCAGAATGAAATGGAAGTAGATGTTATGGTATTAATTTATGTATTTTTGGAAAACATCAAAGTCACATAACCTTATGACTAATGATTTCATTTAATTATACAGTTCTGCATTTTCGTCTTCAAAGAAATCTGCAAACAATGTCTAATTAATCCTTGCAGCAGCCCTTTCAAATAGGTAGATAGATGTAATTAATCTCATCTAACCAATTCCTTGCCCAAGATAGTACATTGAATCAATATTTAAACTAAGATGAGAGGTCATTCTTACTCCTGGGTCATTCCACTAAACTAGCAGTTCCCAAGTTTCCTTGCTGTGATAGTTTAGATGGACATATCCTTTGGCCTGCACGAGATCTTCATTCTCTATCTTCCACCTCTCTGCCAAAATGCTTGCTGTCCCTCTTCCCCTCAGAAATGACTTCCACTCCAGTCAAGCCACATGTGGAATGTCTTGCTTTTCACCTCCAGAATCCCATACCTGCCTTTTCCTTTCTTACTCATATCACCCCCTGACCAACTACTTGCACCCACAGTCCTCCTCCCACAGGCTTCCTGTCCTCCAGGTGCCATTGTCCCTCTCCGGTGGAGCCTTGCTTCTGTGCTTGGAGTGCACATAGCATCCTCTAGTGAAGGAGCATCTCTCTTCCCCTGCCCCTGGGTCCCCCCAGCAGCCATGAGGAAGCTCTGCTGGTGTAGCTGCTTTTCTCTTCTAGCTGGCTCACTCTTGTATGGTGAGCAGAGAGAAGATTAGGGGAAGCCTTGCACTGTTAAATAGCACTCACTGTTCTCATAGGCCATGGCCCATACCAAGGTGCAGCCTGCATTTCACGTGTCTGTTGTTCTAGGTGGAGGTTCCTGAAAGCCTTTGCAGCACATTGTGAGTCACAAAAGCAGTTTATAGGGTCAAGGGCAAGCATTGTCATTCAGGTAATATTGGTGTCTAAGGAAGTTCATAAGTGTGGAACCAAAGCGAAGCTTATATAGTAAAAAAGAATACTGCTTGCCTTGAATATAGACTAGTGATAATATTGACTGGAGTGAGGCGGGTCTGAGCACCACAGTGACCAGCAGGGATTTCAAAATGACAGCACTTGTCTGTGGCAGACTGTGATAATGTCCTGAATAGACAGAAGAAACTAATTCTGCACAGCATGTAGTCATGGATGTGCTACAAGAAAAGAGAGGAAAAATCAATGGAAAAGGAGATTCCCATCTCATGTCATCAAAGATTGCCATGCAAAACCCGAGAAATAGTACCAGTGACTATAGGGAGTCTGCTCACCAACAAATTAGTGAAGGGACCAGAAGTATTCCTGCAGACAGCTGATCTGACTTGCCCTCAATTGACATGCCAAACTTTTTTTGTACTCATCATTTCCTTTACTTTATAGAAAATGTTATGTCTTCATGTGACTGCAAGAGAGAGAAAAGAAGAGGATACATGGAGAACCTGAAGTTCTTAAGCAGCGTTGCACACTAGCTAAGGATATAGTCCAAACCTGATGCACTATTGCAAAAACTCTGATTTATCTCAGCATTCCTAAAAGTATAATTTTCTATGTGTGAGACTGCATAGCTATGTCTTCTGCTTGATTCCATTTTCTTTAGAAAAATGTTTGATGCTCTGCCCCTTACTTTCAGGCTCTCTGCAGCTGATAAAAGGGCAGATAGCTTCCTAAAATACATAGCCTGACTCAACCACAAATTGACTGAGCTATGACTACATAGGATTTTATGTGGTGCAGAAGGTCAGATACATGATTATAATTGTCCTCCTTGGCTTTAGATCATTGGATTTACTTGGGTACTAAGTGTCTCCATTCAGCATGATTCAAGAGAGTAAAATCCAGATCTCTATAAAATAGGAATTGTCCATTCAACCAAATGGAGAATGGCTGATTATAGACATATGGCAAATTAATTTTTTTCAAGCTGTTGATAATCTCAAAGAACATGTAGTAACAGAACAAATCAGCATGTTGGTGGAGGTTCCCCCGCCACCCACAGTCGCTGATATTTTGGGGCATATAAACAGGAGCGAATTACAATAACACATCCCTTTCAATCTGAGTAATTTTCACTGAAATCCAAGATGACTGGATGCACAAAGCCATAGTGTTCTTTCTGGTTTAAAATAATTATATACTGCAAATACATGCAGGAGAAGGCAAATCACTTTAGGACTTGTCTTGGAGGAAGTAACTTAGTGAAAATATAAATGACTGTCAGTTTCCTGACATAGCTGAAACGTTAAATGACAGATCACCTGGGATCACCCAGACTAGATGGCAAAGCTTTGTTTTATGATGCTGTTAATGAAATCCTGCCTCTTTGACAATTGAATTAAAATACTTTTTTCACGGCGATTTTGAAGGTTGCTGTTCTGATATTTTCTCTTGCATTTACATGACGCTACAACTACATAAGTTACATAGACCAAATGCAGTGGTGAAGATTTGATGCATAAAATATTGAAGGAAATTTTCTTCTAGTTTAGGAACATATTTTTTTGATTTCTGGAATTAAGACCTGAGAGCAGCTGATAGCACAAGGCAAAAGCCCCACTGAAGTGTTAAGAGGTACTTCTCCTGTAGTGAACAGAATCCTTTAAGATGATGACTGCTGAGATGTATTTGGTGTTCTTGTCTCTCTCGAATTGAGAGGGGAAAATGAAGTGTCATCTTTTCATTATGCGAACTTTGCAGGCAGTTTACTGTGTTTAATGAACTCTTACAGCATATGCAGATGAACACTTCCCACCCTCTCTCCACAGATCTAGCACACAGTAATCACTTGTTTTGTATTTCTGTGCTATGTAACGGCTACCTCTACTCATAGAAACACAGCCCTCAAAACTGAAACAAAGGTCCCTAAAGGCTTCACTTTGCCAAGGGTTAGATCTGTCTCCTCCTCTCGGGCCAGGACATGAGAGACTGACTGGTGGTGTTTTCTCAGCTTTAAACCAAGCCAAAGGCTAGGTGGTCAGCAATAAAGTCTGCTGCCCTTCCTGTCCTACAGCGAAGACCAAGCAAGACCATTATTCCATTTGGTGTAGGCTTTCACCTTCAGAGTCACAGAACTCACCATGGAGCTTTGAGCTCCATCTAACCAGAGTGACTTTGCTAGGGTCATACTGGAATTGAGGTAGTCCTACAGTACCAGTTCAGGTAAGAGGAAGCATGTTAAGCGCTTTCAGTGAAATTCAGCTCATTGCAGAGAAGACACATCCATCAGTAGGGTGCCTCTTAAGGTCAGCTATGCATGACCACAGCCTTTCGTAGATCTCGTTTTTTGCTTCTCACATGTTAGGCATAGTACTTCCATTCCTTCCTTTTCTCTCTTTATTACTATAAAATTGTGTCCATATTTGTTTGTTCAAGAATATTTGTTATTCAGAGCCTGTAGATAACTGCATGATAGCTTCCTGTCTCTTAGCGTAAGTAGTACTAGGGCTGCTCAGGTTGTATCAGAGTATGAGCAAGAAACTTTGTGATCAAGAGTGCTGGGCATCAAATGCTTATGCTGGGGACTGTTCTTCTCCATTTATACTACTAGTCCCATCTTCACTGTGGGACTGGTATTTGGACAGGTCTTTGAAAATGTTCTAACTATCCTACCATTACTTGGAAACAAAAGGGGAACCTGAACTTTCTAACAACTGAAATGTCTTTCACTGTGAGATATTGTTCATATATATATGTATACCTAAATATATATATCTATCTCATATATAATACCTACATGTATACCTTATGCATAAAATAGCTGTATGCATGTAAATCCACATATATATAAAGTGCATAGACTGGCATTGCCTTCAACAGTAACATACTTCAATTGTGGTCCAGACAAAATTTTAAAAATATTTTGAGGGATGGTTCAGTGGATTTAAGTTGCCAGCCTTGAGAATTGCTAAGCATGCATGCTTAGTACACTGTAGAGATCAGACTCTTTAATTATCTTAAGTTCAATCTATAAAAGTGAAAATACCTCAGACTAGTAGACACCTGCAAGTTTAGTTTTCACAGACCTGCTATATTTTGCACTCAGCAGCTTTGCAGATGAAGCTGTTCAAAGTCCAGATTTTCAGGGAGACTCTTCCCTCTCTTAAACCAATCCTGTGACTTACCTGGTGAATTGAAGGCTTGATGTAGTTATAAAGAAATCATCTGCTCTTGTGCTGGCTTGGGCTTCAGTTTGATCAGCTCTCCAAACCTCTACCTGATCATGCTACTCCAGTGTAAAATCAGGTAGAAACATGTGACAAGGCTTAAGAAAGAGATTTAACTCCCAGGTGGCTATAGAATTTCACCGTCCGCTTCTAATGTCTTTTGTGCCTAACGTTCTCTTGATTTTGCCCCCAGCCTGGTTTTTTTTCACTTGCAGAACAGTGCAAGTAGATACCAAAAAGATAATAAGCATGTAACATATTGCAGAAGTGACATAAGAAATAAATTAGATCAATGCTGCATCCCTTTACGCTGCTGTGAATCAGCTTCAGCTCAGCCTGACTAGAAGTTCTTTAACAGTACCTGGCCACCCCTCCCCCCATGAGCATGGGAAGACCTCTGTCATCTCCACTCTACTGGAGGTTTTGAACCTCAGCATTGTAAGCAAGACAGAGAGTTACCTGCAGAAGATCAAAGGCAGAAATTCCTGCAGTCAAGATGGGTTTTTGACTTTTGCTCCCAGTCCTTGCAAAACTACGTGATATTTAGTGATCCAGTAAGTCTGACACCATAGCCACTGCCCAGGAAATAAAATGGTAGTTTATTCTTACTAGGGATGAAGGACATTGAAATACTGGAGAAGAAGTTGAAAAAAATGGGGGTATTGTTTAACAATGAAATAAATCAAGCTACTTCAGTTGCCCAACCTTCAATTTCAAACTTTTGTGTGAAGTTTTCAGGGTTTGTGTAGCAGCTTTATCTTGCCTTCTGTGCTAGGGGAAATTAGAATGGTTAGGCATTTTTATAGCTATTTACTTCTCCAGCAGCAACATAAGTCAATTTATATTTTTCATAAATTTAAAATACTGTTGTCCATCTGTTTTCTTCATCAGCGGTGGCTTTAAAGAAATACACTAGAAGGCAAGATGACAGCTGTAAACTGTCTGCATTTTGGGACTTCAGTCCTCCAGATGTTGAGGTTGATGAGAAATTATTAACTTGTGGTCCTAAAATAAACCTTTAAAATCCATTCTCTTCCTCAAATTCTTAAAAACTTCCCCAAAGCCCTTAAATATGGAAAAGAAGCCATTTCATTTAAGCTAACATGCTATGAATAACTGTTAAATGTAATTTTAAAAAAATTACATATATATATATTGTTGATCAGTTTTACAATACAAGAATATACAAGCATCACATCACATGTCCTTCTGAAACGGTCTGGAGTTCTCCAATGTAAATAAATGGCAGATCTTAGCAATTCTGTTATAGTTAAATAAGGTAATTCAACATACATACAACATATATATACACACACATCTATCCATGCCTACAAATACATTTACCTCTAAATTAACAATATAGATAGAGTGCTGGCAAACATGAAAAAGCTGAATTTGATTCCTAATACTGTTTTATTGTTCCCTAGAGCTTCAAAAAGTGCTTAAAAAAGTACCTAATGCACTCCTACAGCCAGAGGCTTAGAGCTTGTTACATGCCATAAACAAACCCACAGTGGTCCTGGTCAGTGCTTGAGTGAGAGGCCTCAGAGGCAAGAAAGGAGCCTGTGGGATGCGTGTATTTTTGTTTTTAATATTGCTGCTCTTTCCCAGAGCAGTTCTTTTATTTCAGTTTGTTCTCATCATGAAACCTTTATTTCCTTTTCTCTTTATATTTTAAAAAGAAAATTATATACGGTCGGAAAAATCCTAAATTACCAGCTGATATTTTATTCTAAACACTACATGCATAAGGCTTCAAAGGAAATAATAAGCAGTGTTTATAATAATGACTTTAGCATTTGGCTCATTATTTAAAGGATGCTGTGGGTAGCATTTCAATTACCAAGTTACTGTGCCCTCAACCTGGAGCCTTTTCCCTCTAATTTTGTCCCACAAGTGTGCATAGCTGTGATTGCACTTTTTTGTTACACTTATACAGTATTTGTTGCTTTACAAGTCCCTAAACAGACTTCATGAGGCATACAGCATGTTGATATAGTAAAGGGGTTTCCTCCAGCAAGAATTCTGCATTAAGCCTTGGAAAAAATAAGATTTTCAACAAAACTTTTGGAGGCTTCCTCCCAGTAGAACACCCTAAAACTTTGAGCTCTTCTTGCATGACAGAGAGGGACTGTAACTCCAGCCTGTCCATACAACAACACCCTTTAAATCTCAAGCCTGGTGTGTCAGGTCCAAAAGAAGTAGACTTTTGTGTCTGATAGGTCCTCTGGGGCAGATCCCATTGGCCACAAATCCAGCTGAGAGGGCTGTCCTTCCTCTGCACAACTCAGGTCTCAGAGGAGCTCCAGAACCAAGCCTTGAGGGCCAACCAGTTCCTGCACAGCACAGACATAGAAACAGCACCTCCTAGGGAGGTTGCGAGGCCCCTTTCCTGTGGAAGTGGCACCCCTGGGGTTTGGTAAAACAAAATGATGGGCTGTTGAAGTGGGAGGTGGGAAGTCAGACACTTTCTTTTAGGATAAAGTGGGATGTGCAGATGTTATTTGTCCTGTTTGTCTTTTCTCCTGCTGTTTGTCCCTCAGCTAATCTGACTGTTGGTAACAGTGGAGCCATCAGAGGCACAGGCAGCGGATGCAAACAGAAGCATCGTGCTGATGATCCAAGAGGGGGAACGGGATCCCATTCAAGAGACTCTTCTTTACGAAATCCTGAGAAATCCTTATTTGCTGATGGAATCCTGCAAGTGGTGATTGTAGTGGGGCATTAGTGGCATTGGGGACCACACAGCTCTTAGAAGCTAGCACAACCCCCAGAGGAGCCCATTGGTTTAGGAAGGCTTCTGTAGGAGTGAGTAATTTATTTGATAGATAGCTGCAGAGCTAATATTTTTCTGAGGAGCTAGATCTGTAATAGGTGGGGTATGGCACAATTGTCTGGCCTTACTCTGCAGTGGATGAAATTTCCCAAGTTATTTGGGGAGAAGTGTTTCTTTACTTTCTGTGATTTGAAGTACTCTCCATAAAAGTTTGCATCACCACTGTTAATCATGCATATTTGAATAGCTGTGTGCCCAATACATTAGGTAGCTACATAAGATAGTATTATCTAATTATGATCTTTATATCTAGTTGGGTAAAGTACAGCTAGTCACATTTTCAAAAGAAGTATACACAGACCTATGCACACAAAAAATTCTGTGGCAGTTTTTCAGTGACTTTTTTATTGTTTAATTTTGCAGGTAATAATTAATTCTCTTTTTGGTCCAGTTTCTCCATTTGTCCTGTAGCTGGTGATCTACCTGCTGCTAAATAATGCTGATCACTGGATTTCCTGACAACAATGCACCAGGAGAAGTGTTCCCAGCACAGCATTCCAAGAAAAGACAGGGGATAATAAAACTCACAAGACACCTGGTTTTCTTTTCAAACGTAAAATTTTGAGTTCAGAGAAAATGTTTCGTCTTTCAGGTTTTCATATTTCATAGAAAAATCAATGGAACATGAAAAACAGACCTTGGAAAATTAACTAAAGCCCTAATTTTCTGCAAAAAGACTACTTCAGTAGAAATATTTTTATCAAGCTGTTAAAAGCATAAGCCCCCCTGCTGATTCAATATAGTGCTCTGCTCTGAATTGGAAAAATGAGTGTGGATTCTTAGACATTTGCATACATCCTAAAGGCACAAGTCAGGTTCCAGCAGAAGTTTGTCTTCATGCAAGATGTCAGTTGTTTGAACTCCACGGATAGCTCTTACTCCCCAGCAATACTTGGGAGATCTGCTTCCAGCTCTTAACTCTCCTTTTGCCTGATCTCTCTCTGAGTTCGTGAGAAGCTCTTTGTACTTCATGACCAAGGTGCTCCTGTCACTATTAAACAACAAAGCAACAAAGTAAAAGTGTACATTATCTTTTTGCAACACTTGCTTGAATTGAGCAGTGGTTTGCGTCAAACATTTTTTATGCTAATGATATTCTTGCAGTTCCTTTCATAGTATAAAATAGTTAATTATCAATGGTGACAATCCTGCTGTGGGTTTGGATAAAGTATTTCATGCCTCTCTTTATTAACTCTGTTGTCAAACAGCAAACAAAAACTATGACTGGTCTCTCTTAGTTCCTGTTGCTTTGGAAGCTAGTTACATGTCTTCATTTATAATTTGCTAGTCTTTTTTTAAAAAAAGAAATTTAAAATAATCTTGATTTTTTAAAATCTTTCTTTCTTCCTTTCTTTCTGTATTATCATTAATATGCTATGTCTAAGAGCTCTATTTCCAGTTGGTAGGCTACAGCTTCTGAGTCTTCTCAGTCAGCCTTCTGAAAGCTAATTAACTCATTTAGAGCAGGAATTTATCAGAAGAAAGTCATAATCAGAGAGGAAGGATAGTGTAAGGACTAATGAAGTATTTTTCCAAGGTCTTTACCAGTCTTCCTTGGTGACTTTAGAAAATCTCTATGTAAATACTCTTATTTTCTTTTCCTGCATTTGTTTTATCTAGAGAAAAAGTATTTTGATCAAGGACTATCTCTGTACATGAGAATGACTTCAAAGTGCTGCTGTCCTGACAGTATTCTTCAAATATGCATCATGTTGCCTTTGACTCAGTAATGGGTCTCGGGAGCTTTTCCTAACATAACCAGAGTAGAAGGGTCCCCTGTCACTTAAGGTCTTGCAAGTAGGAATGTAGAAAGCATAGAAGAATCTTTCAAAGTCCATGGTAATAAAGTCTCCACTATAATATTTTAATGCAGTATAATTGTGATTATTTAACTGCAGCTTTTAATTGGCATTTTCATTTGTTTTAAGATGCATCTGTCTAGTTCATGAGACTGAGAGGGAACTTACATGGGTATCAATTAAGGCCGTGTAATTTTTAAAAATAGTTGTTTTGGGAGATAAAATGTAGAATAGGTACACATTCATCCCGTGACTTTTCCTCTAAGTACACTGTTAAATACATGTCTTTATCTAACATCCAGTAATTGCCTAGCTAATGCCAACAAAACTGTGAAGGTGCTTTGTCTTCTGTAGCACACTCAGATATACTGAATTATTTTTACATTGGAAGGCAGCAGGGAGTCTTATTTTAGTACTACCTGTTTACCACACTGCAAGATTTCTGGCATTAATCTGAAAAAGGCTTTTTTATTTTTGTCAGGAGTTGAATTGCTTTTGAAAGTTACCAAGCTGACAACTCTAGAGACTGGCATCGTGTTTCTATCTGTTGGATGGGTACTGGCAGTGACTCCTCAAGCTGTCCTGCATTGTTCTGTTGCCATCTACTCCAGTCAGATGTAGAAGGTCCACCCACGAAGAGGAGAGAGACAGCCTTCATGACTTCAGGTTGAAAAACAGTAACAATTCTGCAGGGCTTCTGAATACAATAATCTTCTGTTGGAATGACACTCCCACCACATTTACTTACATCTGTCTTGATTGGTACCAGTTGATAATTACGTCCATTGAAATAAGATATTTTCTCCCTAACTTTTGTGTAGTCAATACAGAGGTCAGTTCTGCCAAAGTAAAATTCAGAGCCTAAAGTTGGGAGCAGCAAATCTCTAATGGCACTCCACACTCCCCATCAAATTGCAAAAGGTTGAGTATCCCTACAACAGACTTACAGCTCAACCCACCAGTCTCCCTACAAGCCCTGAAAGTGATTACCTTTAGACATTCTCCTAAACTACCTGAAAGGAGGTTGTACCGAGATGGGAGTTGGTCTCTTTTCCCAAGAAACAATTGATAGAATGAGAGGAAATAGCCTCAAACTAGAGGAGGTTTAGATTAGATACTGGGAAAAAAGTTTTCACAGCCAGCACTGGAACAGACTGCCCAGGGAAGTGGTTGAGTCACCATTCCTGGGGGTATTTAAAACCACTGAATAGTTTGATTTGGAAGGGATATTTAAAGGTCATCTATAGAGTCCAAGCCCCCTCACATGAGCAGCACATCTTCAACGAGATCAGGCTGCCCAGAGCTCCGTCCAAATTTGACTTTGAATGTTTCCAGGGATGGGGCATCTACCACCTCTCTGGGCAACGCATGCCAGTGTTTTACTCATTGTGAAAAAGTCTTCTTTAGACTTAGACACTAACAGTTGCCTAGTCCATATGATCCATATGATACAGAATTTGCACACAGTATCTGCAAATACATTGCATTCCTGGGAGATAGTATATTAGTGATGGACTGGAGAAGAGTGAGTGCATTTCTTTTTAACTGATCCTAAACATTTTCAAGATGGAAGTTGATTGTCATAGATTTCTTTACCTTGTATGGAAATGTTAATGCCTCTTTTACAGTCATCTCCTCTCTTATGGTAAACATGGCTTGTTTATCATGGCTTGTCTAATCTGCTAGCAAATCTTTACTGTAGTGAGAGGTAAAATGCTCTTCCTACCCTGGCATTCTGTAGAATTGGTCCTGAAGCCATTCTGTACAGGGCACTTTATATTTACTGCAGACACGTATCGACATGGGATTAGAGCGGCATCTCATTACTATGACTCTCCAGAGACTGGAGGATTTGATGATCAGGTTGGGATGGTTAATTTCCAGACCTTGTCCTTAACTGGTATGGTGATACTACTCCATGTGCTTGCACATTCTCATTCCCTGCCTGGCAAATAGCCCATTCACTCACTGCCTGACACTTTTCTCTGTTAACTAGCCTCAATTTTTTTAAGCATCCCTTTCAATTTGCTACTACAATGTACATGCAACCAAGGTTATGAAGCTTTCAGAAGTCTGGGTGTTGGGGCGAAGCATGTGATGTACATGAAGCATGTGATCAGACACTGGAGATGACAGCTGGAAGCTGTAACTATCATAATTACTTTTCTCAAATAAGAAGTATCTATTCCAGTTTAGGATCATTGTAGTCACATATTTCACAGAAAATTGTTTTGCTGGTCTTTGAACTGCAAACTCCTCAGGTCTCCATAGGAACATACGTTAAAGGATGAAACTAGTTGTTCTTGTGAAAGCTGAAATCTGCAGTGTTTGAAAGATTTAGTTCCTAAAAATGTGCCTCTTGATCTATTGTGAATCAGCTGTCTCAGTCTATCCACTCCCTACTTAAAGCATACATAAAAAACCCCCAAAATATTTCAAATTTATTAGAGACTTCTTCAACAGCATAACAGAGTGGACAGTATTAAGTTATTCTCTTACAACCATTAACTACAAAAACTTTGAAATTAAGAAAAAAACTTACCTTCAGCTTAGTATTCCCAGCAACGGAAATCAACAGCATTATGAGTATAAGAATATACTGACTTCATCCACATTTAAGGCCACTTTTCACCTCAATGAGCTTGGCAGAATAGTCAAGGGTTTTTTGTATAAATTATCTCATTTTGTTCCTCTTCCAAGGATTAGCACTTACTGTTCTGGGCCTAAATTCTGGCTTTCTCAGAAGAAAGGAAATTGTAAAGTTTTTGAAAAGTATTTAGAACATTATGCTTGTTGTTACAAATGAAAAATACGCCTAGATACACCTAATCAGGTGAAACATAGTTATATACGAAATGATTTTGCCTGCTGATGGTGACACTGCAACATGCTGAATGTCAGAAAAAAGGAAAAAAAGTGTTGCCTCAGGATAATTTTTGTCAAATGATTGGGAATGAAATATGTATCTCAGATTTTCACTTTTGTTGTGCATTTAGCCAGAAGCCACGGGGTAGCAAAAGATGCTGAGTGACACAGACTCTTGAAGGAAAAGCCCAAATGCTGAAAAGAGGAAGAAGAGAAACCTTCACTTGCAGCTTGTTGTGGAGCTTGTAAAAATGCAATCAGGGCCTTTCTTCTTCATCTTTCTTAGATCTTTTTAGAGAAGGATACTTTTGAGAAGCATCTGCTCTGGTTATATTTTGCTTCTTAACAATGCACTAGGACTACTTAATTGCTCCATCTGCCTATAAACAAATTCTAAACCAAAAGGCCTAATGGTTTTTGAGCATATTAACTTTTCACATATCTTTGATTGTTTCTAGTAGAGATTAAAAAAACTCCAAACCACCCCTGTGAAAAGAGCTGTGATCTCTGTTAAGATCCCTATCCAGAAGTTATATACTTATTTAATGCTTAAAGAAGGCTGCTATCTCTCACAACATCATTATTAGAGCCATAGACAAGAAATACATTACTTTCTTGGAAAGCTTTCTGCAACAGCATCATACTGTTCAAATTGTAAATAAAGACATAAACAAACAATGTGCAAGTGAAAAATATTATTATTTTATGTATCTGATGGAACATATTATTTTTATTTCCAAGTAGTAGGCAGTGAGGTTCAACTCCCAGTAAGTGGAGACCAAGACAACACACAGGACTGAGACCAGAACCTTAGAAATATTCAGTTTCTCATGCTGTTGTTTTTGGATGACAACAATATACTTTCCTGACATTTAATGTCTTGCTTTTCTGACTATAACTACTGCTTCCATCTTTACCTCCTGGAACATATTTTGAGAGTAATAGATTGAAACAATATTGCTTCAAATTAAAAGGTGATGCTTAAATCTAAATACTCTCTTAACAGAGTTTTATTTGAGATGATGCATTTTTCTCAGGTTTAATTGCACCATATTTAGTTTGATGCTTTGAAATATGATTCACATCATGTTTGCACGGTTAATGTAAGACAGGTTGATAGTTCATCCATCAGCAATTAGAAAACAGAAGGCCAAAGGCCTATATCAACAAGTAATGCAAGTATGAAGCAATGTCACCATAGCAACTTGGCTTGCACACAAGATGCTGTATTTAACCTTGGGGAGCTCTTAAAAACTCTTGATTCCTGAAATAAGTAAACTCTATGTGGTAATGGGGCTGTGCCTTCAGTGCTATAGCAGTAGATTTGTCTTAGAAATGCGCAGTTGCTTTGGCCCAATATAACTTATAAGAAACCAATGGTGTATGAGCACTCGAAGAGACATGCCTTATGGAAATCTTCACTTGCAGTTAGAAATGTGCAAGATTGCTTGCTTTTTTTGGAACTGGGAAGGAGTTATCTGTGGAGCTTATTGCAGTAAGACAGAAGCATCTTAAGAAAAAAATATTCCCAGGAATTACTCTTAGAGTTTTATTTAATTTATTTTGCTGGTCCACAGACACCCTTCTGTCTTCACAGTTACTGTGAGCTTTGTCAGGTAAAGGAGGAAAAACACACATGCTTTTGTGTTTCTCTTGTGGGTTTGAATTTTCAAGCTCCTAAAGTAGTTATGTGGATGGTGTTAATTAATAATGTGAATCTATATACCCTCAAGTCAAGTAAAAATTGTGTGAATTAGCTTCACTAGAGGGTCATGCTCCTAGTAAAAGCTCTAGGCAGCCAATTTTTGCAAAACTGACATTTCAATAACCTTTGGTAGGGAACAAAGGCATTTTAAAAGTGTGAGATCATAGGATCAAAATTAATTCTTAGAAGGCACAAACAGTGGCAGGTTTGAATACTGTGTTATTCCCCTCCGCAGTCAGGCTATAATGCTTCACCATTTCCCCATCTAGCTCAGGACTGGTTAAGATGATAAAATGTCCAGGTCAAGAGGCCAGATTTGCTGGAACTGCTTTTCAGGGCGCCTAAATCACATATCATTAAGAGTTTTACAAACCCCTCTTGAGCTACTTTGTGTCTATAACCCATTGGAGCCTCAGTTTCCAGTGGTAAGTTGCCCCAAGTTCTCCCATTTCTGCAGAAACAATGAATACTCGACTACCCAGTGTCCACCTCATATCTCTTGCTTTGGCAAGACTTGCAAATTAGGCCTTTCCAGTCTGCATCTCACCTACAGGATAAAAGTGCTAATGTCTTATATATATATAAGTATTTTCTGGGGAGAATCACCCATTTGGAACAAGGAAATGTGAAGGTCTGTCAGTAGAAGAGACATCTTTATGGACACCTGAATTCCAATGGAAGATTTAACAGAATAGTCTCCTTCAGCCTTTTAAAGAAATTATCAGCAGGATTACCAGTCATTGAAAAAACAGCGGTCTTTGTAACATACAAGAAAAAAACTATTACGCTATTGTTCAGGACATGTGCTTGTACTATGTTTTAGTACCCTGTCTGAACAGATAGTTTAAAATCCTGCACTATATTTAAGTGTGTTTTACATTATTTCACAACCAGAAACTGTCATGAAAGTAGAAAAGTGCTGAAAAACAATCTGGTAAATTAGAGAACAAAAAGGATCATGAATACTTTTAAAATTCCTGCCACGTATCAAAATCAGGTTACAGGCCTAGCTGAAAGTATTTTGTCCACCCCATCAGTTTCCAGGTCAGTAATTTGTAAAAGCTGTAGGTTCTTTTAAGATTCATGTCCCATGCCTAGTGAATTCAGATGCCGGAGATTCCCCGTTGCATCAGAAAAGAAAGGTAAGCTTTTAGGAGGGATAAATGTTGAAAATTTCCTGCTTCAAGACAAATACATTTTGGCTCAGCTCTTCAGTAAGGTACAATCCTAATATTTGCTGTACTGTTCCAGTGACAAACTTCTCACTGGATGACTGTGATTAGAGACTTTCTGTCGTGGGGCCAGAGACATCCATCTGCCCGTCTGACCATCCTGCTGGGACAAGGGCTTCTTGACTAATTCAAAAACCTTAGGCACAGTGGAAAGACTGTTGAGGCATTTCCATCCCTGACTGTGACTCATGCTATTCGTGTTACTCATCCATGTGGGCACTAATGAAGTGACTGTGAGGTTCTGGGAACACAGGGGATGGAGTCCAGGTCGCAAGTGAAGCTTGCCAATACTCCCATTCGACTGCAGAGGCCTACCCTGGGTCATATGAGTCATGAATTTGGATGCAGACCTTTACTAATAATGTCAGTGCTGGGCTTCAACTTCCTTAAAAATAACAGGCTGCTTTTTAAAGGTGGAATGGTGGGAAGAGGGAGACTGTGACAGGGAAGCTGTCTAATACCAGTGCTCAAGCTGGGAGAAGAACTTTGATCTAGGGTTAAAAAGATGCACCCTCAGTATCCAGAGGAGTCAATTACAGAGTTTCAAATACTGTTTGAAATGTTACATGTTATTCACAGTATTACAGAGGCTAGCAAAATGTCTAATCTAGTTCCCAGACTGACCTTCAGCTGCAGATCAGACCACAACTTCAGGTTATTTAACATTATTGTTATGAAAGGTTTAAACTGCTTGCAAAACATTCTCTGAATTCAAGCAAGGACATGTAAAGCAAATAGCACTGTCTTATAAATTCATGGAATTGCAGAATGTTTGAGGTTGGCAGAGACCTCAGGAGGTCTGTAATCCATGCCCCCAGCTCAAGCAGGGTCAGCTACAGCAAGTTGCTTAGGTGCATGTCCATTCACGTTTTGAGTGTTGTCAAGCTGAAGAAGACTCCACAAACTTTCTGGGAAACTTGGTAAAGTGTTCGGCCACACTCACAGGAAAAAAAATTTCTCATGTGTTTAAATGTAATTTCCTACATTTTGGCTTGTGATCATTGCCTCTCAGCCTGTCTGGAGATGACTGAGAAGGGTCTGGATCCATCTTTGTTACTTCCTCCCATTGCATGACTTTTCTGGAAAGGTGAATGTTGGGAAAAGGTGTCATAGACTATAATGCTAGGCACTACCACAATCACTGTGGCAGTTTACCCATACCCAAGTAAAGTGAGTGCTGAACCACCTCTTCATGGTTATGCAGTGACTGCCAAGAATAATTCTCAGTGATTCACATTAAGAAAGTGAACCCTCATGTGGAGTCCCATTTCTTCTAAGTAGTTTTATGAATGATTGAATGATGAAGTTGAATTAATGTGTTTAGAGAATCTACAAACAATATGAACAGAGAAGTTGCTCTTACTTTGATGACAGAATCAAAACTGGAATTGAAATGAGTCTAAAAAATCAGACATCATCTGAAATTAAAAGCAGATGAAATTCAACAAAGACATGAAAATAGACATGTAACAGAAGTGACTTTACACAGAGATGTGAGGGTTGCGGTGAATCACAAATTGACTATGAGTAACAACACAGTATTTTTTCCAAGAAAATGTCTTGGTCAAAGATACATTCCTAGGAATATTTCATGCAACCCTTGGGAAGTAATTGTTTTGCTCTGCTTGTGATCCAACTGGATCTCAGGCCAGGTGCCCACTTTTAGACACTACATTTTAAAAACGATGACTTGGAAAAAATCCACAGTATGGTGCAAGGAATGCTAAAGGATTTAGCAAATGTAATCCATAAAGAAAGGTAATATCATTCCTTTAGGCTACAAAAGGGAACATTAAAAGGGGACCTTTAAATCTTCTAGTATGTAAAAAAGATCATTATAAATAGAATAATGGTCACTTGTTACTTAAGGCCAGAAAGGAAGGACAAAAAGAAACTATTGCAACTAAATACTGTAATTTCTAAATTGCATTATTAGTGCAGTCTTTTAAGAAGGAGTAATTTGACTGTTGAAGTACTGAAGTACTTAAGAATATGTGTGAATGTGTTTTATTGGATATGTTTAAGGACAGTTCATACCAGCACCTGTTGGGGACAGTGCAGGGGAGGGACAGGACAGCCTCCTGTTGTCCTTCCCAGATCTGCATCTCTGTGGTTTTAGGACAATGAGTCTCGAAGTGTGTTAACAGGCAAATGTAAATTCTGGGTCTTACAAAGAACACACCTTGGAGGGTAAAGCTTCACATTTACCATATCTTGTAGATAGGATAAGGATGTATGAGGAGGAACATAAGCCCCAGATATTTTTTCTCAAGTGTCCTGAAAAAATATAACCTAAATTTTTCCTACACAGACCCCAGACCTGGTGTAAATCAGTGTGTCTCCACTGGCTAGAATGTGCACTTTGTGGAAAATGAATGGCATAAAATTTTTGTAGGTAATTAAATTAAAGGTATCAAAGCAGTGTTGTGAATCTAGCAACAATTCTTAGAGAGACAGAAATCCAAGTCTAATTTACCAGTCTGCAATGTAAGAACAAGGTTATTAATCTGGTACATTCAGTCTTTATTAGTAAAACTTAATTACACAGCAAAGCTCATGTGAAGGCAATGGCTGCTACTGCTCTCCCACAGAAAATGCAGTTGCAGTGCCAAACCAGCTACATACATGCAAACAGAAGCAAACCTGCTGCTTTTTGTCAGCTGGAAGATCTGAAATGAACTTTGACTAAACTGAAAAGGCACAGGCACTCCTGGGTGTTCCTTAGTTAAAACCTTGCTCTCTTTCCAGTTGGATGGGCTGCACTCACAGCAGGCAGATCCTTCTCCTTAGTGGAGCAGTCACTTTTCTCAGTCAGTGTGAACTGGCCACTCATTCTTGCAGATGCTGTGTCATTCGTCACTAGAACTAAAACAATCTAGGAATGTAATGTTTTCTTTATTTTTATAAAGTATTATTCCAAATGGCCTAATATATAGTGCCTACAGATCACATAAAGCATTTTTTTTGCTAAGTCTTAAAATGGTGTTGCTCCCTTGGTTAAATTCTGTAGATTTTGTCCCTAAAAGAAGCCATCCCTAAATGCCTTTCTCTAAAGCAAAGTCATTTCAGGGCAATATACAGAAATTTCTTTACCCATACAGTGTAACTTCATCAACATCCCTCTAAACAATTCCACAATAAGCTTTGTGGAAAAAGATTCATTCCTGAGGAAAGCCAGCAGAAGTCAGTATAAACAGACTTACATGACCACCTTTTTTACCACAGATGAATTATCACCAACTCCACAGCTGAAAAGCTAGATCCAATAGTAAGGCATCTGAGAGTGAAAATGCAAACTTATGACAAGACAAAAGATTCTGTCACTACCTGATAAAAGCTATGTTAAAAATACTAGTGTTCCTTCAGACCCAATTAATTCCAATAATTACACAGTCATTAAAGCAACAGTCTAAAGGGGAAAATACCTTCGTAGAAGAGTTCATGTGAGCAGTTATTTAATCTGCTTTTTAGAATATCTAGATTAATGACTTTTTGCCAAATATAAGACATTCTATTATCAGGTCTTTGCAGTCATTCTATTTAATTACTTCTCTACGAGGATCATTTGTACTCCAAGGTCTCTGTATAAGGCTAGTTTAGAGGGAGAAATTTTATTCTTGCAGCTCTAGGAGAGGCCATTTTATCATTCTGTGAGTGGTTTCACACTATATTTTCCTCATATTATCCAGTACTAAGTAGACAACTATTAATTTCCAGGTAGCCTTTTCAGTAGTGTGTCTGAGGGCTGCTGCCACAATCAGATTTGAACATTCAAATTCTCTCTTATCTCCAGTGTGAACACTTCAGTCCCAAACACAGATCGTTAATACCGTGTCCATGCTGCTGCTTAGCCAGGTATGCTTGCATATTTCAAAACAATGTGTTCCTCTCACCCACCTTCCCCACAAAGCATCCTAGCAGCCCAGTTATAGACACATTTCTGCACTTTCATTCTCTCAGAAACCTGATGAATATTCATTCCATGCAAAGTGGAACAGTTTGAACAGAAATAATGGGATGCCTCACCATTGTGCCTTAAAATAGCCAACCTTTTGTGATCAGCATATTCACCTCCAAGTGGGAGATACCAGGTCAGATTCCCTCAGGCAGCAAAAGAAATTTAACCCAAGCCTCCCATAGCCTTGCTAGGACAAGTGGGCTTTATGATCCAAGCTTTTCTTTGCTATATGTTTCTGGTTAGCTTGGCTTAGTTTGTGTCTACATGCAAGTCTTGACCCCTTAAATAATATTGGTCATTTATGAAATAAACATGATGGCCTCTGTGATGCATAGCTGGGCTTCCTTTTGGTGGCAACAGTGTGCATAGAGCTGAGACCCCAGCCCTGCCTGAGCAGAATAGATACATACTCAGACTGAAAATGTGAAAGTGGTCACTCTTTACGTAGTCCCGATGCTGGCATTAAATAACCTGACATACTGGAATCTCTGGGAGATGCCTCTCTTTCCTCATGCTGTATGGAAGGCAGAGCTTCACATGCTTTTTAAACAGGAGAAACAGCTAACTCTTTAGAAGCAGGTGTGTTTTGCAGTGTTGCCACAACTGTTTTCATTTATAAATACCTACAGATAGTTTAGCCTGGAATGTTTGTTTATTCCTTTTGCTTTCCTCAGCTCTACTTGCTTGTGTGCTTGTGTGTGTAACACTATATATACATGTAGGGGAAGTTCTGGCACTGGTTTTATGCAAAACCTTTTGACTTCTTGCAGACTACTAACTCAGAGTTGTGGATCCTTTATATACTATCATGACTATCTGTTCCACTGCTAGAATCTCTGCAGACTTGATGTGATTTGCAAATGTTAGTGGACTTCTCTTCACTGCATTCCTGTAGAAATGGTTTGTGCTAAAATCCCATTGTCAGAGATGTCTGCTGCTTTCAGAAAGCCACCTAGAAAATCATGTTTCAGAGCACTTTTAATGAAGAGACCTTTTTATGAAGTTTTATGCAGTGGAAACCACCTCCAGCTGGAGTTGTGAGTATTCACTATGCCTGCAAATTTATCCACATCTGTTTCATATTAGATACCCAGAAAATGAAGAAAGCATAACTTGTGGCCACTTTTTGAAAACTGTGGTTTGGATGACCTCAGCACTGTGCAGAGCTTGAGGAGAGATGCAGGGACACAATCCCAGCTCTGGATGCTGGTACTCAGATTTGGAATGAAAGAGGCAGGTGTTGGGGGGGGGCAGTATTTTCCTCTGGTTCATACCCTTCATTTGACATAGAACAACAATGCCTGCATGCACTGAATGTGTTAGAATGCCTGTGAAAATAAATAGTATATGATCACTGAAACAAAGAATTCATTGTAATATTTTTTATGAAATCAAAATACTCTTTAACAGCAGGAGTAGTCCGGGAGCAGCCCGTCTTGTTCCTTCTGAGTGATGGCATTTCTGGTCGGTATAGGCAAAAGGAGCTGTGGTTACGGAACCAAATGTTGGCTTATCAACTGATCTGGTAATGTAGTTTGGTTTATAAAGGTTCAGGAGATCTGAGAGATGAGCCTGGCCACAGATTAGTTTATGTAGCCTAAACCTTAGGAAGTAAAGCAATTATAAAATGAATGAATATGAACTTTTTTTTTTTCTTTTCTGGGAGGTGTGAGAGTTTAACTTACAGGGGATTTTAATAGAAAAATAATACCAAGACTCACTCTAAAGCTTACTTTAGGCTCAACAAGATGAGCAAATAGATGTTGATAGACAGTGGGGACGGATAAGAGCTGTGACTATTATTACTTGCAGTAGTGGTCTCATGGTAACCTGGGGTTAAATTTGATGGTAAGCTTAATGGAACCAGGGTAGTTTGTCCAGAGGAGCCTGTGTGTATATACACAGCATCCATGTGCACACTGAGTTGAAGGCAATGTCAGGAAAGTACCTCTAAACATGACCCAGAGAAGCAAAGCCTGAGACCTTCTGAGGCACTGAGGCAGGAAAACTTCTACATTTGTTTATTCTTTGGCTAGCAAAGCAAAATTACATTGGGTTTTTTTTCTCCTCTTTTTCTTTTGTTAAATAAAATTGCAAAGCAAATGTCCCTCTTTTCTCCTTCTCCCTCCCATCCCTCCTTTTGTTAAGTAAGATTGACTTTTATTTGAATGCTTTATAATTACTTGACCAAAGAAACAGCAATGGTAAAACAGACTTCAGGTCTGGAACAGTCTTGCAAATGCCTTGGAAAGATATCACCTGGTTGCAGTAGGGGAAGCAAAGATCTCAACAGACAAACTTCTGAATTAAAGTCATATGTTTTTTTCTGTGATTCTGATTATTTCTGGTCATTTTTGTTTCTATTTATACCTTTTTCCCTCCCTTCTTTTGGGAAGTGCACAACAATATTCATGTACATTTGCTAACAAATAATAAAATTTGGTTTGAATTTGCATTCTGCTTCAACTTCATGACTTTTAAGAAATTGTGTAAAGTATGTAAATTTAAATTAAGTAGCATGGTTTCTAGAAGATTTAGGAGATAATAATTTCATTAGAGCTGTTGAAATTATTAGATAGGCCTAATAAAATCTAATTTTAGATCTTTGTGAGACAGTATGGTTTCACTGGCAACTTGACTAAATCAAACCTTGACCAAGGAAAATTAATGTTGGGTAAAAACATCCTTACAGATACTACTCAATAAATAGGGAATTCTGTGGTAATTTTATGTATCACAGGCTGGTCCTGAGCCTACTAAAATAGAAGTGGCAGAAAATAGTTTCAGCAGAGGTGCTGAAAACAGCTTTGGAGACTTGGTTCTGCTGGTTGTTCTACTTCAGTGTCATTTCTTGAAAACAGTGATTCCTACAACACAAACTGAAGTGCAGATAAGCCTTCTGTCCTTGTTTCTAGTGCAACTAACCTAGCAACGCAGAGTAAGAAGATGCTGCTGGTACAGCAGCTAGGTGAAAATGCACAAATATTGTTCTAAAAGTAATGACTTCTGATAACTACACTAGATTTTGCAGAGAGAAGTCATGAAAAGTCAAGACCGGGTAGGATGGGGCTTTGAGCAACCTTGTTTAGTGGAAGGAGTCCCAGCCCATGGTAAGGGGGCTGGAACTAGATGATCTTCAAGGTTCCTTTGAACCCAGGCCATTCTACGATTCTGTGATACAGTGCTGTATGTATAAAAACAGGAACTCCTTTGTCACTTCCATGTCTTGACGAAAAAGAATTGCAGAGCAAACATGTTTAGGAATAGCGTTTCTTCTAATTTGTGGCCCAAAAAAATACTGTAGTAATTTTTTTGTGAATGTTTGTATAACTTTTGCAAATATTTGTGTTGCTTCTCTTGGCATATACCTGAACAGGACTATGTAGTTGATGAATTGCATGATACAACTTTATAAAAGGGAGTCTAAGCTTCTGCTGCAGCAATATTAGCTACCAGTGGGACCCAGCAAGAATAGGGGTCAAATCTCTTTAGGAGAGGGAGTTTGTTCTTCATACCTGATTCAACTCATCTCAGACAAATAAAACAAGAAATGTAATTAAACTTATAACAATAAAACAAGAGTAAATATCAGACATGCAATACCTAATGTTATTATAGACTGGATAAAACACAGACAGTACACTACACTATAACCATTTTTTGAGAATTCCTATTCAAAGCTTGATCTTTATTGCTATTAAGATGAAGGTTTGAGAAATCAGGAAGTCAGAATTACAACTGGAAATTTTGGGGGAAAAAAGGACAAATACATCATTTACACAAATAACAAAAAGGTCAATATTGCAAATAATTATAAAGATAAGGCTGTGAAACATGACAAAGGGATGTGGTGCCCACCATCACATCATGGGCATTGCCTTGTTTTGCCATAGGTCATTACATGCAGGCTAAAAAGAGATGGGGCAGAACTTCCAGTAGCAAAATGTATCCTTTAGATCCTGTACATAGTACAGAGACCATCATTTCACTTGCACCACTATTAAAAGGTTCATAAGATGATCTGTCATCTGTCTTGAAGAGTCAGTTTTGTTTACCCACACAGAAGAGATGACTTACTTCTATGTTGTTTCAACGTTGATTTCTATTGGTAAAGAAGCACCAGGAAATGACTCCACTACAGAAGCTAAAATGTGCAGGGAGAAGGTCTAGGACACCTTTTCTTTGGTTTGCTCTGTGTAGAAACAGGCTTGTATGGCACTCTGTAGAAGATGAAGAATGCATATTTGCTTAAAAGAAATATGTCTAATGCTGAATTTGCACAAATTTTAATTAGGTAGAAGATAAACCTTATTTTTATTTTGCCTTTTATGTAGCAAATAAATTCTTTTTGTAAATTATTTTCCATGGATAATCCCCAGCAGACATTGGTGAAATGATTTGAGGAAAAACGGAGCAGGACTGAGCTTTCATCTTTCTTTTGGGAGTATCCAAGCAGTACTCATGAGAGATATGGACAAACTGGCAGGGTAAGAAGTACTGGGAAACCTAAGCATAAAAGAATATGAAAGATATGGCAGGAGAGAGAGAATTTTTAAGTGGAATGCAAAATTATGCAGAAAACATGTGAGTTAAATTCTCTCAAAGCTGAAAATTACTCATCCCTTTCAAATGCAAATGTTGTAAAGATGTCTTCTATCTGAAAAGGTAAGAGTGCTCACTTACTAATGACACATAATATCAAACATATTTTAATTCCCTCTATTTGGAGTCTGCTAGTCAGGAAATTGATCTAGGCAGCAACAAAAGTCACTAGAGATATTTACAGAGGTATCAAAAATAGGCAATATATTTTTACCAGAAGTCTATATCTGAGAAGGTGGTAGCTAGAATTAACTTCAATTTCCTTGGTGACAGTAATGGCTGAATGAAAGTTTTCCTATAGTGTGGTAAAGCTGGTGCTATGGTGCAGCCTTGCAAAAAGTTTTTTCCTTTTAACCCAGTGCTTAAGATTTTAAATGAAGTGCTAGTGCAATTTCTTGTGCTGAAATTTAAGTGAGGTGTTTGGGGGCTTATTTGCATATAAAGGGATTGAGTTACGCTTGAGGGAGAGGAGGTAAAATGGGGTGACAATCTAATTAAAAGATAATTTACAAAAAGATAAAGTTCAAAAATTCAGTGTCTGACTTTATTTGTAACATTCTTCAGTGAATCACAAGTTTAATTCTCTCTGGCTAGAAAATTATTAAACCCCTCAAGTTTCTGTTGGGATGCGTTCAGCAGGGTGTCTAAATAGCTAGTCTACAGAATTGTATGCAATTGTCAAAATGTTCAAGTGAGCTATAAATAGCCAGAAATAAAATAAAACAGGTTGTTTCCTCCACAAATTCGTATTATTGTTCCCTACAGTAATGCATATCAGGAGATTCTTTTGTTATAACAGGGTCTCTGTTCCTCATCAGTCAAAAACAACGGGGAAGAACTGGGTGAGACTGCACTGTGCAGATGTGTCCCCGCCACGTCACAGCTGCGCTGCTCCCACTGAGCCAGCCCTCCACCTCCACCCTCGGCTGTCACCTCCAGCGCGGATGTCCTCAGCTTTGTTGGAACTCATGCTGGTAAACAGATACATGCATGTCAGGCTTTTCCATGATCTTTCTTCTCAAGGGTTTCATCAAGCATGCCAAAATTGCTCTGAGTTGACAAAATTTCAATGGCTTAAAAAAACTGTCATCAGTTGTCAGAGATCAGTGCTAAGACCGTGAATGTGTAGATCTTGTCCTCTGTAGTGAATCTTCTTAGGATAAGAACAACCATAACAGATTTTGGTAATACCACATAGGTACCTGCTGCTGCATCCATTTTCCAAGGAACCACAGGCCAGAGGGAGCGGTGGGGGAACAGGACGCTCTCTCAGGAGCAGTGACGAGCTGCCCGGTATTATTCCTCTCAGTCTGCCTGGCTCCCATTGGCCACGAATCCTCCAGCTCAGAAATTCTAAAGTCTAACTGAAAGCCTGCTGAGGTCAGAGGTAGTCCATTTCCTTTAAGGGGCAGAATGATAGCTTTTAGCACATAAGTAATATTTTTATGCACTTAAAATTATCACATATTTTGCTATGTATATTTCAGAGGCAGATCATCAACTTTTGGATCTATAACCAAGACAAGTTCATTGCTAATAACACTATGACAAATTCATTTTCTTTTATGCTTTTGAGGGGGCTCCTAATATTTGTCTGCTGTGCAATAAGTCAGTGTTACAGTGCATGTGTGTGGGATACAGAGACAACTCAGACTGTTTGCCTCCCTCAGTGAGACTGAGTTATGAAAGAAAAGGTTCCTTTCAGATCTTGCAGTATCATTTGTTATTTAACACAATTCCGTATTTTGTTTTGTAACAAAAATCGTCTTTAATGGCTTTAAGTGAAGGTGATCTCCATTTGTGTATGGAAAGGTGTGGAAAACCATTTGGCACACTGTGACTAATGCTGAGGGAAGCTGTTGTTGTTATTGTGTTTAAAGAGGTTTATGCACTAAAGTTCTTTGATTTTAACAATCAGGAAATTTTAAAAGAAGCTGTTGGGTCATGGCAGCTCTGTGTCTCTCTGGAGTTACGGTATTCAACAGTAAAACAGGCGTTGCTATGACAATTAAGCATTTTTCAACATTTTGGGTTTTTTCAGATTTCTTCAGTTATTAATAATTTTCCTAAAACAGTTTGGAAAAATACTGGTATGTTAAAATCACTTGTTCCTCACTAATAGACTATTTAGAGTCTAATACTTGTTTTTCAAAGGTCTGTGTCAAATATCCCACTGACTCTTATGAGAACATGACTTGACCTTAAATATTTCAATTTCTGTATTTTTTCCTTCGAGTATCTACTTTTTAATCAGAAATATTGAAAATGCCATGGTTTCTGGCACACTAATTCCACCAGGGCTTTCACAGGCACCTTGTTTGTGGCAGCACAGTTCAGCTAACTTGGGGAGCCCCAAGGTCCATTTCACACCTGCTGCCAGTGCAGTGTTGTCCTTTGAGGCACCGCAGCACCCAAGCATTGTCATTGTCAGCACACTGTGCCCGAAAGGCTGTGAAACCAGAGCTTCTTGTATGGACAAGATAACTCTGTAAGAAGGAAAAAATAAGAGATTATCATAGAATCACAGAATCATAGAAGAGCATGTTTGAAGGGACCTCAAGGGTTGTCTGGTCCAACCTTTCTTGTCAAAGGCACACTCTAGATATGATGGCCCAGAACTGTGCCAGCTGAATCTTAAAAGCATCCAGTGTAGGGCAATCCCCCACTTCCCTGGGAGATTATTTCAATGGCTCATTGTTCTCATTTTAACAGGCAAAAAAATGCCATAGTCTGCAGCTTTCACCAGTGACATTTACCCCGAGCCACCTCTGCCTCAGGGTGCCTTTCCCCCTTAAGTGGATCCATGGCAGGATGCAATGGAGAAATTCGTCTACGTGGAGATCCTGGAGGCAACTCCCAGACTGGAGCTGAAGGCTATGTCACTCATCACGGCAGCACCCAAAGCAAAGGTCTCTGCTCTCTCTGCTCCTCCTCTAGCTCACCCTAGAGGCTGTCCGGGCACCACCAGGCAGCTCAAAATAAAAGTTACAGTAGCCAGGCTCTGGGTGAGGAGATTCCTGCCTGTGCTTAGCTCAGACTGTCCTTTTGGATGTCCACATTTTCAGATATACCAAATGGCTTAATCCTGTGAAAAGACAAACTGGGCTGTCTTCCATCTCTGAGAACATCTGAGTGGTTAAAAGTATCTTCAGTCCCCTCTTTACTTGGCAGCTGCCCTTATAGCTAAGGTATTGTATAAACAGTGATCAGTCACTGCTGCCACTGCCGTTAGCAGCAGCTGCTGTTGCCATTTCAATAAATTCAGTGTGTGTGCAGTATGTGCAGATCAGGCCTCCAGATGGGTCTCCTAAGAGGCATGCCTGTTTCGTGAATCTTAGGATGGAGATGCAATCTTAGGTGGGAGATGAGATTGTATCATATGTTCAAGTCATGTAAAATAATATCTCTGGTCACTTGTGCTAACACAGCATTTGGCACCCCACTAAGTTTTCTTTGGATAAGGCTTAAGTACAGACAGACTTTCAGGCATCAGAGGAGGGGTCAGGATTTTTCATTTTGAATCCCTGTCTTGAACCTTCATATCTTCTGCTTCAGTGTTTTAGATGCCCAAATGTGTTTTTTGGAACTTGTCCTTAAGGAATTATGAGACCAATTGTCACCTCTGTTTTGCCAAATACATAGTGTCTATGTCCTGTATACAGTACTGGAGATTTCTGCAGTAAGTTGAGACCAATGTGGACAAAGTTTTTAATCTTATTTTTACTAATTGGAAATTCTACCTCTTTATTAAGAGCTCCGGGAAAAAAAGCAAATGGTTTTGTACAAGATCATTCCTGAAGTTGAAAGAAACCTCTTCTCCTTTTCTCTAATAGAGTCACAAGATCTGGAGGACATCAGCCATGAAGAGACTTCAGCCCAACATGATCTTTCCAGGCTGTCTTTAACCAAGGACAAAAATTATTCCTTGACACACTATTCATACTAGTCTTGCATTTTCACTGCCCTGATTTTTAACACAGAGTTCCTGCAGTATTCTGAAATTACTTTTTCCTGAAATAATGTGTACAGAGAATGTGGGCAAGTCCCAGCATAGGTCTTCTCAGCTTCTCCTCTCTTCTCCCTTCTTCAGAATAGTAGTTTACAGTACTTTGATGGAGTGTGCCTTGCAGTACATCTGCTCCTTAGCTTACTCAACAGATAAGGATCTACATCTTTAATTACCTACAACTTGAAGGTAATTAATTATAGCCTTCAAGATTCTGTCTCCCAAATGGTCACACTTAGTTCAGCTTATAACAGGAAAAGCATAAACAAGCATTTTTTCACTGAAATGCTGCAGGAATAGCTGGCCTCAGAGCTCAAACAAGGAGCTAACCTCAATATATTGCTGGATCTGTCCCCAGTGCTTTGGATCGTCCCCTCTGGTGATTGATGAAAAGCGTGGTAACCCGACGTTTCTATGGCAAACATAGCTAAGTCAGCAGATGACAACTTCAGAGAAAAGAACATCTCATTGTCTGGTCCATGAGTATATGTCAATGATGCGGACTGACTGGCTCAGAGTTCAGGAAGTTCTTGCATTTTTCTGGTTTGGTCTCAATGACTTCCTTCCTTTTCTAGTAAAGTGTGTCTATCGAAAGTGTCGTCTGTAGTGGTCTTAATTACAGCTGTTGTTCACAGGCATCACTACTTTAGGTGGGATCAAACTAGCACAAGAAATGCAGTCAAAGAATTTGCCAAGCACTACCAGGTCAACAGTCATTGTTGTCTTGTTTGTCTTCTGCATTTTCAGTGAAGTCATTTATCTCTGGTTAGATGGAGCTCCACCAAATATACTTAATACGAACCAAAAAATCAGCAAAACCCACAAAGGTTAGTATACATTTTCATGGGTTATCTGAAACTGAAAATATTTCATGTGCTTGGTAAGTATTCTTTTGTGCTCAGGCTTGCAAAGTGGTCAGAGGCTAGTGATAACACTGACCAGTTAACAGAAGTCAGATCCTGCCAAGGCCTTTCACTGGAAGTCTTCACTGCAAGCAGTTAAGGTTTGCAAGAATGAAGCAATGGATATAGTATTTTTTGTAGTGGTCAACAAAAGATCTAGAACAAAGGACCTGGTTACTTGCCTCCTTAGACTTGACAGGAGCTTCTGGAGATTTTTACCAAAGTAAATTGTGATTCTCAAGGTAGCTTCCTGAGTTGTACAAAGGATGTGATAAGATAGTTTCTGAATGAGAAGGATTTGCCCAAACTCTGAGCTGGCAGTAATGTTTTCTCAAGATTTCAGTTTCTTGGCCAAGTGTGGCCCGGAGTTTTGATAAATATTTCTCCTTCGGGAAGCATGCAAGGGGTGCACACTCAAATTCAAAGTTCCAGAATCTCGTAAGGTCTCAGGTAGTTAGATGTGTATCTCTGCAGGATGGCTTTGCCACAATGACCATGGCTTAACATCACTTGGCAGGTTGTAACAAGGTCATTTTTGGATAGCATTCCTGAAAGCAAGCAGAGTTCAGTAAGCAGAAGGAACCCACTGGCCCTCGAGCATGTATCCCCAGTTTCCCCAGCCCAACAAACACTTTGGGAATTCCAGAACTTGCTTGAACACTATAGCTTGAGATTTGACCTTGGTCAGCTTCTGATCTAGGATTAAATTTTTATTTCCACAATAGTTCAGCAACTTTCACTCAAGGTCTTTGATCTTTATGGATAAGGTCCAGTTTTCATACTGCAGCTGTTCACTCACCATTCTTGTGGTGTTTAGGGACCCTTACTCACATCAGTAATGTCTGATCGATGCGCAAAGATTGAGGTGAGCCAGAACAGGCTTGCAGGAATTTCCTGAGGAAGAATGACAACAGCCCTAATGTGACTGTTAAACATAACTGAGTGTCCAATCACTCACTTAAGCATCATTTGCAAGTACATGTACTGGAAGAGATGTGTCATTGAGATCAGACTAAACCCCTCATAACATAGGTTTTCACAAAAATATTTTTTAATGAAAACTGCTACATGTGAGATTCATCACTGTAGATACCTCCATGTTAGATGCATGGAGCAGATTGCTGAGGACAAACTGGTCATTTTTAGGAGGTTCAGTGTGATCTGGTGACAATGTCTGTTATTTAATGATGGCTTAGCAAGACTTTGACAAATCTCTTGCTGCTCTGGGTGCTGCTGTGTTTCAAACCTACTGTAACTGTGTTCATAGGTGTCAGACTAACAATTTAGGAAGAGTATTTAAGGAGGAGGTAAAATATTTATCAAACTTCCTAACAAAGTATTAGGTATTCTGTTTGCTTCTTCAGATATTTTTTTAAGGACTGTATAATATTTTGGGCTTCTGGGTCAATGGCAGGGAGCTAGTCAGATCCTTCCCAGGCTTACTTTTTTGGTTTTGATGCTCACCCAAACCCCTTAGATTTGATTTTCCACTTGCTTCAATTAGAAGCAGCATGAAAAATAAATGGTTCTGGGGTTGTAACCCTATAAGCAGAAACAACGGAGGCTAAGACCCTGCTTTTTACTCTACCCTTTCATTGGTAATGTAAAACTTACTGTTAGCAGAGCTTACACTATTGCCCCATGTTAATACTATACAACAGGTTTATTGTATTAGAGACACCTTCTATAGAGCTGCTTGATGTAGTGTCTTTATTCAGGGGCTTCTTCTTGGAAGAGGAAAGGATTGTTGCAAACAGGGGAGGGGATGGTCTGTCATTTATTTATCTATTTAAAAAGAAAACAAAATCTTTCCACGTAACCTCAACAGAGAAGGAAGACTCCACTTAATAAACTAACTAACTCTATTTATACTTCATTCAAAAAAGATATGCTAAATATGCTGGTGGTGTTGCACAATGTTTAGCTTGTACAGTCTGAACTTTATGTGGACCTTTTGTGAGGCTCTGGTACTTCCTTTCTAAGGATTTTTAATATCTTCCAGTTCATGCATGCTGGAGCATATAAAAACTCCTGCAAGTCATATTTATTATTCTCTATTTCACTCTAGGGTCAATTTCTCTCTAAAGGAGCCTTCAGCGTTATCTGGAGGACAAGTTGCTTAATGCCTCTCTTCAGTATATGAGTGTATCTTTAATAGTGAGATTTGGTGGATGCTCAGGGATGCTCAGGGATTACTCTTCCCTGGAACAAGGAGTTCCAGGCTGCAGCTGGGTGTTGCTCAGGATGAGAACTAGGAAAGGCTCTTGGGACAGCTGCCACACTGCCATAGGACTAACTGAGAGGGAGCAACCAGAATCACCGAATGGCTGGGGTGGGCAGGGACCTCTGGAGATCAGGGTCACCTAGAGCAGGTAAGTGGATGTCTGTGGCTGCTCAGGCCTCAGGTCCTGTGGAAATGCAACAAAACAGGCAAACTTTGGGCTGTCAAATCTCCCAGACACTTTCCTGACCAGAAATACTGAGACAAATAAAGATTATTAATGATATAAATAATAGTGTGTGAATTATAGAACCTGTTTTTTTTTCACTTGAAGGCCTGATGTGCTAGAGCAACAGCCACTCAGCACTCACCAGTTCAGTCTGTTTAAAGTTCAGTCTTTCTGAACAATTATTATAGTCAATGCATCAAACATCATTTTTGCTGCTGCTACCTTACCTGGCCAGAGACATTCTTTTGGGTAAAGTCCGCTGCATAATGCATTGCCTCTGAAGCGTAGAAACATCAGAAAAATTCCCTCCTCAGTGGGAAAAAATGAGGAGAATAGTTTCTGATTAGCTAAAAACTCAGGTTTAAATCATGTCACACTGTGTAATGACAGGTACAAGAGTTGCTGTATCAGGATCACTGATTTTCATGGGTGGTGGTGTTTCATATCCACTGCTTGACTTCTGGAAGGAATAATTGCAAGGTAGATAGACTCTCACTAAGTTGTATTTCCAACCCAAGTTTGATATCTGAACTGAAAATTATAGACAGTCATAAGTGGTTTTCTCTTTAAAAATCTCTGAATATCTTAATTAGATATACACTCTGTATCTCTAAATCAGTCTCACAGAAACAGTCCGAATTTCATCTCAAAAACTGAGAACAGTGATCTGGAGTTGTATTTGTATTTGTATCTTGAGCTGATTATAACTTACGGTAATTCCTGAAAGGCTAAGGCCTATAGGCATGATTTCTAGTGGTGGCACTATGTGTCACATCAATACTTATAAACAGACATGAAGAATTAGTAAATTGTAGGCCAAAAAACCATTTAACAATTCTGCATTACAAGAGAAAGATCTCCCTGGATTGTTGCAGGCAAAGAAGGGTCAGAAAACCCCAGCTGTGTTTCATGCAACGTGACTGCTTGTGAGTAGGTCTAAGAAGTGAAAATACATTGAGCTGTTGATGTTGGCTCAGCTGTCAGCTAAATTAGAGAAACAGAGATAGATAGAAGATAGTAAAAATAAAACATGTCAGTTGAAATACACATGAGGGAAGGTAGTCTACTCTGCAGGATGGGAGCAGAAGTAAGAGAAACAGGTATCAGAGTTGGAAGTGAAGGTCTTAATGGTGGGAGAGAAGGACAAATGAACCAAAGCTGAAGACTGAAGCTTAATTAATCACTGATGTATCAGCACATTAGTAGGAGAGAGGATCAGAAGGTGAGCGAGGAGAACAGGTAAGAAATCATTAAAAATAATGTCTGAGAAATTAAATGTGAGATTAAATGATGAAGCACAGAGGGAGGAAGAGGAAATATGAAGTTGAACTAGAGAAAGGAATAAGAGAACGGCCAGTGCAGGCCAAGTTTGTGAATAAGAACGTTGAACTGGGGCTACCTTTTCCAGGGTAGCTTCTTTTAGCTGTATATAAGTTGTGCTGTGAAGATTTTCTGCTTTTATGAAAGCGGACATCCAGTGCTTAGCTTGTCACACTTTCTTTTTTCTCCTTCTATCACTTCCAGAGGTATTGTGTTTGTCCTCTGGAAATCATCCTTCTCCTGTAAGATATTAGGCAGCACACTTTTTTTAGTGCTTGATAAAGAGCTGAAACAAGCTATTTCAGACTAAGGTATTTTTAGTGCCTCACCAGTCACTGCTTTAATGGGCTTTTGTGGCTCAGCACGAGTTCCCTGCAGGTAGATACTGAAAGCCTAATCCAAAATTGCATAAAGACAACAAAAAGAAGTAACATAATATTTGCAAGCAGATCTACCATTCCTTTGTCCTGCAAGAATGTGATCAGAGGGCTAAGCTAAAAATACATTTGTTCAAGATGCTTATCTTAGCCCTTTGAGAGAAAAAATAAAGTAACAAAAACATGTAAAAATAGATATAAAATAGTGGAAACAAGAAATATGGGGCATTAGAGCTCTTGCTACTGGTATAAAGTATAGCAGAAGGATGTCAGGTTCTGGTAAATGTATCTCCATTGCTAGATAGTTTATAAATGACCACTTCTTTTCAGGCAGAAAATCTAATGATTCTAAAGCTTTAGTCTTAATTTTTGTCTTGGGCCACATTTGAGCAGTTAATAGCATCAGGAAAAAATTCACCTTCAATCTTGAAATGTCCAGGTGCAGCTGATCTAATTTAAACAGGAACTACATGACCAGACACATAGTCATCTCCTTGTTCTTCAGCAAACAACTGTTTTATTGAAACTTTCAGAGACTGCTACCAGCTGTGTGATAACTCTTCCAGAACATATCAGGTTCCTAATGAACAAAACTGTTCATCCCAGCTTTTTAACTCATCAAACCATGGCACCTTCAATAGTAAGAAAGCACAGGCAGTTGCGGATCTTTGCTTCAAGAGACCTTACACACCCCACTGCCCATGTCTGCTTTCCGTGGTAGGTTCTTGGCCACTGAACAGCTGGTGAGTTCTGGCACAGTGATGCTCCCTGAAACTAATCAAAGCTCATTTTTCCCTTAGAAGTTCATGTGCTAAGCCTATCACTCAGCCTCAGTGTATGGATTATGTGGGTGATCAAGAGCTTCCTTATGAAATTGATTTCCACTGAGAAATGACAGTTTGTTGGAAAATAGTTCCTTAAGCCAATTCTTCTGCCAGTTCAACCTTCTCTTTGATTTTATGCAAAGTCTCTGCTTGTTTCTGGTGAGCTGGAGGTAGGCTGGGGTTTCCAAGTCCCCCAGCTGGTGGTTGCAGGGAATAGGTAACTGGTGTCTGACCAATACGTAACTCAAGTTGCCACCAGAGTTGAGGTTCCTGGGCTCTCTTGGCTGGCTGTCTCTGCAAATCTCATCCCAAATGCTGGCCTTCCTGATGGCAGTAGCCTCTTGGTCACCAGGAGAGTAGATTGCTGATTATCTGGGTATCTGCTACCCAGGGTCTCCATATTGGCCCAGTGAAGGAAAGAGCAGCCGTCCCTCGGTTGGTCTCTCTTCTTGGTAGTCAGCAGGTTTCAGGGTTTCTCCCTCATGCTCTCTGCCCATCTCTCTCTGCAGAGCAGGCTTTCAGCTCTGTGGGAGCCTGCCTACATAGCGGGCAGCCAGAGGAGCTGGGCAGCCCAGGAAACAAGCTGAAAAAATGCCCACATCCTTCCAAAGCGGAATTTTGTCAGGCTTTTCCCTCCCACAAAAATGTTCTGATTGTTAGCTTTTGTGTCCCAGCTGAGCACATCTTTGCTTTTCTTTCAAAAATAAAGCAATTTGGAACAAAAGACAGTCTTCTGACCAGCTCTGGTTATTCTATTTCCCTTTTTGGGCCGTACCTGGATACTCACCAGGATACCCTGACTAGGGAGCCAGAAGCAAGAGGCTCTCATGGAAACTAAGGCCAAGATTTCAATTTCTGGTTGGAAAGCCAACCCACTGAGCGTTAAAATAACCTCTGGATGATAGTGGAAGCTTGGACTAGTGCTTCTATGGCTCTACATGAAAGGAGAAGGCTAAGCTGGGCAATATTTGAGGTGTGGCATAAGGCTGTTTTGGCCACACTCTTCTTTAGCTGATGGAATGATGTTTGGAACAGATAATTACTTCAGCTATTGTTATGAGAATAGGTACTTCATGCTCTTAAACTCAGAGAGGAAGGGCGAGAATGAGAAACAATGAGACACTTAAATAGCAGAGCTTTAACTGGTTATTGTCAGTATGCAGGCAGAACCTGTGTTAGTGGAGCTCACTGATAATACTCAGCAACAGTAGCAATTCGGAAAGCATCTAACAAGCTTTAGACCCATATAAAAGTCATGCTGACACTGTAGAGTTTTGGAATTTGGGTTCTTTCCTTTTTCTTTCTTTTATTTTGTTTGTTTGCTTATTTGGTTTTTGTTTGGGTTTGTTTTTGGGGGGGGGTTGTCATTGCTTTTGGGTTCAGATATATTATTTATCTGTGGGGGTTATTAAACAATGTGTATCATAAGGAGATGCTTGGGTGTTAAATATTTAAGATTGCTCTTTTTAGATTTGTCATGGCAGGAAGAATTATGTGCATGTCGCTACATATTAACAAGATTGACTAGAAAATATTACATGACACACATGTATCACATGTATTGCTTTTTTTCTGAGGTTTGCACTTCTATCATTATGATTTTTTAAACTTGATCACCTTAAAATTGTGATGAACATATTCCTTATATTTTATTTTTCATAGTAAGTGTTTTTCATAAATACAGCATTGAAATGTTTGTAATGCCTCTTCAAAAATGGGACCTCAGAAATGGAAAGGAAGTCTAAGGAAGTGTTCTGATAAGTCCATTGGCTGAAAAATGCTTTATTTGACCAAGGAGGGAGGAAATTGAATATTGTAAAAAAAAAAAAATGCAAAGAACAATATATTTAAATTCTTGCTATATAAATTTAAAAAATACACCCAGCAAACAATCTTCAGTGAGCTTTCTCAAATATTTAACATTTTGCTGCATTAAATATAGGTGCCAGTATTGCAAAACGTATGAAGAAACAGTAGCTCATTTGATTAAAAAAGTAGTTGTCAAACACCTTTCATCCACTTTCTAGGTGGTTCATAAAATCAGCAATCTGTCCCTCATTTCAGTAGAAAATCACACTGGATGTCTTTTATGGGCCATTTATTGAGGTGTCATTTCTTATAAAATACACCGTAATTGTATTTTGGTGACTGATTAGCAAGTCCAAAGTATTTGAAATGACATTAAACAAAAGTTATCAAATGAAAATAAGTATGGTTTGCAAAGCATTAATTTCTGCTATTCATTGATTTCATGCTCATGAGTTCAAAAAACTTAGCAGCTTCCAATGAGTCACCCAGTTTTTAGCGTAAAATAGGCAAGGTTCAACTGTGCTTGAAGAATTAATTACTTTTTTACTTGAGTAAACTTGAAAGAAGAGAACAAAATGCCAGTCTGCATGTAATTCTTTTAGTATTAATTCAGACTGTGCAGTTGTCTAAAAAGCTTTGACTTTTCACAGTCAAGTCTTTCCACTCAACCCTAAAATGAAAAGTGCAGTCTTGTGTTTCTCACAGAACCTAGCAGTGCAGCAATGAATGCAATTAATTCATCCCAAGATCGCGTAGGAGGAGAAGTGGGCTTACTCCTCAGCTGTCTTATTTATATCAATAATAATGCTGCCTCCTTTTTCTTGTGGTGTTTGGTTTTTTTTTCTTCCCAATCTGAAATATTTGGCAAGAAGCTGAACAATATACACCTTGCAGTCAGGAAGAGTTATGAAGAGGAAAAATAGTGTCCTGTGCATCTCTCTGTCCGTGCTGTGAAGCAGCCCTGGCCACACACTGAGCTCTCCTTTGTTGCTCCTCGGAGGGTGCCCACCACCCTCCTTCGGGCTCCTGGCAGCAGTGCATCACCTTCTCCCCTGTGCCTCACATCACCTCCTTAGCCCCTGCTTATATTCATGACATGAATGGCTTGTAAAATGTCTGTGCTGAAGCACTACGTGTACAGATCAGAGAAAAAACAGCTGCCTTCTCCAAGCCCATAAATCCACAAGTCTGATAGAATCAGACCTCTTTTTCTCATCTTAGAATCTTGCTCCCATCTCTTAATTACACATAATAATTCAGTGCAGTCACTGGCATAATTGGCCATCTGTGTACTTTCATACGTGTGAAACGAATACTGGGAAAGGTTACACAGGCTGGTGCCACTAATGTTCAGGAAGGAGTGATGGAGACTAATCTTAGGAGCTGGATTTGAGCTGAAATTCGTTTTGGAAATGAAATGTGATTTTTCTTGTTGGCTTTGAGAGTTGTGAAAGGACCAGACAGTACAACAGCAGAGCCTGATGACTGGTGGAAAAGCAAGGGTGGGATCAGAAGGCTTGCACTTTGTTTCAGGGGAAAAGACAATTGTGTTTTTCATACGTGTTGCTCAAGTTTTGATTTAGTCCTGGACAGCTTCCATTATTAATGAAACAAAGGACAGTATTTCAAAAATGCATCTTCAAAGCTGCCTCTCTGAGAAACTCCACTAACAGGCCTTACTACCTACAGTATCTTTTCTCCAAGCTTTTCAAAAATTTAAAAATAGTATGGAGAGAGTGAACAGAGAGGGGAGAATCCTCATCCTTATTTCAAAAGACTTCACTGTTATAAGAAATCACTGCACAAGGCTGCCACGCTTGAAAAGGTTATAATGGAAAAGTGATACTTTTCTTGTGAGATAATACTTGATGAATATCAAGTGTAGACAATCACATCAGAGCTCCATCTCTATCCACAAAACCAGGCATATGTTCTCTGTCAAAAAAAGAAGCCTTCTCTTAGCAAAACGAAAAAAGTCTTGTAAAAGAGTCCACTTTCTCTTTTAACACATATAGGAATATTGCTGAGGTATAGAGATAGTAGAGCATGAGCAGTTGAGGTGGTTTTCACAGTTCTGCAGCAGAATGAAGATACATTTTTGAAGAGCTGCTTCTTGGCATTCTCTGCTTGCAGTTTGCTTGTCTGCCCTCCCAGGACCCCAGCTCAACTCTACCAAAGGTTCAGAGGGTTTTCTTCCAGTGAGGAAGGTATGCAAAGTGTTAGTAAATGGCACAGAAAATGGTGGCCAGCAGAAAACTGCTGCTTTAAAGCACTATGCACGCCGGTATAATGCACCAACCAGGGGTGCCTGTATTGTGGTCCTGCTTTTATCGTGATCTCTCAAAGGTTATGTATGCATTACATGTATTCAGATTTCTATATACATTTACTATATCTCACTAGTCATTGAACTTTGAAGTCAGAAAGGCATTTTGATATTGAAGTCTAGCCAGTGAACACATGCTCACACACACATATGAGCCAGCTTCACACATAGAAACGTGGCCTTACCAGCACCCACATAAACACATAGCACTCACAAAAAGCACAGGCTGCCCAGTGCTGTTCCTCCTCTCCAACTGATTAGGATTGAAGTCCACAAGTGGAAAATACACGTGTGTATTTTACATATTGTATACATATAAAAACACATTCTGGATCATTCTGGTAGCAGGTCAGAGCTCTCCTGGTCTCTCCACGTGTTGGTACACAGATATACCAGGTGTGGAGTTTCACCTTCCTGCTCTTGTTGCTGATACACCCACCTCTAATCCTACTTTTCTGCAAGTCCATCTTGAAGCTCACTAGCATTCACATATTTGTACTAAGAAGAGAAGATCATTGTAAATAGGATTTAGCCAGAGTATCAATTAGATTGTGGTGAGGAAGCACAGGGCTCAGATGGGCAAGCACACTAACAACCTGTTTACACATAACCAGCTGCTTTCATACCCATTTACCTCCATTTTCACTTGTTTGTTCCTTCTCAGTATACCTTGAAGCCTTCCTTTTTAAACCTTTGTTTCATCCCCTAAATATCCCATAAGTCTCATACATTCCTATGGTCTCTTTAAGGCCTGATACAGTAAGTTGCATACAACCCCTAAATGCCTTTCCCAGTGTCCCATAGTGAGTCCTGTGTCCTTGTAGGCAATAACCCCTGGCATTCTGCAAGGTCTTCTGAGGAGATAGCTTCTTCAGTTAAATCATCTTGGTGGGTTTCACACCGGATGTGATGGGGGAATACTTCTCCTTGTATAGTTTTCAGAGCAGCCATTTCAGCATGTGCCATTATTGCCTTTCTAACACTCCTCTGCTCCATTGTTCATCTGCTCTTTGCCAGGCCTTTGTGATTCTGGTGATTAGCCTTTAATCACATGACTAACAACCATCTTCTCTCTGTGCCAGAAAGGCCTGGAGTGTCTGATTATGAACCAGAGGTGAAGATGATAGCAATCCCTTAGTGCTGCAGGAAGATGCTGAGAATGGTGGTCTTCTTTGTAAATTCCTTTTGATATTATGCCCAAGTACAGGGCTGTGGAGTATTATACTCCTGAGGGATTATCCTCTGGAGCTGCAGAATGGGGTGAAAAAGACTGTGTGCATGTAATGTGACAACAATGTCATTGTGCCAGCAGGGCCTGGGACAAACTTGTGTTAGAGGGCACATTGTACTCCAATTCCAAATTCGATTAGTATATTATGCCAATTAAGTATCTTCTGTTGCCTCATTGGTAAAAACAATTAGCTCTCCTTTTCTAATTGCAAGCACAGGAAATTATTAACTGTCTCTCACATTTTACACATGCTGATGGGAGACTCTGGGGGTGGAGCCAGGGTCTCCATCACCTTCCTGAGGGGCAGGCTAGGAGACCAAGCAGACAAGGTTCAGGATGGACAAATAGGACTGTGCTGCCTAAAGGCCACCTCCTGTAGCTTAAAGCTATCCCACAGAAGGCCATAGTGGTAACGCTACTGTGATGTGCTTAGCAAGATGTCAAGTCCCAAGCTACCCTCATAAAACTGCAGGGATGATGAAAGAAAAGGACAGAAAAGCACCGCTATCTTTCTTGAGGCAGAAGCAGCTATATGCATTCTTAGAAAAATCTCTTCTATTTGGGTACCACTACTATATTTGTCTCTATACCAAGCTGCAGTAAAAACTTCTGTGAATGCAAAAATAACACACTGGCAGAATGTTTTTGTCCATGCTAATGTGGAATACTGGGATATGAAAGCAAATTATTAGTTAGAAATTTGTGAGACAGAAGTGACAATGGTCCTCTTAGGTAATAAGCAAAAGATGGAGCTTGTAAACCAGAAGAGATTTTCAAAAGATCTTTTGGCAATAGTTTCAAAACTGAGTGCTGTAGTGACTCAGTAGAAGTCAGAGACACTGACAAAAATGGTTTTTAAAACACTAAACAATTTGGCTGGGAGAGAACTTTCTTCTTAAGAAGCACTACAGAATTTAATATTTTGAGATTATTGCTTTACTATAAACTGTTTATCTTGGACAGGTGTCCCTGCCCACAATACAGGAGTTTGAACTAGATGATCTTTGATGTCCTTCCAACACAAACGATGCTCAGTTCCTGTGATTCTATGACCTATATTTGCATCTTAAATATAATTATTACAGTATTTATTTAATGTATTTTAACATAATTTTAAATGATGTAGGCTCTACCTCTTCAATATGTGTGAGCCATTTCAAGTATTTTTTTCATAAACCCCCCCACAACTTGACCAAGGGACATTATACAAGTATATGGCCACTGTTTGAGTGTCCTTTGACTATGGAGAAAATGGCTTTCGACTGCCTGCACGACAGTTTGTGCTAAGGCTGTGCTTGGCCTAGCTCCTGGCAATCCTGGGGCACTGTAGGTACATCAGAATCACCGTGGACTGCACGCATGTGCTCACACACTAATGTGGGAAATGACAAATCAGGGCTCTCAGCAGAGAGGTAAACTGGAATCTGATCTACTCTTCTGACAGTACTTAGCACAGGTGAGTCTGTGAGAGGGCTTCAGCAGCTTACACTCAAGCATCATGTCTCTGGACAGTAATCACTCCTGCGTGTGTCTTTCCCAGATTCAGGAACACAGTGTCTGAGAGGCTCTTTATTCTGCATTATGCCAAGGTTTTCTGTGCAGCCAGCTCCACTCCAGACCACTCATTACTTTTTCCATTAGAATCATACAATGGTTTCGTTTGGAAGGGACCTCTAAAGGTCATCCAGTCCAACTCTCCTGCAATGAGCAGGGACATCTTCAACTATATCAGTCCAACCTGACCTTGACTGTTTACAGGAATGGGACATCCACCACCTGCTGGGACATGTTCCAGTGTTTTACCACCCTCATTGTGAAAATCTTCTTCCTTATATATAGTCTAAATCAAACCTCTTTTAGTTAAAATCATTGCTTCTTGTCCTATCCCAACAGGCACTGCTGAAAAGTTCACGCCCATCTTTCTTGTAGGCCCTCTTTAAGTACTGAAAGGTCGCAAATGCCACCTTCTTATTTTAGAATGTTACTCAACATTGCGCCAGCTGGAGTTTTAAATATTTCTCCAGAAACTAGATCAAGAAGCCAATGCACCTTGTGATGAATAAATTAAGACTGCAGAGCTGCCACATTGCCACATGCATTGTCACCTAACTAAACGAATGCGCAGATGCACCACCAGAGCTGAGTGAACAGTCTAAACACATCTCTATAAATAATTACCTGAAGTTATGAGTTCATGACACTCTTGCATTCACATCTAAAGGAAGACAGGCTATTAACTTGCACATTTGGTCTAGAGGGATGTTTGACAATAGATTTCCAATGGTACATTTGATAATAGCAATAAGTGCTTGCCATTTGCCTTCTACTGTGCTCTCTAATCCTGAGGCAAGCCCAGCAATGCATGAGTTATGCAGCCAACAATGTCCAGATAACCACTGCTTTGTTGTAAAACACTCACAGGCTCTGCGCTTGGGAAATGTTCTGCAAACCAATTTGAAAATAATTTTGAATAATGAGCATATCTGAGGATGTCACAATCTGCCTGCACACATTTCTCAAACAGAGGAAGAAGTGAAAGGCAACTGTTTATATATGATGGATAAAACGAGGAAAGTATTAGGATTTAACTTGCCTGCTGATGCGTATGTCTGTAAACTCTTACGTATGTCTCCACTGCTGACTTTGTGCCCTGATACGCTTGTAATGGGATTTGAGCAGTTTTTCCTGTCTTTAAGGCAGGCATGTGTAGTCTGCTTTTTGAATCAGCTCTTCGACTGATAAAGCTTCCAGAGCCATGCATGAGGATAAAACAAAATATGAATATGTTTACCTTCATTGCTTAAAACTGCAACAGATGAGAAGCTCCTGCCTGGGGAACAATGGCCATGAAAGAGGGATAGATGAGGGTAAAGCACTTGGAGTTGACCCTGCTGTCTCAAGTATAATTGGGGAACTTTGCTTTCTCAGGTCTTCCCCCTGGTCTTCCATTCACCCCCTGAGGAGGGGTTTTCTCTAAGTGGCACAAATGTATGACCTTGAGGCCAAGAATTGCTTTTCCTTGGACTGATAATTCTCCTAACTTGCAGTTGTGGGCTAAGTCAGAGAGGTGCTGATAACCGCCTGCCTGCCCTCCCACAAATCTCTTTGCACCCAGAAAGACAGGCAAGTTCATTGGAAAAGTGGTACAGAGCAGAAGCTCTTTATGGCTGTAGAAAGAAGAGCAGACCAGCTCCAAGTGCTACAAAGAACCACCTTCCTGGAGAGGGCACAGGGTCTGAGATGTGGAAATGATCCCATTGACACTGGTGTAACCCAAGAGCTCAGAACTGGATGGGCTCTTGACCATGCAGTGAGGATGCCCCTGAACACGGGCAGTATCTGCCTGAAGGCCCTACCTCTCTGTGCAGAAGGGCCTGTGATAGGTGCCTTTGGGCATTGCCCTTTCTGAGCAGGGGAGCCCACCTGACTGCTGACACCAAGCCAAGCTACCTTGGTGAGAAGAGTCCCGGCCTCCTCTCCTGGTGTCCAGAGGCCAGTGGCTGATGTGCAGATATCTCCAGTTCGTGACTCGGGTCCCAGGGGTACTGAATTGTCTTCTGGTGACATCTTCATCTCACTGACACGGGGACACCAAGCAGGTATCTTAGGTGCCACAGTTGGTACCTAAACTTGGGTGACATTGATCTCCCATTGCTCTGTCCCTTCTAATCCCCAGCTGCCATTAGTCATGTCTTTACACATACGTAGTGATCTTGTAAAGAAAACAGTGACGTATAGACTCTGAGAAAAAAGAAATCAGGCTGAAAACCCTTTTGTAACTAACACTCCCACAGAGAGATAAGAACAAAAGAAGAAAGGCCAAGACTAAATATCTTCAGGTGGTGCCAGGGAGATGGAGGAGGGAGTCTCATGTCTATTTTTTATTGCCAAGCAACCAGGGAAAAAAACCATATGATATATCACTGGTATAAGGGATTTGGGCTTTTCAGCTTGTCGGTTTTGCTTGGGATATAAAGCTTAAAAAGTAGCAACACATTTGCAGGAAACTGGACAGCTGTGGCATAGACCTACGGAAGAAATAGGTAATTTAGGAAGATATTTTTTTAAAACTTTGGTGAAAAAAGTTTAGAAAATTATCTACTGGACAAAAGAAAAGAGACAAATATACAAAGAGTGGAAATCATCAGGAACAAGCAGACAATCCTTTGAGTTATTTATTTACAAAATCTACTAATATAATCCAGATTTCTCAGCCATCAAACAATGTTGGTAAGTGACATTCCACCCTGTACATATCAGAAAAATCCCAGATTGCAATCACTGTACGAGGAAGAGCTGCCTTGTACCAAGATTGTGTTTGACCTCCTCTATTTCTTTCTCTCTGTTTTTCATTGATAGATAGTGTCTGACAAGAGAATAAGTTATCTGCATGTACTCAGTAGGAGTACACAGTGTTTCATAATTTGTTCAGCATAATTTGTTCAGTTCATAATTTGCACAGCATAATATACTTTATTTATTACTCCTGAAACCTGGGCCTGGAGTATATCTATATATCAGTGGGTTTCTTTTGCATACCTGTGCAACATAAGAAGATTAAATGTATTTATATAGGCCGTATCTCATGTCTGAACTATTCTTCAACCTTTCCAGTGAGAGAGACTGCTCAGACAGTATTTACCAGGCAGTATTTTTCCAGGCTCCACAGCCCCTCAGATACCTTTTTTGCCCCAAAGTGTGACTTGAGTCATCAATTGCAACTTCATAATTTCTACCACACAGGGCAGTTCATATCTCCATCTTTGCAACTGTTATTATGTGCTTCTACACCTGAACTCAATTTTCTTCCTTTTATCTCACACATCAAACTTTCGATCCACTTGATTATTCTTGTTGCTGGCCTTGAGTGAGACTGCTTGAAGAGTTGGGCCTCTTGCAAGAGAGCTGAACTGCCCAATTAAGGCCTTTTCAAGGCAGAAGAGAATATTACTCCCTGCTTTTTGCAGCTTCTGTGCCAGTTTCACATTCTCAATACGGTGTTTGCCCACTTCCTAACAATGACATTTTTTCTGATATACATCTGCTGTCCGTGATGAGCTATTAAATGGTATCTTTAATCTGCAGAATATAACAGAAGGGATGACTATCATGTAGACTAATCCTCACAGCTAACTTGGAAAACTTGGCATAGTAGTCACGAAGACTTGCAGAATACATTGTGACCCTGAATGTCATATATGCGTCAGGCGAGAAAGTCAGCCAAACAAAGTGATGTTCAGCTTTTTTCTGCCTTGGATTATTGTACTTTGAGCTACTGAGGCTTTTGATGTTGATTTTAACATCAAAAGTATTGAAATGAGGTGAGGTACGTTAAAAGATTAGTCCATGTTTCTAATTTCAATGGGTATTTAACAGGATATAAAGGTGGACAAAATCAATGGCAACAGAGGTGGCTTTTCCAGAACTCTTTGAATATGAATCCACCAAATCATTGTACCTGATTTTTGTAAATCCAGAGAAGTGCTCACTATTTTTGTCTCACACTTCTCCTTATGCTTTCATTTGTTTTGCCTTCTTCTTTCTTCCAAAGCAGCTCTCCAGTTAGTCTTGCCTTTACTGTGCTGTCGGCCTCTGACCTTCCTGCTGTGAAGATCATTCCAGCAAACACCTGAACTGCTTTTATGCTCTCTCTCTCCTGACACTACATTCCTTCTTCAGTCAAGCTTTTTCCTCTTCTCCAAGCCATCCATAATACTGACTTTATAGCTGTTCAGCATCTCCCCCAACTTGCTCTTATACAGCTGCAATCCCTCTGCCCAACTTCCACAGCTTTTGAGGCCATGGTACATCTGCCAATGCTATCCACCAGGTCTGACATCTGGATTTCCTGTCTCTGCTTCTGGGCTGGAAGACAGATTCTGGTGAAATAACTGTCTCCATGCACTTTCTGTTGCCACATTCATTCTTCATCGAAGCAGCAACAATGAGTAGCAAAAAGCTAAATAAGATACAAATTTGGTGAAAAGTTCTTTCTCTACAGTATATATAACACTAAGATCTTAGGGTGGAAAATAAAAGAGGGATGCTTAACTCTATCTGTGGCATTATTCTTAGAAGCCTGAACAGAAGGGTAAGGAAACTGGTCCCATAGCTGCACTTTCTTGGCTCAATGTCTCTGAAAATCAAACCAAACAGTAGTGTTTTCCTACAAGCTATACCCCTGGAAGCAAACGGAATGCTGCTAAGTGTCAATAACCTCATATCTGAGGACCTGACACTAAGAACAGAACTGGCCAGCATATATTATAAATCATATCTCTGGAAATAAGAAAAAGGCTCAAGGACAAACAACTCAGAAAATTGATTTTTAAGCACTCCTGGAAAGCCCAAAGATGAAAAAGTAAAAAGGAAGAAGGGTTCAACACTTTGGATATATCATTTAAAGGGTAAAATAAGGGACACAACTGCGTTTGCAGTGCATGCAGTCATTCCAACCCCAGAATGTATATGTTTGCACATATACATTCCCTAAGATGTTGCAGAGGCAGCTTGCCACAGAGTTAGCTGTCCCTCAACAGCTGTGCCTTTGCTGACACAGATTAAGTGATTTGGAACAGGAGGGAGTCTCATTCACAAAAAGTCTGATGAATCTGGGTTTTGTAAATCAGGACCATTAAAAACTCATTCGTGACAAAAGATTATTACCAATCTCTATTATGGTGATGGTGACAGGGTTAAAAGGAGATTGTCAGTCTAGAAGTATAATAAGATCCTACTGAAGAATAGAGAAGTGTTGAAAAAGATTTGTAGGGGTATGACTGTGGGGTATATGAGTTATGATATTTGCACCATAAAATGTGTGCTTTCCTCAAACATGTTTTAGACAGGGCATATTCAATTGGGGCTGTCCTGTGCAGGACCAAGAGCTGGACTTGATGATCCTTATGAATGCTTTCCAACTCCAGGATATTCCATGTTTCTATGATCCTAATCCCAATCAGCACCTAGATGATAAAATTGGAAATATATTGTCTTAAGACCTTTGTCAGATAACAGATTGTGTTCAAACTTATGTAACATGCATAATTTTTGCTTTGCACATCTGAGGCCTAATATAGCAAACAGACAGCATGGTGACTTGGGTGAGAGCATGTACAACAAAAGCTCAAAATGTACCTGCTTTTGCACTGGAAGTCTAGGTCAAAATAACTGCCTGATCAACAGTACACAGTACTTCCACTGTATTGCCATAATATAGTCATGTGTATTATTAAGACCTTTAGGTCACCTGTCATTTTCATTTCAACCCTCTCTCTTTGGCCATGTTAGGCCCTCTACTTTCTCTTTTTAATTAGCTTGCTCCTGAAGTTTCATCATTCTTGCCAGTCAGAGTCTAGATGTTTTGAGCAGTATCATCATCATGAATGAAACATTTCCATTTATTTTTTTGTCTTGCCTCCATTTTCTGCAATGCTTCCTATTCTGCTGTTTCAATTTATGGCCAAGATTTCAAATGATGAAAAGGCAAACTACATGGTTGTTAGAGAAATTAAACACAAAAATCACTGCTTTGCTCACTCTCCCTTTGCAAATGCCTTTTAATCTCTCACAGGCAAAGAAGGCACTTACAGTTCTAGGCATTTCTATTTTAACCTTAAAGTGAGTTTTATGTTCAAGAAAAATTTATTTTATATTTTACAACTGCAAAAATTAAGCACTCTCCAATAAAATGGCACACCTTTCACAAAATCAGGTAACAAGTTTGGGTTGAAAGCTTCAAAGAACAGAAAGCACCTCTAGAGCCACAGGTAGAAAACAGATGCAAGTGCTTGGAAGTAGGAAGCGTTTCTTGTTACCTACAGTCCTAGTGTACATGTATGGAAAAAATTACTTTATCAGGCACTGTGCAATAGACAAAACTATTCTAAGTGGTCTTTCTTCACAGCTTTGCTGGTCTGAATTTTCAATACACTTAATGTGTTTTTATCAGAGAGATCACACCTTGACATATGAACAGCTAGGATTTGCATTTCAGTTCACAACTACACTGGTGAAAGCAAGGAAGTTTGCATGTTTTCGTGTTTGCTTATTTGCGATCTTGCCTCTGTTCTGTTGGTTAATGGATGTCGCTTCCCAAGACACAAATTTGTCAATCAGGAACTCCTTCATTACACAGAGGCTGGTTCCCCATTAATATTTATTTTTGAAAGGGTGAATAATTACTATAATATTAGCTGAAATATATTTTTTTACTCTTCTGATGACCTCTAATACTGCAGAAAGCATATTGACAATGTGATTTGGAAAGTATTTCTTATAGGCTGCTTAACAAAGTGCTCAGCTTCAGTTAATATTAAACCTTTATTTCTGACCAACTTACATTATTGGACACTCCAGCTCTTCATTACATCTTGATCTAGTTTATCTAGTTTTTCTTTTCATCTTCCTTTTGGCTAAATGAAAAACATTTGCTTCTTTATTTGCCCATAGCAGACCATTTGCTGTGTAGTTTTGATCTGCTGACAATTTTGTGTAGCAGAATAAGAGTAGAGAGAAGCAAATGAAAAAAATTGTGTATAACCTAGTCAGCAAAAAGTAATTTTTAGACTATAAGACTTTCATTTATGAATTTTTTAGTCCTGATCTAACTAGAGGTTATGGTTGGCAGGAAACCAGTGAAGCATTAGACAAGCTGTTGAGAACAAACCTTGGAGTAAAGAGTGAGGAGGCAGTTTATCACACCTACTGGAGGTCCTGCCCTAAGCCTGCGAGCTGGTAGGCCTGGAAATGAAAACTTCAGGGAATCACTCTACGATAATTACCAGTAATAACACAAAAAAGGAGGGGCCAGGATTTGCTGGCTTAGGGAAAGAAACACAGGGAGACTACATAAGAGTGCTTTGAGGCCATCCTGAGCTACAGTTGAGATAGCAGAATATATATAACCTATTTTGAGACCTGTTTTCTCAAGAAATAATACTTGGAGACAGTTGGCTGGTTTTAATTGCTCTTGTAATTACACCTGTAGGGAACAGAATTGCAGGCACTGAAAATAACTCAGCCCTGCCAAGGTAATCACTGTTAGTGCTGCTTTGTGGGTTAGTTAATCAGGTGGCTGTGTGGAGGTGTGTGATGGTGAGTGGGATAAGCTCTGATGAGAGCCATACTCAGATGTTAGTCTGTAATATCTGCAGGGTAGACTGGACCATGGTGATGTCCTGGGCATCCCTATCACAGCAGCATGGACCCTTGCAATTCAATTTCTGGAATACCCGGAGGCTACTCCTAGTTCGTCTTCACCTGCCGGGACTGGGGCGTGGTGAAAAGTCTGGCATGCTTCCTGACCTGTCTCAGCATGTCTGGAGGACTTTTGCACCTTGAGCATCCTACACATCTGTCACTGCATTAAGTGACATCAGTATTCATCCAAGTAACAGCATTGAAGTCAGGGTAGGAAATGTTGAGCTTGCTACTAGCCTATCTGCCTCTAAATAGTCACTAGGGGTGTACTGTGGCTTGACTACATGACATTTACCTGAGTTTTCTCATTCAAGACTGTCAAAAGTCACCTCTAGCCCGTGTCCAGCTGCGCTCTTTGCACCACCATGATGTTGCAACAACAAAAGGTGGTTTATTCTTGCTACTCAGAAAGGAAAGGAGCTTGAGTGTGCTGAGACGGACAATATAAGGCCTTTCTAGGAACACCTCAGAGTGACTCTGCTGTGCATTGTCAGGCATTTGACAACCACAGTCATCTGTGGTATTTCCAGACTGCTGGGAGTAATAAAGCTTAATCTGCACTAACAATTATGGAAACAAGTCCCTGCTTCTCCTCCTTCCCTGGTGGTGTGGAACTCATCTTGGAAAACGGCTGATGTCCAGATGGGACAGAGATTTGCTGGAACTGGGGCTAAGTAAGGATTGGCCTGTTTTTGAAGAAATTAGAGGAGTAAGAATTATGACTGACCTGATAATTGTGACAGATACTACTTGTTACTGGGCTTCTTCCACAGACATTTTGTACGATTTTGACTAAAGCAAATAGTCTGCAATTACAGTAATTTGCCTGCCTCTGTACCCAGAATCAGCAAGTTCCCACTAAATTGGAACTCCAACTGACTTGCTTCCCCTTGCAGAATTCAGTTCCGTTAGAAACAAACACCTTCTGGAATTGTCAGTTTTGAGGGAAAAATTTCCAATGTTATTCCTCCTTACAAACCATTCCAATTCACAATTTCACCAGATGATATTCACAGTATTCAATACATGATTATCAGATGGGCTGAGGCCAATTGTATGAGGTTCAATGAAGCAAAGTGAGGGGTCCTGCTCTTGGCTCATAGCAGCCCCATGAATTGCTACGGGCTTGGAAAGTAGCCCAGTGGGAAGGGACCTAGGGGTGCTGGTTCAGCAGCTGAACATGAGCCAGCATGTGCCTAGGTGGCCAAGAAGGGCAATGACATCCTGACTTGGATCAGAAAGAGTGTGGCCAGCAGGACTAGGGCAGTGATCATCCCTCTGTACCTGGCACTGGTGAGGCTGCACCTCGAATCCTGTGTTCAGCTCTGGAGCCCTCACTGCAAGAAAGACATTGATGTGCTGGAGCAGGTCCAGAGAAGGGGAACTAAGCTGGGGAGGGGTCTGGAGCACAGGCCTGATGAGGAGCAGCTGAGGGAGCTGTGAGTGTTTAGCCTGGAAAAGAGGAGACTGAGGGGAGACCTCATCATTCTGCACAATTACCTGAAAGGAGGCTGTGGCCAGTTGGGGGTCAGTCTTTTCTCCCAAGTAACAAGCAATAGGACAAGAGGAAATGGCCTCAAGCTGCACCAGGGGAGGTTTAGACTGGATATTAGGAAAAAAGTTTTTCACAGAAAGGGTTGTCAAGCACTGGAACAGTCTGCCCATGGAAATGGTGTAGTAACCGTCCCTGGGGGCATTTAAAAGATGTGTAGACCTGGCACTTAAGGACATGGTTTAGTGGTGGACTTGGCAGTACTGGGTTAACGGCTGAACTTGGTCTTAAAGGTCTCTTCCAACCTAAATGATTTTATAATTTCAAAAATATACAAACATTAATGTGCGGTTCCTGCAGACTGTTGGATCTTCTTACCAAGCTATGAGTTCTAAGAAGCTGAAATTGAAGCAGGACAGTGTTCCACTGAGATGATTAATGTTTTGCATAAATTTCCTCCAGGAAGGATTTCGAATTTTTTGAAGGGAGGAAATGTTTCTAATTCAGAAATAAGTAAAATTTTAGGATTTCAATTTTTTCCATGTGTCAGGCTTTGTAGTCTTGCTAGAACATGTATCTCAGATGTGAAGGACAAATGTGCACTTAAATGGAATAGGATCCACAAGACAGTCCTTTTCTGACGCAGCTGCTTGATACTGTACAACAAAGATCGCTGGCATGACTTCGCTTCACTAACTATCTAGGGGTTCATCTTCTCAGTAATTCCCTGATTAGCCACATCTCACAAAGCAGATCTTCATGTGACCTGTCATGACTGTCAGGGCAAAAATAATCCTAAGGAAGAAGAATGGCATGAATAAGAGCATCTTGGTCCATTAAGTGCAGCAGCCTGAGCAGTGCATATGTCTTGCACTGCAGACTTTTCCCTAGGTTCCCTTAAGAACCACAGTGATAAAGTTATATTTGATTTCTTTGTGCCAAGCACTGAATAGTAAAGAACAATGTCCAATCCAATATTTTTAAGCTCCATAAAACAATGCCCTGTTAAACAAGGAAAAAGGTACCTGCCTGAGCTATCAAATGCCACCACATATATTGAAGTGTAAGCCTGATGACGCTTTTCGTTGGGAAGTTTTGCATTTACAGCAGCTCTAAAAAAAAGAAATCAGAAAGGTGTTCTCAGAAAATAATTAGGTTTCAGGTCCTCATTTTGTCTCTGGGTGCTACACACACAGTGGTATTATCTCTATATATGTCTGTTTCTATGATTATCAAGCATGAAGTAGATCTCTGTAAGCCTTCATACAAAAATCAGGTTGGACTAAGAGCAATCCCTTCAATAATATTTCATTTATTTTATGTTCAGGATGATGTCTGAGCAGGAGGCTGCAATTAATGACTGCATTAATAGACTTAGCACAAACAGGGTATGTGTTTGCTCTCCATTTGTAGAGCATCTGGCAGCAAAATTAGCTGACCTGTGATTCCTGTGCATTGGCAGCGAGCGCAGTACCAGCCCGTGACTTCTCTTATGCCTTCTGAAAGCCAAACAGACCTACCTACTTGCTTTTATGTAGAAGGCAGAAGGTAATAAGATGATATTCACAGTATTCTACACTTGATTGTCAGATTTCTGCAAACTTTTGGCTGAAGTTTAATGGTGCTTCTTTCAAGCAGAAATGTGGTATGAGAAGGCATAATTCTTCCATGAGAATCCGAGGTTGTTTCTCAGCAACAGCAACATAGTAAAGTAGACAGTAGTTCTGTAGCCATTCTTAAAGAAATGTCCTCCTCTAAAATTTTAACCAGAACAACATACATTTCATAGAACAAACAATTTCTCTGTAAACCACTTTGGAAAGTGATGTGCTGGCTCTGTTGAAATCTCCTGTGGGAAAACATCGAACAGGTTTTCTTATGGTTCTTATTTACTAATATTCATGTATATCAGTCAGATAAGCAGATGATCCCAAGTCATTCTAGCCACATAAAACCATGAAGTAACTGGATGACTAATTTTCACTAGAGCTGATAAAAAGCATTACTGTGAAAAAGAACAATAAAATGTGCCTGGCTTCCAGGAACTGGATGAAAATAAAACACTTAACATGTTTACAGGGCAGGTAGCATTCACAGACTTGTTCTAAGGAACACTAGGTAAACTCAGTGTTTCAGTCTCCAGCCTGAGACATGGAAGAAGCTGCTGTATTACTGGGAAATGCTTATATGAGCCCAGACAACAGCCAGAAAATATTTCCAAGTGAAGATTAAACTTTCAAGCCTTAAAAGTTTGCCATGTGCCATCACTTCACTTTGTAGTTGTCAAAAAGAATCTGTTTGTTATTTCTCGAAGACAAGCATATCTCTGGACTGTTAACTTTTGTGGTCATTTGGCCTTGAGATGCTGACTTTTCCTTTGTCTCAAACATTGCTTATTTGTTTATATTGTTTCCTGAAAGAAAAAAATAATATATATGTATATATGTAGATATATACCTGTCACTTTCATTTAAATACAGGCCCTCAATTTGGCCCTCTTTCTCCTTCCAGTGACACTAGGATCAGGGTTTCATTAGCTGTCCTCAATGCAACTTGTTTTACTTCAGTACAGAACTGGTAGAACTGAAGAAAGAGCAAAACTGTTCAGGTGAGGGTTTTGTGGATCAGAATTGTTCCTTCGGCTCTGATGTTAAAATTGGAATGTAACGTCTTCCAAACTTTGGGTCAAATAATAATCAGTTTTAAGGAACCCTTTTTTAATGCTTCTAGATTTCTCAGGTTTTAGGATCTATCTGTTTCGTATTTTCCAAGTTTGCTGTTTTGCTGGAAGGGAGCATTTAGATCTAGATTTCTTTTTGTTGTTGGTTTGCCTTTCTTTCCTGTTTTTCTTCTTTTTGTTTCTTCTTGTCTTATATTCTTAAATGAGAAAGGCATGCAGTTTCTTAGTCTAAGCATCTGATATTTTAGAAAGATGTGTACAGCTGTGAAACTCAACAAAATAGTAGCAGGCAGCCCTACTATTAGTGACATTAAGGAAAACATGACTACCAACACAACATCAGAAGCTAAACTGGGGGCAGATGAAACTGGGAAGGGCAAATTGTAGGAAGGAGTAGCAGGATTGGATCTCAGTGATGGAAACAGAGACTGTAACTATTTTAAAGATCCTCAGGGCCTTTCTCTGTGGCCAAGTGGCGCAGAAGGGCCTTCATCCGTATTATTAAACTCTTCCTTTCAAAACAGGATGGCAATATGCATATTGTCCGTTGCAGGTAGTCTTTGCCTTTCTCTGGTTCCCAAATCACACCTGGGAGAACTTTGAAATCCTTGAAATGTTTGTGAGTTGTAGTTTACACAGGCCAGTGTGTGCATGGGACTGCTCTAAAGAATTGTCAACACAGTCATCCAGGTCCCTGGGTTCACCTCCTTTATTGATACAGCAGAAATTCTGGGTCAAAGGAGGCATCTGAGGGCAAGTGACCATATTCCTCTTTCTATCTATGAATACCATGTCCACCTAAGACCAGGAAGGGAGGACACAAGTGATAGATGAGAGGTATTTAGTTCTTAGCACCAAGTCAGGACTCCTAATATGCATTGAATTCTTTCAGAGGACTGTTTCAAGCACAAAATGAGAGATGCAAAGTCTCTGATATCCTCTCCTTCCATATCAGTGTGATTACCAGCCACCAAGTTTGAGCACATCTAATCAGCAAGCAATGACACAGCCATCACAGCTGTGTTCCCACAGATGGACTGACAAGAAGAAGAAACTTGCCTTTAAGAAACTTGCCAGATATTACAGGAAGGTGTCATATTCACACCACAGCATGGTAGTAAAAACCACTGAGGTTTGTAAAAAGGCTCTCACAATGGCATGAAAAGTGACAGACTCGAGGCTGCTGCTGCCCTAAGTAGGGGAGTAAGGCTGTGGTTTCATGATACAGCACTTTTGTAACAATTTGGGGATGTTTTAAAGCTCATTGTCCTTAATGCCAGCTGTTGGCTGGGTGTGACAGGGAGGCAGCACAGCATGGCAGGAACTGAACCACAAGCAGGACAAGGGTGCTGGAGCTGGTATGGCTGAGGGGCAGTCTGCACTATGAAATCACACCTGAAGCTTGCTGGAGGGCAGAGACCTCTGTGGTCATCCCAGCTGCCCAGGCAAATAAAGAGATGAAAATTTGCTTTCACCAAAAGATACAGGGTCAAGAAGTGTGCAAAAACAACATGCCTTGATTCAAAGCACAAACTTCACAACTGCTGCCCCCAGCTTAATATCTGGGGTTTGCACATGGGAAACAGGGTAAGATAGCTTGGCTATCTAGAGGCTGTTCTGGCTGCAGTCCTTGCCAGCAGCCTCCCAAACAAGTTGTCCTGCCAGGACAGAGGTGGAACAGAGGATTACCTCAGTTGGCCACTCTCTTCATGTCATCTTTTCCCTCCCTTGCCATCATGCCAGCTGTTTGCCTGACCTGTACACAGAGCTCTCAACATCACTCCACAGTCCATTCCTGAGCCACGTTGACATCTCCTGCTTTATGCTGGCAGTCTGTACCTTTTAATGCACCCTGCATTCATTTGACTACTCATCTCCTCTCTTTCTTCTAGTCCTCTGATGAAACTTTATGTGGGGAGGTTCTAAAGTGGCGTCTTCTGAAAGAGGACTTTTAGTGGCAACCATATGGAGTTTTAACTAGCAGTTGGGCCTTCAGACGACCAACAATGGATATAATTTTTCAACTCTTTTCAGCTGAAATTACCTTGGAATGGAACAAGGCTAGCTGGCTGAAAGACTGAATGTCAGCAAAGTGGATATGAATTGCCAAGCAAGACCAGTTGATAGAAAAGAGAACTGTTCTACAGAAGAGCTAGAAAATATGAGCCTGAGAATTATGAAACGACCCTGAGAATGCACAGAACTCTTTGCAGCTTTAGCAACACAACTCTGGAATCACAAACAGGACAAAGAACTAGTCTGTGAAACCTATTATCAGCTCTGCCTCCCTCCTAACCCTGGCTTCTGCTGGGACTTTCAAGAATACTGAGATAAAATCCAGGACAAATTTGTTTATAAATAAGCTGAATATATTTGCACAGTTGTTGGCGAGTAAGTGGCTTTGAGAGTAAAACTGATAAAACATATCATTCCTCTCTATTTGTTACTCAGAGTACTTTGTCCAGTTTCAGTCCACCATATACAGGAAAGATGTTCACAAGCTGGAGTGAGTTCAATCACTGCAGCCCAACATGGCAGGAAGAGGCTGAGGGAAGAGGGCTTACTTGACCTGGACAGGGAAAGATTAAGGAGAAGGACCTTACTGCTTTTTTCAACTAAAAGGAGGTTGTAGAAAAGACAGAGCCTGAGAGATGCACAGCAAAGGAAGGTAAGCCACAGTCACATGTTGGAGGGTAGGCTCTTCTGACTGTCTGTATGGATGAAAAACATCTTCAAACTGAGAACAGTAAGCACTAGGTCACGCTGCTTTGAAAGTGAAACATCTGTTCTTGGAGATTTTCAGTATGTAGGTGAGGAAGACCCTAAGCAGCTGCTGTACCTTGAGGTTAGCTCTGCTTTGAGGAGTGGTTCTGACTAGGTGACTTCTGAGGTCACTTCTAACCTGAATTATTTTGTGTCTCTAATCACAACCTGCTTGGCAGGTCTCCAGTCTCCCAGCTACCTAAGCACTCCATGGATACCAATATCTTGATCACTTTTTGGAGTTGTGCCACCATTGTCTTTGCCTTTCTCACAGCAGCAGTGCTGCCCACTCCTGCACATTGAGCAGTACATTTCCAAACCAGAGGCCTGTGTTCAGCAGACAGCAGTCCCCTCTGCCTCAAATCCAGGGTCCAGGCTGAAGTTGTGGCTGTGAGCTCTGTTGTCACCAAGATGGCCTCAAGGCCACTTGAAGCTGCTGCCTCCACAGGCTTGAGAGCAGGCTATGCTCTCTGTGGTGGCACCTGGAGGGGACCAGATGTGTACAGTGGTGGAGAAAATGCTGCCATGCTTGTGGGAATCTCACAGAACCTGATTTAAAGCATTCAGTGGAGATGCCTCATCTGAGCAGTTTGCCTCCCTGCCTTCCCTATATGTTCACTTGAAGGACAGCAGGCACCTTGGGGTTTTAGGGACTGGTTCCATATCTGTCATGTCCTACCTGGCAACTGGATAATGGCACTGTAATCATACCCCTTCCCTTCAAGATAGCTTCCTCTGCAAGGACAAACCCCAAATGCTTATGTACGTGGTGGCTTGTTGATGTGCCAGCAAGTGGTTCCCTACCAGCTTGAAGGCTTTTCAGGGGCCAGTCAGCACCAGCAGATGCCTTGCCTGAGCCTGCAGCTGCTTTCACAATCCACAGCATAGACAGAGAATGTTAAAAACTGTGAAGGTGTTCTTAAGAGGTGAAGAAACTGATATTATCTGCAGTGATGGGATTTTTATTAATTAGTGTTTGCTTCAGACCTCAAATGCTAGACCAGAAAAAGGAAGTAATGGGTAAAAGCAGAAAAATCACAGGTTAATAAACAAATCAAAGAAGCAATACATGAAAGAATGGAATTGGGAGCAGAAGGAGGCAAAAAATAAGCAGAGTTACCCATACCAGCTCCTTTAGGGAGGATCTTGCACCACATTAATCCCTGTAGATTTTTATCAGACAGCGTATAATTCCCCCAGTGATAATGATAAACCACCTCACCTGACAGCTTCTTATGCTGATTCCCTGTTCTCTCAGGTCCGCTGCCAAAAGCAGGAGCAAAACCGAAAATCTGGAGCTCCTGTGAAAGTGGGCTTAGTGCAGCTGGTTGTGGAAGGGTGAAGACCAGCGTGGGTGTCAGTGCTGCCCAGCCTTGTCCCTGGGCAGGCGATGCAGCTCCCCGGGTGCCAGATGTGCCGCCATGCGCTGCCTGCGCTTCTCCCCAGGCTGCTGCCAGAGACAGACACCCTCGGCTGCTTCCCAAAAGTGCTGGCATGGCTGCACAGGTACTGTGTGGCTCAAGGCTGGGATAGGTGCCAGCAGCTTCTGTGTTGTCCTGGGGAAAGCCAGAGGCAGATAAACCACTGGCCATCATTAGAACAAGCCCACTGCCCTTCCCAAGCTCCATGGGAGCTGTGCTGTGGTGCCCTGGGGACATTTATGGAGGCAGTTTCTACTCTTTAATTCATATCAGTCTTGAGCATTGCAGTCTCCTTCCGTGAGCTGGCAATCATTCACCTTTTCAAGGAGCAGTTAGATCCTCAGGGAGCAGTGTGTTGTTATGCTGCTAGGTATTGCTGTTATTACTTAGGATTTTAATTGTTAATGTGATGCTTTAACCTGATGAAAGTGGGATTTCCAAACAAAACCTGCAAACAGTGAATCTATTGAAAAGTATGTTGCATAAAAATGAATCCCACTTCAAAGGCCTTACTCAGATTAATACTGCTATAGCTTAGAGCAGAATTTAGTCCCATGTTATTATCTCTGGAGGAAGATTAAGGCTCAAGATGCAATTAGTTTCAGTTTAGTGAAAAAGCCAGGATGGAACAAGTATTTCGGTATTTTTCATAGGAGGCCAAGGAACCAAAGACCTTTTCTGTTGGTGTCTGAATTATATATGTCTCAAAGTTTTCCGTAAGCCTTTAACAAACCAGTCATTAGACAAACAGAGCCTTTGTATTTCAGGGGTTTTGTTGGTTTGGGGTTTTTTTTTGTATACTGAAATAATTGCTTCTGTAAAATTCCTGGCTTAAACACAAGAATATTGGTATGAAAATGTTTTCAGGAATAATGTCTATTCTCTTTCTGTTTCAGAATAAATTTTACTTATATAAGCCCAGTGATAGTGGATATAAACACTTTTCCCCAGATACAACTAATGCAATTCAAATCTTTACGGGAAAGAGAGCCGTTTCCCTAGTCCCATGTATCTCCTTCAATCAATGTGAGGAGGAGGAATTATGAGAGTCACTAGGAATGCACTTTTTTGCTCTCCAAAAATTTAGATTTAGGAGGCCTAATAAGTGTGTTTAGTGTCAATACAGTGTTGTATTCTGGCCTGGCACTCCTTTTCAACAACATTCTCTAAACTCCAGCAATTTTCCAATGCCTTAAAGCCAGAACGAACCAGGTCTATTCTTCATTCTTTTTCTGCTACAACTGATCTTTTGACAGTGGTTAGTCCCCCTCTCTCCATTGTTTCAAATCAAAATTAGAGAAAATCTTGAAATGTAAGAAAGATTTTAATGATTTTGCTAATACAGATTGTACATTTCTTTGGGTAGGGACAGGGCCACACTATACGGTTGCTAAATCTTTCAGCCCCACGTGATGAAGTGTTTAATTGAGATCGCTACACATTACCATACTCTACATGTTATGCATTATATGTTTAGTTTGCGAGTGATTCTGGAGGATTCCTTTTCCCTTTTTGAGAAGTGAGCTTAATAGAATAGGCTGTGGAGAAAGTAGGAATGCTTAAAAGGAAAAAGAAAAAACATTTTGAGAAAGTTTAATTTTAGACATAGTTAATATAATAAGCTTCACCGCTTACATCAAGTGATGCTTAAATATGATTTCTTACAGGCACTGTAGTTTGAGAATAGGCTTTGTGATTGCTAAGACAGTAACTGGTTGAGAGTAGCGAAAGAAATAATGAGGAGAAGTCTTTGTCAGAAGAATGTCCACAGTTTGAAATTCAAGCCCTACCTGCTCTAGAAACCAGAGCTTCTCTTAGAGACTTTAGGCGCTCCAAGCACCCTAAGTTATGGAAAAATGTTTTCCCACTGGAATATGGAGAGCTTTCAGGCTGTATTCTAGAGAAAACATTTGAAAAATGTCTTTTATTTTTCTCAAAATCACCCCCTTTCTAATGATAAGGGTGAGAGGACTAGGAGTGTGTCCCCCCAGATGCCTGGGAGCAGAGCTCACAGTTCATGTGCTGTAGGTTCATGTGGGTTAAGGTGCTCTGCGACTATTTCCTTGGTGAATTACAAAGAAAATTGCCTGTCTTTCTGGTGTGTGGGTGAGAAACAGAAAGACTGTAAAGTTATCTGTTCTTGTATGCTTTTGTTTGCATATCCATTGCAAAGCATGCAGTCATTACCAGATGAAACTGGCAGCCAGTTTCCAGCCAGTCCCTGGAGACTGGAGGACCAGCCTGGTCTGAGGTCAGTGTCAAGCTCGAGTTCTCTGATTTCTGACGTGTGTGACAGAGGTTTCTATATTTAGTACAAACCTGAGATATATCCAGCAAAGAGCTTAGATTCTGAGAATACCATATTAACCATAGCCTTTCCCTCTATCATATAATTCCTTTCATTCCATTGCCCATAATTTTTTCTTGCATTAAATACAGGTTAAATAATACTTCAGACTGTTTTGAAAAATTAGAATCACTTTTTCATATCCTTAATGATTAGACATACCCCTTACTCTATGGGATTTGAGTTATATGAAGGCATTAGCTCTCAATTATCATTTGCTAGCTCTTATCAAATATCTTGGTGCTTTCTATTTAGGTCTGTTTAAAAAATATCTTTTGCATAATAAAGTAGGAAATAGAATAAAACAGCAACAAAGTAATCATTCAAAGCTCTTGAGAACTTTACAAACCATCATCATCACGGATGTAATTTGTTCTAGAAGCTAAGTAGAAGTATTTATAACATTAGAGTAGTTTGAAGCCAGAAAAAGCAGTTGTGTAGATACTCATAGGCAAAGCTTGGAAAACCAGGAGCAGTGGTCATCAAAGGCTTTCACAGAGCTGAGAGGACTTCTAGAATAACATACGTGTAGTCTGAGTATCATCAGTGGAATATCTTTGTCCAAAATCCTAAGCCTTAGCTGTCTGCAGTCTTCCACAAATGATGTTATTTATTTGTTGCATTTGGTGCAGCTCTGCCTAAAGACTAACTTGAGAGCCCATGTGGGCACAGAACAATACACAGGATCCATATTGAAGGGTCTTACAAGTAAAATAAATGTAGGGAAAAGACATGACATGAACATCAACAAGGCGATACTTGAATGTCATTTAGTTCTCTTTAAGCTCTCTCTTTCAAGTCAATTGCGCAGCAGAGTAACAAGTAAATGGAAACAAAAAAGTGTACCAGGTAGGCAAGGGCAGGGGAGGAAAAGAAGAGGTGTGGCTGTGGAGACATGGATGTACAAGTTTGTGAGGGAAAGAGAAGCGTTAGGCAGGAGAAGAAGAGAACAGAGGAGATTTGTGGATGCACAGTGCGCTGCTCATCATGGTGCAGTGGGTCCAGTGTTCCAGCGCCTGTGCAGTGAGTCCTCTGCATGCACACATGCACCAAGCTACCAGGCTGGGTGTGCCAAAGAACCTGTCCTCATTCACTGTCCTCGTTCGTCTCTTCTTATCCCTTGTGTGTGGCAGGGATGAGGCCTTCAACCAGATGCAGAGTGGGAGGAGGGCTGGGCCTCAGGGGGTTGCTGAGATTCTCCAGGCAGCAGCCCCACCTTTGCAGCATATCCCTGCCAAAATCTGTTTGGTTTGCTCCCCTGTATGGGCTTCCCTCATCATGGCATGCTGCAAGAGGAGGCAGAACTTGAATACTCACTGGCAGATTTGTCAGTGCAGGCAAGTGCTGGGGGTTGAGTGCACCAAGTCTGCTTTGGCAGCTGTTGTAGATGCACCAACCATCCAGACTGCTTATACACAATGGGAAATGCACTTTCCCCATGGTAAAGCAAAGGAGGATGCACAGCCAAATCCTGATAAGACTGACTGGTTACTGGGGCTATCACAGATTTTTCTCGATTCTTGCAATTAAATTGTCAGTTGTTATAGGTGGCTTCATGGGACACAGATGCAAGGTATCAGTGTTAGCATGATATGATACAGTTTTCTTCAGAAAGATGGCTAAAATCTTGTACAATTATTTGAAGCAGGCTCTCTGTGTTAGCTCAGTTTAATATTTTGCCTCCTGTTACAGAAGCCCCTCTCAGGACCTGAGGCTATCACACAAATAAGAAATACCAGAAATAAGAATTCATTACACAGTTGGACGTGAGAAGGATCAGAAATAATAAATTCATGTTGATTAAAACATGACCATATGGAAAATTCAAGCTTGTATAGCCTATGTGCATTTGTGCCAGCCTGGCAGTCTGAAAAATGCCCATGTCAAGTGCTATTTTATGAAAGGTGGAATATTGGCAGTCCAGATTTTAATTCAAACACGGCCCTGGATTCATACCTGCAACACACATTTATGATGAACCTGGGAGAATATTGTATTAATGAATGCAGTTTATACACTACTGGAATAAATGATGTGCCACAGATGGAGAGATCATGGTGGGATCAGCTTGAGATGCATATTTTTCTGATACATTAAGCCAAGGAACTAACTACAGTGCAGTTTCTCATGCTGAGGTATTTTGGACATTTTTTCCTTAAGTCTGCTTGTAAAGACAGAATAAATTGTCCTTGACGTTCATAAATATATTTCTTCTGTCAGTCCATGCCCCTTCCATCCTTGTGTGATACCCCACGGAAACAGTGCATGGGGGAAGCCGTGCTTAGTATTCTGCAACAGTGAGTGCCTGAGAGCTCTGAAATGGGAAGCTCCCCCCTCCAACAAATCACTGCAGGGAAAAACAGACCATGCTTGCTTTCAGCCTACAAATATTTGCCTTTGTGAAGTGTAATGCAGTTTAGGAAAGCAATGCTGATGGCATTTTCAGGTGAATCTGGATTTCCTGTATTGCAGAGTAGTGAAGAAAGACGAAGACCTGAACCATCCAGATTATTCTAGCTAATAACATATTCCCCGGACTGTATTTCTTTGCAGATGTACACATATGCAGTGTTCTTTGTACATGTATGCAATCATGCATATGTACATTATATAGCTTGTTACCAACAAGAAGAGAAAATCCTACCCCAGCATCTGATGATGGTATCTGTAGTGCAGCTTTCCTTCTTTTCCCACACTCATTTACATAAAGACCTCATTTGGGGCAGAGATTGTGTCTGTCCTTATGCTGGTCCTTTGCAAATGTAAATCCATTTCAAAATTTTGTTGATGTTAATCTGTCACACAGGTCTTTCCTGCAAAATTACCTGTCACAGTCTGCTTTGCAGTTCTGCTTAACAGGAACTTAAATGTTTAGGCTGATGGTGCTCTAAGATCCCTTCCTGTCATCCTGACAAATACTCTGCAATGTTCCTTAGGATTTCTCTGCCTGTCTGGATTAGTCTGCTGTCTCTAGTCTTCTATTATATGATTTTTTTTGTTTTGCTTTTTGTGGTGATTTGTACAGCTCTTCAGATGAACAATGTGAGTCCTTATGCATTAAGATAATGCAAATAAATAATAATAAATGAAAAGTGAATTCACTAATAATACACTTAAACAGCATGAGAAATGAACAGTAAAGCCTGAAGGACTTAAACAAAATTAAATCAGATAGACAAAAGAGAAAAAAACTCAGGAAGAGTATCCTGCTGGCTGCCTTTTTTTTTCTTTTCTTTTCTTTTTCTTCCCAAAGATAAAGAATGAAACCTGGTTTCTATTTGAAGAATAACAGGAGTTTCAAAAGGTCCTTGTTGGCTAACTTAGGCACACCAAGATACCAGAATTTGGGTATTTTTCTCTTCTCTGAAAGTAACAAACAGGAGATTTCTAAGCAACCGCCTACAGAATGGTTTCGCTTACTCAGTGCTTTGCACCTGAAAAAACCTGCAAAATATAAATTGCATCAGATGCAGAGAATAGGCATCCTTTGCTCACAAAAACCGTTGTGCTGAAATGCCACACTTGCAGCTGAACTGGTCTGGGCTGTGTGATCCAGCTCGCAATGCTGAATTGCAGCTAAAAGGGCTGAAACACTACCCTGCCTTTGCGTCCTCCCTCTCCCTGTTATCCCAGCCAGTGCAGAGGCAGAGCAGAAGGGGCAGAATGTGGCTCAGCATCTTTCAGTTTCAAAGCCACTAAAAATAAATCCATTGATAAACAGGCAGGCAGAAGCTGGCACTGCAGCGAGCATGGGTGCGGCAGAGCCTGTGGAAAGCGCAGAGGTGTGAGTCCGTGGGAGTGCTTCTCATGGAGGGTACCCAGTCCTCAAAGGAAAACTACTGTCATAACGTGGAGATTGGCACTGCATATTTGCAGTATGTGATCAGTTTAGGTTGTGTGGAATGTGGGACGCAAACTCAGCTCCGCTTAACCCCAAACACTGCATGCAAGATGTCTCTGCAAGCTCCGTTTCCATGGAAATGGACGTTAGCATTAGCTTCCTTCGTAAAGTGAATCTATTAGACCCAGTTCGGTAAAACAGGTATTTATCTCATTTCATTCTGGGAGAAGATAAGGATTAGTTTGAAATCTGCACGTGGCATTTTAAGAGCATGATTTGATTATTCCTTCTGGGCTGTATGAGATTGGGAACTACCAGACAGTATTATGTAGGTAGAACAATAACCATTTAAGCTAAGGCTGACTTAGATGCATAACTCTGCCAAAATCTTATCAAACTCACACCAAAAGGAGGACAAAATAAATGCTTGCCCTCAAATTAGACTTTCTTGATTAACATTATTGTCCTTCCAAAAAAGTGTAATTATTCTGATTTCAGTAAGCAAAGAAGTTGTTTCGGTTGCCCTGCTGATTTTTGTGAGGATAGGATGTATTTGCTGCAAATAAACCTTCTTCTTTACCACAACATTATATTATTAAATCATCTAAGTGAAGTGAAAAGCAGACCTTTTCTGTAATGATATTAAATAGTAAGATAAACTCTATCTCAAACATAAAGGAATTGCAGGATTTATATGGATTTGGTCTCAATATACTTTACCAGAAACACTGCCTGATCAATTTCTCTTCAAGCTGACAGAGAAATGGCAAATCTGCAAGGAATATTCTGGAAAGGAAAAGTTTTTAAATAAACCAAAAGAGGTTTCAAAGGTATTTTCAAAGCATAGGAGATCACTGAAGTTTGACAGAATTAATACAGTGTTCACTCAGTTTAAATGTGGTAATCTTATTTAAAGTGGCCCGTAAAAGGACTAATGCAGAAAAAACCATGGAACAATTTTTCACATTCTCTCTTCACTGGATAAAAAGAATATCTCTGTGGGGGTACATTGTCCTGGTTCATGGATCATTAAAAATGAATCACAAATAGAAACTCAGTTAGAGAGTCATTATTTTCATTCTTTGAGTAACAGAAACCTAATAAGACTTTAGATTTGGATTTATGGAACTTGGTTTACAGTTAGTAAGACCAAAGATAATTTGGCTCCGCAGACAGAAACAAACTTAAACTTTTATCTAATTTTAAGTGTGTTTTTGGTTCTTTTGAGGTGAGGTCTTGATATAAAATAACAGAAGGTTGTACATGGCCTGTTATGCTTCTAATATGTCAGCATGACCCTTTTCATAGAAAATAAAGAGAGCACAAGCAAGGGTGCCTCTCCTGAAGTGCAGGAGTGCTCTGGAAAATTCAGGAATATCCTCCCCTACCACCAAATCATGCAGGGCAGGGTACGCCCATCATCCCACCCACATTTATTGGCATCTTACAGCCATACCATCCTGGTGGGGGATTGCAACAGATATTGACAGAATTAATATCTTTTTGTTTTTAAAGCTGAGGAAATTTTCCCACTAAGTCCAGATTTTCCAAGACCTTCTGTGTAACACCTATAACAATAAAGTTTTCAGGTAAACCTAGAGTCTTTGTTCCAAGTCATTATTCCTTCCCTTGCAAACCTCAAAGTATATAAGAAATCTCAAATTCTCAAAAATGTATCCTTCTGTCATTCTAAAGCAAATACATAGAAAATAACCCAACTATTCAAAAATTCTGCATAAGAAACAAAATTCTTTCTAACATGAATGAGGTTATAAGTGTGCCTTAGTCTAGCACAGCTAATTCTATTGGGGCATAACCTGATCTCCTACCCTGCAACAATTTACTGTTTATAACATGCTCTTTAAAATCAGTTCTTGATCAAATTCATACCCAGTTCATTAAAAATTATTGTACAAGAGTAGCTAATAAAAGAACTAATTGGGACACAGGCCAGCATCTCCCAGCTTCGTGATAGAGTTCTGACATTTTAGTACTTTTAATTAGGTGTATGTGCTGGTGTTAAAGTGTGCAATAAATTGTGCAGCAAAGATAGGGAATCGCTTTCAGAATTCTTTCTTTGAGGAGAAGACAAATTTATATTTTGGTTTTGAAACAGATGTACAAAGCCCTCTTAAAGTTCTGCTCTTGAACAAATGCATGAAATTTTGGAAGCTTCTCTCCTCCTCTTGGTTTCATAACACTGCAAAATCTTTCTTTTTCTCGAGTTTTCTAAATTTCATTGCCTGTAACAGAGGCATAAAGCTGGTTCTTTTAGTTAGCTTTAAGTCAGAACTCTGAGCAGAGATCTGAAAATGAGAATGAATTCTATAAACACATTAAATTTCTGTTTTGTTTCCAAGATCACTTCATATTTTCATTTCTCCTCCCTTTAGCATCCCACCATGCTGGGGATACAGTTTATTCATTTTGTGACACTTTCCAAAATCTTCGTGTCCATCATCATGTAGGTCAGTAGTAGTTCTGCGCTGGACCTCTGCACAGACTCAGACTGGACCACAGATACGTGCAGACAATGGGATAGATCATGTACAGAAAACAGGAGAAGCCTAAAATCACTGACGACATCTCAGTATGGGTATGGATCTTGCTCACGCCCTTTCTAGCCACACACAAATCCTTATTGTTTGACATGCCAGTGGTCCTTCCAACTGACACAGCTGAAGGTTGGGCTAAAATTTGGACTGGGAATTCACTTGGATTACTCCTTCATAGCAAAGACATTTGTGCACAATGACACACATGATCTGACCAGCAGCTCCCCATTATTCGCTCCAAAAGTCAGAAGAAGAAATAGGACTTTCTATAGCTCATCAGGAAGGAAGCACCAAACAGCCCAGGCCAAGGCAACCCAAAGACTTGTAGAACATGCTGCAAGGATTCCTGGCTGCCTAGAAAGTCTGAAGCACAGCTCTGCATATCCACATGGGACCCAAAGAGCAGGTTGCTCACTCTAGCTATCTTTCAGTACGGTTACAGTGGGAAGGCCATTGTCATCTAATAAATATTTCCATTTCAAGCCACTTATTTTTACTGTAAAGCTATCACAGGTATTTCCTTTTGTTTGATCTTCTCAGCTGAGAAGGAGGTGACTGGGTAGATAGTAAGCAACTTCCATTTCACCCCTGTAATTCGAGGTCTCTGCCTGCATCCTTGCCTCCATAGTATACATTTGTCATTTAGAATAATTTGGAGGAGCAGTGAGGAAAGTTAGTTCTGTGTCTGCATGTATCTTTTTTATATTGCTAAGAAATCTTATTTCATGTCCAGAATTGCCTGCAGGATACTTTTTATAGGGATATAAGTCAACAAAAGGAAGTCCAGTGACATTTAAGACAGAGCTTTATACTTCATATATCAAAGTTTTGACCCTTTTTATGTGTTTGTATTCTGACTAAGGATAACTGACTGTAATTATTACATCACAACTTGTAATGAAACTATTAAAGGAAGAAATAAAAATAATTGATTTGAGTACATTTATGTGTCAACTGCTATGTGTCTGTTACCATGCTAAAAATCCTAGACAACAACCACAAAATTTAGGTTAAGGAAGATGGTAAAGCGATTAGTATCTGATCAGGCATCTATGAACAAGTAATGTAAAAAAAGCTTTTTGCACATAAAGCCTAATTACTTTGAGAGAAAATCCTTCTTTGCACACAGAAGGACAGATCATGTGCTAGCTCTAATTTATGCTGATCCTTATATATTGTCCAGTAGGGGTATGCCTTATCCCTTGACTTTCTCTATGTGACATCCAGTTTTTCACAGTACTTCCCAGTGATTTTCAGAATCCAGAAGCAATTCAGCATGGAGAACAATGGCAAGCAGGACATGGTGAGTTGTGCCTGCTCATGGCAATGCAGTTACATTATCTTCCATCAATATGAAAAGAGATTACATATTATCATGACTACAACTTGCTTTTGTAACAACTGTAAAGTGGCAAATAATTCCTACCTCGTCTTTCACAACCTAGACATGTCTTCTTTCTAAAGTAATTTTAATCTTTTCTCTCTCTTCATAATACGTTCTGTATCAACACCTTAACACATGAAGGAGCTGAAGCCATGTAACTTCATCTACAACAGCTACCAGACTTATTCTATCAAATACAAAATTTTTCTTCATTATAGCATTTATGTTTATGATGTCTCTGAAGGCTCTGGAATATCTTTGGGTGATAATACTGGTACAGCAAGCATGGTTATTTTAGGTATATGTTCATATTTCAAGATTAGCAGCAGACTTTTTTTTTTGATATGGCAGTTACTATAGTGACAGTGACAGTTTCAGAGAGGAAAGATGGTATTGTGATAAAGATATTGTACTAAGATTCAGCTCAAATTGTCAGGACCTCTTCAGAGAGGGTCACTTACATCTTTTTATTTTCTAGTATTTTTTATTGTGCCAGTGCTTTGGTGAACAAGTTGTTGACCTGAATTGCAGGAGTAAAGCTGGCTGAGAGTTGTTCTTTCATTCTGCAGAATTCTTCTACATTTAAGAAATATTTTTATTCTGTATCAAAACAACCCCAAATCTTGAAAGCTATTTTGTGTAAGTAAAATCAGCCCTTCCTGCAAAATCTAATGGTCAAGACCTATGCTTTGTGCAGAAGGTGGACTTGGTCCTACACTGCCAACCTGTCCCCAAAAGCCTAGTACTGCTACAGTAGTGAGGAAGTTCTGTGGTTTACCCTCTTTTGAAAAGGAATTTCATTCTGAATTTGGAAAAAACCCCTACCTAAATATTGTCTCATAATAACTTGTCATGATTCTTTATTGAATTCATTAGAAATTCACCAAAAATTCATGTAAAGATTGGGGTTTTTTTCCCCTAAAAAGCATCTGTAGCCTGCACAACTATGCTGGTCAGTTTACAGTTACCTAAATAAAATCGAGAATCAATCTGTATTGATTTCCTGAATATGTGTGTGTAATTCTACAACTTATAATGCTGAGCTCTAATTCAGGCTTGATCAGAGTATGCCTGTTTACATGTCAACCTTTCATCCCTGACTTGCAAGCTACAGAAAGCCTGTTCTCATAGTTGCAATCAAATATTTTCCTCATGTTTTTCCCAAAATGCAAAGATGAAGCTCTGTAGTCCAAACCTCTTCAAACACCTTGAAAAGGGGCTGCCATCTCACAATGAACTGTCAATGCCCATGGTAATTACTGAAGTAGCCATGGTATGATAGTATATTAGTGGGGGCCCAGGTGGTCCATTTTTGTGTCTATAGAGCTTTTGACAGTTTAAATTTACTGTGCATATGGAATCATTCATGGCTGCTGGCAGCTGAAATGATCATGGCTAAAATCCCAGTGACAGCTGAGACAAGGTTCAGGCTTCTTATCTCTACTCCCTTTCAGTAGCTGATTGCCAACTTAGAGCTAGTAACGATGTGAAGCGTTGCTGCCTGTGGCCTGCAAGTGTAAGCCATCAGTGGACACAGCCTAGCAGAGGAGTGTAAGATGCTGTCACCAGCCTCAGCTAGGAAGCACCAGAATTCACTGATTTTTTTTGTTGCCTCCCAAACAACATCAGCATCTAAATGACTGTGCTGGCTGAGAAGATTCAAGACCAGAATTTTTCCCAGTTATAGGTGAGAAACCCATTCCTCATCTCTTCACCTTTTAGCTACTTGTGAATACTCCAGGGGAAAGTCTACCAGCTCAGCTTACACCACCACAGTGTTCACTGAACTGTGAAACACTGTCCTGGCGGGACTGGAAGTGTCAACGTAATCAGTTACTGCATCTCAGGGAGCAATCCCAGAGAAGCTTTCTAGATTATCTCTGTACTGAGGTCTTTAGGATAAAGCCTTTCCCCTTGCACCCCCCCAGCAAGAACAGTATGTTCCAGGGTATCATAATACCACGTGGTAAACTTCTGGTAATACCACTGGATCCAGAAACACCAGGATCTCCTGTGACAAGGGTGTTTGTCTTTGGTAATATGAAAAGCTTATTTTCCCATTTTCCTTTTTTTCACCTTGTGGCTTTTGTAATGTTGCCTCTAACAGGAGACTGATGATAGACTCTGTTCCAATGCAGGATGAAGAAACCAGATTTCCTTATTGACACAGTATTGTTGGAATGGTGTGATGACAATATTGTTATGTCTTATTTGGAGGTGATTTGGCTCATGTGGGCAGCGTTGGCATTATTGCCATTTGGCATGGAGCTGAAAGGCCTAAAAAGCTGATTATACTGAAGTGTTTGGAGGAGGGATTCAGGACACAGCCCTGAGAGCATTATAATCCTGCTCAAGCACAATATGACTTAAAAGGCCACTGTTCCATTTCAGTTGTTTCCTCCCTGTGCCTGGAAACGTTCTCTATCCTTCAGACCAAAGTCTGAAGTACTTCTTATTTTGAATAAGGTGATATGAGGTCTGAAAGAAACATTGTGGCTTACTCCACAAATCAGCTTTTCCAAGGGCTATAGAGTTAGAGCAAATCTCTGTAGGTTCTACTGGCAGAGGGTAAAACAAGTGGTATTTAGGTCTTGAAAATATAATTCCACCTGAGCTGCTTTGTCAGCCAAATCTGTAATATTTAGTAAGATGGGTTCAATAGGTCACATTACCTTGAATGAGTTGGTTCATAGTGGGACGCTGGGTACAAGCTCTGCAATCCATCAACAGAAGTGGATGGGATGTGGAAATGCTAGATACTTTATAACAGAGTAACAACAACGACAATAATAATGGGGTTATGGTAAATAGAGTTACATCAGGACCTGCAGAGAGACCTTGGCAGATTAGAGGGCTGGGCAATTGCCAACCATATGAAGTTCAACACTGGAAAGTTTCTGTGCCTGGGATGGGGCAACCCTGGAGGTATGGACAGACTGAGGAATGAGATACTGGAAAGCAGCACCACAGAAAGGGACCTGGGAGTCCTGGTCAATGGAAATTTGAACGCTAGTCAGCAGTGCCCTGGCAGCCAGGAGGGACACCCGTGTCCTGGGGGGCATCAGGCACTGCCGGGCAAAGGAGAGGATTGCCCCACTCTGCTCTGCACTGGGGTAGCCTCACCTCGAGTCCTGTGTGCAGTTTTGGGTGCCACAATATATGAAAGATATAAAGCTTTAGAGAGCGTCCAAAGGAGGGCAACAAGATGGTGAAGGGCCTTGAGGGAAAGCCATATGAGGAGTGGCTGAGGTCACTTGCTCTGTTCNCACTTGGTCTGTTCAGCCTGGAGAAGAGGAGACTGAGGGGAGACCTCACTGCAGTTACAACTTCCTTGTAAGGGGAAGAAGTGGGGCAGATACTGATTTCTCCTCTGAGGTGACCAGTGACAGGACCCAAGGGAATGGCCTGAAGTTGTTTTAGGGAAGGTTTAGGATAGATATTAGGCAAGGGTTCTTCCCCTAGAGGGGCATTGGGCACTGGAGCTGCTCCCCAGGGAAGAGGCACCAGGGCTACCAGAGCTAAAGAAGTATTTGAATAACTCTCAAACATACAGTGTGATTTTTGGGGTTGTTCTGTATAGAGCCAGGAGCTGGGTTTTGATGATCATTTTGAGTCCCTTTCAACCCAGGATATTCTGTGATTCTATGATTCTGTTATAAGGGGAAGGTGAGGCTCACAGGGGGAAGAAAATGCTAAAGATGATTCATGGTTTAAGCCCAGCTGGAAATTAAGCACCACACAGTCACTTGCTCAAGCCCCCTCTCTCCCACCCCACCCTGGTGGAATGAGGAAGAGAATCAAAGTAAAATTTGTAGGTTGAGATAAAAACTGTTTAATAACTGAAAATAAAATACAGCAATAATGGTAAAGGATGGTAATAAAAAGTGAAAAACAAGTGACGCACAATACAATTAGTCACCACCCACTGACCAGTGCCAGACTCCCTCTCCTAAACCCAGATTGGCCCCCCTTCCTGGTACCCTCAATTTATATACTGGGCATTATATTCTATTGGAATATACCTTTGGTCAGTTTGGGTCATCTTTCCCAGCTATGATTCCTCCCAGTTTCTTTTGCATACATCCTCACTGGCAGGGCATGAGATTCCTGGGAGCAGGGATGGAATTGGGTCTTAACCATCAGGACAGAGACTTAAGCATGGTTAATTTAGCATTCCTCTAATTCAGGCTTTTTTTACCCCTTCACATCTTGGATTCCTATCTGCGCAATGGCCCAGATTAAAAACTGAGCTGGAAAACAACCCTACCACAATCATATCATCAGAGCCACCACCCACTGTCAGGAGGTAGATAGGAAGCTATTTAGGTTGAGGAACCAAATATTTATCCTACAAGGCGGAGTGATTGCTGCCTCCTATCCTGTAATTTTTTCCTAGTTTGGCACCTATTCCCTCAAGAGGTCAGAGAAGAGCCTGTTCAGACGCAGCCTTTGCCTGGGATTTCCTGTGGGTTATTCCTTGGCCTCTCTCTGGATAACATCCAGGATCATTCCATAATGCAAGTTCCTCAGCACCCTATAGAGTTAGAAAAAGGAGATAAAGGTACCATCTGAGGGACCTCCCTTTTTGTTGCACTTCTGTGTTTGTTTTTTTATAGTTTCAACATCTGAATTAGAAGACAAGGGTTGAATTAATCTCACCCACATTAAACCATCTGGAAGATACATGCTTGGTCCTGACTAATCATTTCATCTTTCTCTGTGTGCAGTTACAGCGTAGGATCCATCCACGGATTAGTTCTTCTTATCTATCTCAGATACCTGTTTTACTGTCCTCTGCAGCTGCCTGTCTTTCTGCAGTGATTTCTTAGGGAAATTGCAGTATTATTTCCAACTGGATCTCCACTTTTAGATGGGTTAATGTAAGTTGGATATCATTAATTTCTACAGTACTCCATCAAAATCTGGTCCATTGAAGTCCATACATTGGCCACAGCAAATGCTAGAACTACTAGTTTGACAGTGCACAGATCCTGTTTTTTTCTGAGGATCTTTCAGTTAAAGATCTGTCAGAATTGATTCCATATAGAAATCAGATAATAAAGTCCTGAGCCCTGCCAGCATGTTTCTGTTCAAGTTAGATGGAAGCTGAAAGAGAATGGAGAAAGTGCTGGTCCAGGATCTACACATTAGCACACATAGCACAATAAAGAGACTCTCCCAAAAGGGAAAATCACGTGGTTGTAGTTTTGCAGTGTTTGAAGTTTGAAAGAGGTTGTTTTACAACACTCTCCAGGCATAACTATGCATCTATACATATGTAGGACACTGAAAGAATATAATGATTTACTCAAGGGCAAAGTGATACCCCACTTGCATAAGCTGTTCATCCCTTAGGCAATGTGAGATAATACTGTCTTTTCCACAGATGCCTTATTTGTGGCATTTAACCAGATCTAATATACTTGCTATTAGGGAAACAGTGGGAGATAAAGTACCATAAAGATGCAAAGAAGGCTGCTTAAAGTGGAGGGATCTTATCATATTATAATAGTTGTATTTACTGCAGTAAATACCTTGGATAGTATTTAATATTATTAACAGATAGTTTTCATAGCTTTAAAGGATATGCAAAAGTGCTTTAAAATGATGTTTTTAATATCTGAAGGAAAGAGGATCGTGCATGTAGTTTGTGTAGAAACTGTTGCTTTCAAATGTCTCTAAATATAAAACAATATTTTTAATAATCCTAATGTTTGAGGCTGGGAAGTTTATCTATTAAGCAGCTTGATTATCTTGGAATAGTAGCTAATGGTGTAAATCCTCTTCTGGTACCTGAAGGGCAAAAGTATAATTGAGGAACAGTTTGCAGTGGTGGCTGCAAGCCATGTCAGTGCTGGTTGGTCCTAGACCAGCCGTATGGTGATCTACTTTCCAGTTTCAACACGCTAGCCTCAGGCTGCTCTTACTTGAACCAGTTTCCCAAATCCCCAGCACTGCTGCTGTGATTGCTGGGAGCACAGTGAGACACATGGGAGGAGGCATGGAGGGCCGAAAGGTGCCTCCAGCAGAAGAGCCCATATTATGGAACCTTCCACCAAGGCCTGTGCAGAGGAGCAAAGTCACCTATTGAATTAGACTGGCTTAGATTTTACAGGTTTTTCATTTTGCCACTAGAGGCTTTTTGTATGAATTTTTCCTAACACTGTTGTGCTTTGTTTGTTTTTGTGTGCAGTGAGGTTGTGCTAATTAATATTGATCATGGTGTTTTCAAATAGCATTCCCTTGTGATGGGAAAGCTGGGATATAAATAGTTTTCAATCATTAGTTGGATGTCTTATATATGAGATGTTTTAAAAATACTGTTGTGGTATAATTTGAAAAAAAATAATAATAGAAAGGAAAGTGTTATTTTACTTCTCTGAACCCCTCTTTTTTTTTTTTTTTATGTGACAATCATCAATTAATTTAGCTCCCTGGTTTTTTTGTAACAAGAGGTGAAGTGACTTCTGTCTTCAAAGAGGATGGACACAGCAAAATCTTCATGCACCTGGGCAAGAATCAAGATGTTAGTGGAGGTCTTGGAACAGGGCTTGTATGTAGGATATATGTAGATGGGAGATGCTTAATGCAGTGTAGAGGAATTTCTTTATTGCTTTTGGTACAGGCTGTGTATCAAGTTTGTATTAGAAATGGCTGGGACATTTCTGCATAAATGGCAATTTTTCAAATGCAAATGTTTCAGAAAGATGTATAAATTTTAAACAGAGGACAGAGGAAGAGAAAGACTTTAGAAGTATGGTCCGTAAAGTATGGGCCCTGGGAAGTTGGAGGTGGCCTGTCAAGGCTTTTAATTGCTTCAAGATAATCTGTGTTGAAGAACTTTCACTGAGTGCATGTAGATCTACATCAGAAGCTTTGTCACTCTTCGAGAAAAGCTACTCCATAATATGGTCAGAAGGCACAACGTAGGTTATTTTCAGGTATTTTATGGAGTACTGTTACAGATAAATAATATCAAATTATAAGGAGAAAGATATGAAAAGTAGCTCCAGTAGCATTTCTAAAAATCTCCTTAAATATTGTGCTTTCCCCACCCCATAATATATGTGTCAACTCTCAACAACATATGTGCTGCTGGGGGTGTGAGAATTTTGCATACATAAGTTTTCTCTCAATTATTTAACTGATTCATGGTTTGTGACCTACATGTAGATAACTATCCAAAATCTTGATGATAGTACTTTTATGTGTCAGCAGATAACTTTGTATTGAACTACAAAGTCCTTAATAACTTTTCAAAAAACCCCCCAACTATGATGTATAAATATACATGCATGTGTTTTCTCTCTTGTTTTAGGCTTTAATTTTGTCCCTTGATGGTCACTGCATGAAGATCTATCAAAAGTTCTGCTCCAGATCACACAGAACACAAATGTGAAAAACTTGCACAATGGACCTGAACAATTTGTATGAAGATTAGTACTCATGTCTAAATCTTGATAGTAGTCTTTTAATCACATTTTGAACAAAACCATCCATAGGATGAGAAAAAGGGTTAATGACAAACTTCACTGAAAACAGCATGGACAAACATGGTTCATGATATAATTTCATTTTTAAAAGCTAGATTTATGGATTACAACAAACGGAATCAATTATTCCTGTAAATACAGAGAAAATAACTATATTTCCAACAAGAAGCAGCCGTGTTTTTCCAATACTATTAAAATCTGAATTAATACTATAAGAAACAAAAAAAGAAGGGAGTAAGTGGATTATAGGCATTACATGTTCCAAATGACATAATTCCACCACAGGCTCCACACTAAGTATTTTTGGTAAAATGATACTTCAGCTTTAACTGTGATTTCTGAGCCCTTAGTCATATTTACTGTAAACTCTTCTCTGTGGAATTGGTATTCATTCTCGTGAACAAAAGAAAGAGGTAAAACTCAACATGAATAAAACTATTTTAGTTTAAAATCTGGTTGATTAAATCTCAGCTCACTTCTTCACAGATTTCTTTCGTGAGGTGATGGTTAGTAGGGACCACCATAATCAGTTGGTCTGACATCTGTCTGCAGACGTTTGCTCAGAAACTGGATTAAAGCACATTTTGTAGGAAGATACATAATCATTTCTTGAAGATCTAAAGTTGTGATGAATTTTCAGCCTCCTGATTAGGTGATCCAATTTTTACCTACCTTCACAGCTAAAAAAAATCACGTGTCATTTTAGATTGTTTTTTCTTCCCTTTATCTTCAGTCCCAGCTACTGGATTGTTCCAATGCCTTTCCCTGCAAGATGCTGTGTGAATAAAAGCTTTGTTCATGGATCAGATCTTTAAAAAAATCCAGCAGTACTTCTCAGTGTCTGTGTTATAAATTGTGTCTTTTGTGACCTGAATTGTTTGTGGGCCCCTTTGTATGTTCTGCACTTTCCACACTGTTGCTTAAATGGGACTGTCAAGACTCAGAAACAGGATTCTAGCAATGGTTTTAGCACTGCTGTGTTCAGAGATAAAGTGCCTCTCCAGGTTATTCTTACAGTACCCTTGGTGCATATGTAAGCATCTTACTAAGTGCTGTGGCCAGAACATTGAAACAGGTCAGTGAAGGACACTTGGGTTTTTCTAGTGAATACTTCAGCAGGTCTCTCACCTGTGAGAACAGCTGGCCTTCTTTGTACCTAAACACACTACACAGCACTTGCTCGAATTAGAGCATGTTTTGCTGGACAGTGAATAATTTGTCCCTAATCTCCTAATTTACTGCCTCACCCATCTTGGTGGCATCTTTATTCTACAGTTGAACTACATCTTCTATGGGTCCTTGATTAAAAACATCCAATAACATTGGAACAAACTCTTAGAAGGTTTCAGGAGACACTGTGGGTGCTGGATCTAGGACTAAGTATGACGTGAAACTAATTAATTTTATTAATATCTTAATATGCATTCCTGAGTGGAGATTAGCTTTTCACCTCTCCATCGGCTTTCACTGTACCTTGTTTTCGCTCCTGTCAGCGTTCGTAGAAGTTTTTGAAACAATAAAAGAGGAACCACTTAAAATCAGTGGTGGTTAAACTTCTCCAGAACCTGAAAGAGCCTGTTAGTGGCCAAACAATGTGATCAAAATGCAAATGGGTTTAGTTTGTCTGTGATACCATAAAGAAATATAAGAACCAGGCAAGACATTTTCACAAACCATCATACACAATGGTGGAGGAAGAGGATGAAACTATAAGAGCAGCTGAAAACTCAAAGAATAGAGAATTCAGTTTGTTGGGCAGTTTTGTAAAATCTGCATGAAAAAGTAGTGAGTGGGGTAAGAACAGTCACTGAATACAAACAGCGGTACCAACTGCTGTGACACTGGGCAGAGCGCTGAGACAGTGCCTAATGAGAGCAGTAGTTATCCCATAGTCCTGTGGGAAAGTCAAAGAGATACAAAGATCACTGCGGTTTTTTGGAGCACACTACTGTTGAGCTTCAGACCCTTGCTATGTCAACATGCATGTTTTCCAAATAGCTGTGCAACGATCGATCAGATTTAGACTAATGCTGTTTTCTCAGGATGTCAGTTCTTCATGTTGCAGGTCTTACCAGTAATCAGGCAAAATCTCTCATGAGGTCAGGACTGCAGAATACTGCTGTGAGAAAGGGCACTGACATTCACCAGCCAGAGGAAACAGGTGCATGATGAATGGTGCAAGAAAAGAAAAGTGAGCAAGGATCTAACCTAACCTGAATGGAATGGTTGGTGGAGTACCTCTTTAGTCTGCTTTAGTAATCTGTGGTTTAGGCAATTCTTGGTATGCACTACATAAGCTAAATCCCTCCTCTCTTTCTAATACTTTGTGCTACACCGATTAACCTAAGGGCAGGATTTAAACATAATGTTGTCCTTTAGGTGGGTACTTTTCAACCAGAAATGTGGAAATTAGCTTTTCCTCCACTTTAATATAGATTTATCACCAACTCAGAAGCCAGTGACGCAGTTTCCTCCTCTACCTCTAATGACACATATGCCTGAAGTTCTTAGCCTGAAACCTGAATTTACCTCTGCCTCTTTCTCTGTGTGGGATGAATGATTCATTTTGTTCCATGACGCTGCTTCCAACTGCAAAACTGTTACATAAAGGCATTCAGGCTTTCTGCTTTTCATTCAGCTTTGGGAATTTCCTGTGCTTCATCACCAAGACCTAGGTAGAGTGAAGTTCAGGATGATTTTGAATCAGGTGCCAGCAATCCATGCAGTATATTTTTTTTATATTTGTGCTATTTTTCCTTTACAGTATACTTTCTGATATTTAACATTCATCCCACTTCAAAATTCAATATTTTTAAGCTAAATACTGCTTTATCTTGTCCATGATCATTTCACATCAATATTTACCCAGCCCCAGTTCAAGAAGACTGTACTGTTCAGGAGGGAACCCAGGAATCTCTTTATATCACAAGACCAGCAGTGGGAAGCATATACATAGATTTTACTAATGAATAGGAATGGCCTGCACTGGGAGTAGTTTATTCCCCAAAATAATTCAGTTACTTCTTTTTATTCTTGTCTACTTTTTTTAAAACCAAAACTATATATATCTCTTTTACTTGTGAAGGTTTTTTTAGTCCTAATTTTTCTGCTGGCTCTCATTAATATTTTTTTATTTCTGTTTGTGAGTTTTATGCTCATCTATACATTCAAAGGTATTTAAACATGTATCCTGTGACTAGGCAGGCCCCACACATGGGCAGCATCTGTTCAACACAGTGAGTCTTCAGAGAGATGTGGACTGGCCTATATAGAGGTGGGTAATGAAAAGATGAGGACTTCTCCTGCTTCCTCACCCAGGTTTCCTTTCTGTATGATAGACTAGGATGCTGCTTTGCTCCTAACATAATGATTAACCATTCCTAACAAGGTGATTTCCAGTAGGTGAAACTTTCCAGTTTATTAACATTATTTTGACTTTGAAAAACTGGTAATTAGTATATGCTAAGATGATATACCTGAGGCTTTCTACTATTAGCTCTGCAATAGAAGAAAATGAGCCGGGAGTAATGGAACACTTTTAAATTTAGCTGAGGAAGTATTATTAATATGCTTTATATAAAACTACTATTTCAGTTCACTGTAAGCTATTATTGAAACACATTAAAGGCAATCATCACAGTATTCCAGACATCATACTATTCTCTGTCAGCATGTTATTAAATAGCATCATATATATGACAAATGTGTTCTCTAAGCATTTAAATGCTTTGTTTTGTTTGGGAAGGAGGGGAAATGCAGCAAAACAGCACTATTGGGCCATATTTTTAGCTGCTGCAAATTAACATAGCTCCACTGGGAGTAGTGCCAGGAATTTAAAATTATTGTTGAACTTTACAGTAGAATAAGCTACGGTGGCACTTCAATTATATGGAGGGCTGGGGTGTAGGGAACATTTGAAAGAAAGCATAATAGATTATCTGTGGATAAGCTCTGCTTCCATGCCAGGTGGGCTGAATAAAATATTTCAACCTGCAAAATATTGAATGTATGTAACATGTTTCAGTACTGGCATTATAAATACTCTGCAAAGGAAAAACTGATGCATACAAACCCCATACCTTTCTAATATTGTAGAATTCCCTGCATGCAGACTCTGAAGTAATAGCTAAAAACCCTGCTGTTATAATCAGCATGGGGATTCACATATTCTCTAATGAAATCCCTACTAAATAAGCCATATGGTCATAACACCATGGTTTGAAGCAAGAGAAAGAGTATTATTCTGAATCAAAAATCAGATAAGAGGCCTAAGATGAAACAGTTAACAATTTTCTTTTTTCAGATGGCAAAATGAGATAGCAGAATTTGTGTTCTAAAGTTAGGTAACATAGGGAAAAAAAACCCCACAGTTAGGAGCCATAATATTTTTTAAATGCCAAGAAGTGAAATGAAATATATGTGTAAAGAAAAGTACTTAACAAATATTCTTACAGTGTGGCTGAATATGAAATTAATTGTATCAGCTCTGAAAAAAGCATTTGGCACCACGGAGGACAGGTCAGTGGAGTCATTGCAATCCAGTGTGAGGTCCTAGGAATATTGAAGGAACAGAGTAGAAGACACAACTGAAAGTAATCTAATATTGTGTAAATCAATCTTTCCTGGAATGCTGCGTTCAGTTCTGCTCAGCTTGTCTTAGCAGAGCTATAAACAGGAAGAAGAAGGGTTCAAAACTGGGTCACTGACACCACAAGCACTAGTGGAACTCATCACTACCAGCCATCATTAAAGTCAAGATAAAAAAAACAAAGAAAGAAAAGGATTAATCTTACAGTAAATGACTGATGAAAACGTTAACATACAAGGCACATGACATCTCCCATAGATGGGAAGACCAAGTAAGGAATTAGCGGGACTAATAAGGGCTCTTTTAAAAAAGTTATCTGTAATTTCCCCCAGCTGCTAACAGTTCACGGGCTGCCTCACCAGCTGGCTGGACAAGCCCCATCTATGTAAACCAGGAATGGGAATTGGGCCCTTGGTAACAATACCCAGTTCTGTCTGTGAATCTCAAAATGAAGAAAGTTATTAAGGAAAATGAAACTGAGGTGCCAAAGTAATTCTTTGGTTTATAAAGGGGAGGACTCTTAGAAAAAAACATGTGGAGGGCGATACCCATAAAATTGCCTCGAATTAAACTACAGGGGTCTTAGCAGTACAAGATTAATGGTTGGACTCCATGATCTTTGAGGTCTTTTCCAACCTAAACTGGTGCCTTTTCCTGGTCTTAAAATTAAGAGAGCTGCACACAGTTAAGAGGGGAAAAGGGTTTCACCTTGGTATTTATTTAAGGATGCTTAGGTGCGCTGAAATGCACATCGAAATGCACCCCGAAATCCTCACCAAAGAAAATGGCCAAAAACAATGTGATGTGTATACAATTATATGCCTTGCAAAAATTAGCATATCTATCAAAGATTCCCCAATGAGGGACTCGGGCGAGACCCCCCACCCAAGGGACCCTCCCCCTGGATGGGCCTGTCTTTGTTTACAGAATGTGTTCTGGAGAGGACCTTGGTGTCTGGGGTTTCCAGAATGTTTGGTCTCTTGGCTTAATGGAATACTAGGTCCAAGGGAAGTTACCAAACTTAAAGAATTATAACTATGTAGGCTAAGAGCACTAAGAATATATAAAGCTATATAAAAGGGCGTATAAAAGGGGTATAAAAAGGGTATAAAAGAAAAAGCAAAAAATCATCATGGCATCAAAATCATTCTATGATTCTATGAAAATCATAATCCTGAAAGAAGAAATAAAGCCTACAGCCCATTACCTGTTTCAACTGCTGCCAGGCTGGTGAACAAAATTCACTACTATGAGAAACTCATCTCAGACACTACTGGAAGTAGAATTCCAGTAATGAAACACAAATGTTTTATATTAATTTGCACCCCAAAGTATGGCCTTAGGGTTCTGGTTTTAGTCCTTTGGAGAGTAGAAGTGAAATGAGGCATTTCCTCATTTAAGATGTAACGTTAATGCACAGCCTCTCCTAGTTTCTTTTAACATGCAATTATTTCTCCCTTGATAAGATTCAATTAATTGGTGAGATAATGAAATAGCTATTCCCGAAGAATTGTTATGTAACTTACATTAATTTGTCTTAATACAATGGGAGATACCAATCTTAGAGAGATTTTATTTCTTTACTGTTTTCAGCTCTTTTGCACATTCATTTTACACACTAAATATTTAGTATTGTAAGAAACTTACAACCTCATGCATTTGGTGTTCTAGCAGCACATAATTTCCCTGATCTGTTCAGTGAATGCTTGTTTTGTTCTTATTAATTACAAATGTGTATGTAATGATACAGTGGTTTGATACCATTATGTTACACAGGCTATCTAAACCTATTGCCTAAGGACTATAATACAATCTGCTGAACCCTGGGCAGATTTACAGAGTGGTCTACATTATCCTGTAGTTCATGCATCACTGAGTGTTTTCCTCTCCTAATTAGAGACCAGCCAATTGCACTATTTATAATTACTTAATATGAAGAGCATTTGTGTAAAGAGGAGTTAAATAAAGAAAGATTTAGCAAAAATCACAGAGAACAGACTATTTAATTAGCAAAGCAATAAGCTTCAGGATACTAGGATCTTCAAAACTTGCTTTCTATTAGTTTGTTCTTTTGAGACCACCCTCTCCAAATGGAAAACACACTGACATAGTCATAAAATCCCCTTAAATTCTTACATAGAAAACACTGACACAAAATCTTGATCTGAAAAAATGTGTTGATGCAAGTAATGTTATTTCAAGGCACATATTATGTGCCTCTTAAGAAATAGGAGTAATTGTTTCATATTAAAAGCTAAATTCTGGTAAAATACAGGATTATTGGGGGATGTTCTGGTGGCATATATACTCTTCAGATTTCTTTTCATCAATTTTTGTGAAGGTAATTCAGTTATTTATTCCTACTGAAATTTGGAGGAAAAAACCTGCAAAAACCCACATGTTTAGCAGTATGAGATCAGATGGGCTCCTGCTACTTTCCTGTGGAGCAAAATTATTTCTAACCCAGTCCAGATCAGAGCTGAGCACTTCAGCTTTCTCTGCCTTTATATCTTCTTTTGGTCTCCAACAGATTTCATATTGCAGGGACTAGAGCAGCTCATGTTGTCTCAAAAAGCCCAGTTGCTTGAATGATTTCTTCTCTAGCAAATTTGGACTAAACTATTAATGTTACGATTATGCAAGTAGCTGCTTCCTTGCTCTCTGACCCAGTCTATCTGGATTGTGCAGGTTTAAAAAAAAAAAAAGTGCTTAAATGTAGTGTTTCCCCTAACCCAAGTCATACTGACAACCAGGTTAGGGTGCAGCTGTCTGTGATGTTATGCCAGCAGATCAGAGCTGAGAATCTGTGAGTTAGAAAAGGGATCTTCTGAAGTCCTTGATCAACTGAAGTCAGCTCAACACAGCTTACCACTGTCCTAGCAATGGAAAAGGCTTCTGTTCTATTTTCAAAATATTGCTAACCTTTCTGGGCTCATCATGTCTGCAAAGTAAATCAGAGGATGAAAACAGTTTTGCATAAAATCTGATGTGGTAGTATCTTGGGAGGGACAGAATAAGATTTACATTCAAATGCAAAATACAGTATATAAACAAAGTTATGAAATTTTAAATTCTAGCAAAAGTAAGATGACAGTGTTTTGGAAAAGCCAAGGCAACAAACATAAAGCATTACACTTCTTACCAGCTAAGCAATAAAAAGCATAGCTCATCATTTGTCAGTACCTTTTTGGAGTGCTTTCAAACACCCCGCTTTAACATTGCCCAACTGACACTATTTACACAAACCCAAATGTATAAACATGTACCGCCATGAGACTAGGGGCTGCTCTCTCCCACATATCATGGCTAATCCATGCTACAACTTTCCAGAGATGAGAGAGACAGGGCTTGGGGGGAGTGCCTCTCGATGAAAGAACATTGATTTTTTGTAGTCTCTTTATGTTGATCCAGTACAATCCCATTTGCTTCTCAAGAGGATACTGTACACTGGGACATAAACACATAGTACAACTGAGCACTGCTTACATATCAGTTGTGTATCAATAGTGTAAAGGGGTGGCAGAGGAGGAAACCTTTATTCAGCAAAGGCATGAATACTCTAGAAGCACCAATGAAGCTGTAGCAGCATATATAGTGTACTTACTTTGAAAAACTGATAGATAGGTCTCTAAAGACAAAAGATGGAGCTTTAAACAGTAGTGGGCAGATTGTGACTTCTTGTGTTCAACATCAAAGACAAAGTTACACTTCCATCTAATCGACATATTTCCTAGTACAATCCAGTACTAGGATCTCTGTTGAGTATTTGTAGACTGCCAACGCATACCACTGTGGAAGACATTCATATACTCTGGCCTAATTCAGTGAACTGGAACAGTGGCTTTCTTTCAAAATTTCTAATGCACATTAAGTTAAGCAAATATACAAAATCTTCAGTTACTTGCAGCCAACACAGTTCTGTTGCAAAATAAAATGAGGGGACAAAGCCAAAAGCAGTTGGATTATGTCAGTGCTGTGGACAGATGGGGGCTGTTGGAAGGACACACAGCAGGGAGGAAGCAAGGGAGTCACACTCAGGCTGCAAGTTTCCCGATGTCTCAACAGCTGGGCTTTCAAGCAGTATGGATGGCCTGAGAGAAAGGTCCAGCACACACTGGCTGGGACAGGTAGCACTGCTGGAGTTCACTGAAATATGCTTTCAAAATAAAGGCTTGTATTTGTGAGATTTAGAATAATGTTGTAGTGACAAACGATTAAGGGAAGGAATGGAAGCTCTGAACTGCTTTATGTTACTCTTCTTCTCAGTAAGGTGGGCTTTTATTGCTGCTTTAACTTGCCTTTCTACAGTATATGTATTGTACAGATGCTATGAAAGACTGGTGAAAGTTGTTGTATAGAGGAAGGCTGTTGTACAAGATATGCCAAAGTCTTTAGGCTAATCGCTGCTCCTATTTTTATACCATAAAAGACTGTAAGGTTTCACAAACGTAACCAAGACCAACATACAGTTGCTTTGCTTCATGCTGTGGGAAATGCTCGTGTTAGACACGAATGGTTTATTTCACATATTGCAAATATCGCAGTGATCATATTGATGCCTTTTCCTGGTCTTAAAATTAAGAGAGCTGCACACAGTTAGGAGGGAAAAGGGTTTTTACCTTGGTATTTATTTAAGGATCCTTAGGTGTGATGAAATGCACATCGAAATGCACCCCGATGTCCCCACCGAAGAAAATGGCCCCTCACGATGTGATGAGTATACAATTATATGCCTCGCAAAAATTAGCATATCTATCAAAGGTTCCCCAATGAGGGACTCGGGTGAGACTCCCCACCCAAGGGACCCTCTCCCTGGATGGGCCTATCTTTGTTTACAGAATGTGTTCTGGAGAGGACCTTGGTTTCTTTGGGCTTTTAGAATGTTTAGTCTCTACACTTAACAAAATACTGGGTCTAAGGGGAGTTATCGAACTTAAAGAATTATAACTATGTAAGCTAAAGGCACAAGGAATATATAAAGCTATATAAAAGAGTGTATAAAAGGGGTATAAAAGAAAAGCAAAAAATCATCACGGCATCAATATGAATACTTCCTTTGACACAAAGGATTTTTCTTAATGAAGGATGATGTGTTTGGTGTGATAGTTTTGTCACTCAAATCAGTCTCCTGTGAAACATTACGTACCTTCCTGAATGTGCTGAGAAAGGTTCTGCCAGGCTATTATTTTAAAAACCAAGTCTCCATTCTGAAAAGCACATTTCCTTCTTAGAAGATAAACAATGGAAGTTTGAAGTTATCCTAAAGGTAAAATAAGGTCAAAGCTGTTCAGAGTCATCAAATAATTTATCCTGGAAAAAGAATACTGACAGGCTGAGCTAGTCAAAGAGTTTGGTTCATGCTATGGCCCTCTGTTGACTTTCCAGAACTTGTCGATCCCTTCTGCCTCCCCTGCATCACTCTAGTCATCAAAGAACAACACACATCAGGAGCTCTGCTACAAATCTAACTGGAAACAGGGCAAACATTTCTGAAATACTGATCAGTGCCCTTTAAATCTAAGCACCTCCTCAAGCTGACAAAAAAATTTCTAAGCCTAGTAAACTGCTTGGAAAAAAGTCTCGTTGCTTTCCCAAAGAACCGCTGGGAAGTCATGTAGCCTTGATGTGCCTGTGAAATAACATCAGTTGTAAAAAAATCCTCCTTTTGTGTTTTGTTTTGGTTTTTTTCCCTCCTAATCCTGCCAGTTGTGCAGTCTTGGTTATATATTTGTACAAAATGGAATAACATTTGTAATTGAGGCTACATGTGATCTATATAGCTATGTTCTCCCTAAAAGGGAGTGCCTATTATCAGCAATTATTGTTATACTGTATTGCTCCCCTGGTGGTTTACAATCAAGCATTTCAATGTCAGCTTGTGTTTCGCCTTTACTTCCAAAGACCTTCATTTGCTAGCAGTCCCTGACTGCCACAAATCTTTCTCCTGTCCTGCTGAATGAAGATCTTACAGCTTTGCTTCCTTTTCTCACATGAACTGCAATCAGTTCAACCTTTTATGTAGTCTCTTCAGTTTAATGAAGTAGCAACCAGTCAGGTGCTGTACATCTTATGAAGTAATTAAAATTTGTAAGAAAGGTATCATTGTGGTCAATGGCAGGAATGTGGAAAGAAATAACCACCCATGTTCAATTAGAGCCAAAAAGAACTCCCTAAAAACTCCTGCACTCTCGGAGAAACCAGATGGTTCAGGACTTACACGGTGTATAGATGTGTTGGTATCTGAAGACTGAAGAATTTATAGAGGTGCTAGAACAAATCCTGCACTCACAAGAGCACAAATCTGCAATAACTCCATTAGCCTTTGTGGATATATGTCACTGCCAGGGAAATCAGAATGACTCTTTGTTTTCCCTGCTTTATGTGATGAATAACGTGATCATCATAAATACAGTGTCAGAAAACCCCGTGTTGCATCACAGGGATAAGAATAGATTTCCTTTAATGTTGCTGGGCAGCATCTCGGACAAATAGATGTTCCTGATGAATACACACTCTAATGCCCAACTCCTGCTCTTAACACAGAGAATGAAACTTTTTTTTTTAAACTTGACTTTAATCAGAACAAAAAGAAACCCTGGTCATTTGCTTTTCTTAGGCTTGCCCTGGGCAATTTTTAATGACATCTTAGAAAGTGTGGAGAGACGTAAAGAATTTAGGTTGAGGTTTTTAATTTCCTTCAGGTAGATTCCAGATTTTTGTGGGACTAAAGTGTTGCAACCTGACGATTCATCTTCAGGTGCTTTAAGTTTAAACACAAGCAAAATTATAATAAAAAGTTGGACAGTATATTAACTCATGTTTGCCCTTGTCCCTATTCTGGTTAGAAAGGGATTTTTTTAAGGGAAAGAAATTTAGTATTTTATATATATGAACCCTGGATGCCCTGGTACTAAATGCAAATTGGCCTTGTACTGGACAGTGTTTCCAGTGGAAGACCAGGTTTAGTCACCTATGGTTTGTTTACTTGAAGGCTGAACTCAGGTATGAAGGTCACAAGGACAGTCTCCAAGCAGGGAGCAGCTTGATATATCCATGTCTGGAAAAGGAGCTGTGAAAGGATTCAGCAACAGAGGGGGTGGGCAGCATCAGGTCCAAGTTTCTGTCTGTACTACTGAGGCTCATGGGTCTCCAGTTTCTGAATAATCCTGGCCTAGGAGCAAAGCAGGTCATCCTGAGACTGTGTGTGCTGAAAGCAGTACTTTGGTTTACAGCCTGAAGCAGGTCACAGACCTATTTGGTGCCCAGACTCACTGCGCTGCTTCTGGAGCTCTGTGACCTGGTTCAGGGAGAAGCAAGGAAGTAAGGAGGGGTGCACCTACTGGTTTGGTTTTTTCCCCCTCAAATTAGAACATCACAAAATGTGTAAAAGTTGCTGTTACTAGCAAATTAGTTTGATCTCTGGCTTTTTTTCTGAATGTGCAGGAGCTGCAAATCATAAGAAACCAGTTCATAAGCCAATGTAAATTGTTGTTTACCTAACAGGGAATTATTCCAATTGATCCCTTCTAAGAAATGCTTTTAGGGTTAATGACATATTTCCATAAATAATACTCCTATCAGCCATTATGAAGCCAGAAACTAGTCATGGTAATAGGCATCCTAAAATATTGTGGATGATATCTGCCATCAGCCAGGCATGGATTTACAGGTAAAATACAGATTTATAGCCCCATATTAGCACAGCGTGAAGCACCAAAAACTGTTACACACCGTGGAAGAGGCAGTTCCATGGTTGCCATCCATTTCAGAAAAATCAGGAATGAAAAGGAGATGCATTGCAGGCAGTGATGGTTTACTGAAAGATGACAGGTAGTGGCAATGGTATTCTGAAAGGCAGACTTCTGCCATAGCAGAACTGGGGATGGGAATATCGCAGCACCTAAAGGAGGAAAAATGTCTCCAGATCTCACACTGCATTGATCTCATGAGAAAGGGGGTAGAGGTTCCCACTGTCTGCCAGGCTGGCCTACTGGTTCTTGCCCTAGATGACAGGCTCCAATTGAACTCTTCTATGGTTTCTAATCTAAAGCATATTTCTAAAAGCATATGGCTCATTGCTGTTACTGCCAACCATTTCTGTTGATGTCAAGCAGGACACTAGAGTCAAAGGTTCAGCTCCCTGATCCAACATGCCTTTCTGCACTGTAGTATTAAGAGACAAAGTGAGACTGCTTTTACATCCCATACCTGACACAAAACTAAGATAGTGCTATTGGTGGCATACATAATTTTTTTCATAATAAGAGATTCACACCTTTGTTTTTGAAACACAAAGAAACCTCATATTTTTACAGTATTTATAAATAAATTAGAATAAAAGTAGTCAAAATCCAGATGGTACAAAAGTCTTACCTTCATGAAGTTCAGAATTGCTATGGGCTTCTAGCTTTTACTAAACAGGGCTGACTACTTTATGTGCTGATTTATGTTTGAGATAATCTGCAACTCCAATAACATAACACGAAATTTGTATTTTGAAGCATATGATCTTAATTATTCTAATCCTCTTCAAAAGTCTTTTAAAATACAACACCTTTATCCAGTTGCCAGGAGTTTCTATGGGCCTTAGCAGCATAAAATGGACACAAAGAGGGGTATGCCAGCCAGAGTCTGCATGGAATTGATATTAGCAGAAATCTATGTTTTAAATAACAGTTATTTCTTTGTTTAGCTGAATTAATTTCCAAACCTGACAAAAATTCAGAACAATATTGTGAATGAAAAATAGGTATGTTTTTGAAGCAAAAATGTAACAGATCTTATTTTCAGGATGATCCTAGTGGTTATATTATGTATTCAAAACTTGAGTGTTCTCATGTCAAAAATCCACACGTATTAAACAAATTTTGAGCATTTCTGTTGTACTGAATTTCCAATGGGGAAATCTTCCTTAAGGTGAAAAAACACAATACAGAGTTATAAGTGTGTGCACAAGAGGGTGAAAAATCAGATAAGCTTATTTTGAATAGGACAAGGATCTCACATTTCACACTTTTTGCTCTCAGCAAATTATTGAAGTCCTTTCTATTTGCTAGATAAATCTTGCAAAATCAAGGAAACATATTTTAGAAGAATTGCCTGGATTAAATGTAAGGATTCAACAAACCTGAACGTGCCCTAAAATATTTCTTTCTTAGCTACTTGAATGTGTTATCTGACATACTGCTTTTGAATTATCATGTAGAGAAATGTTCTCCAGTAACTCTAAGCAATAAGATGACAGAAATGTGATCAGCTATTGGAGTTATATTTGCATGCCTTAAAAAACTGATTGCCATTTTGCATCTCTGCATGGAGAGCCCGAATTCTGCTCTGCTGCACACTTCTGCAACAAATTGATCTACAATGAATCGTGATGATGGTCCTGCAAGTAGGATTCAACTTCTATACGAACATCAGTCTGAAATGGCAATCCAGGTCAACAAATCCATTTCCCTGTAATAACAGGCATCTGCAGAGTCTTGAATGGCCTAAACCCCCCACTTCCTGCTATAATACTCCCTATAATATTCCCGAAGTTTTATTTGGGACAAACAACAACTACAACAAATAATTTTTAAAAAATCTATAATGACCTACAAAAAGTAAGCAGGATGAATAAAAGATATTGCTAATACTGTAGATTCCAGTATAGCAGGATGTTTTATTTTATTTGCATAAGGTACCTGGGACAAAGACTGTGCCCTTCAATATAGAGGAGCACAACAAAACAAGCAAAAAACCCTGTAACCATTCCACTTGGATGAGGGGAAAAGTTCTTCCTGATCCTAAATCTGGCTATCAGTTTAACTATGAGCTTACTGCAAATGGCACCAGGAGCATTTCAGCACTGTGCCTTTGCATCCTGTCTAGACATGTGGCCTATTTCCAGCTGGCTGGTCATTAGAGGAACAGAAGTCAAACAAAAAAAACCCTATGAGGCAATTTATACATCAAGAGAGAAAAAGAAAAAAATAATCCCTCTTGGCCCAAAGGCAGCCAGTGAATGCCCTGAAGCAGAGAATTAATATTATATATGTCACGAGCAAGCCGTGATCCAGTTTCCTTTCAAAACTTCTTGGAGACTTGGACCCAAAGATTTACATCTGTCCAAACTTGTGTTTGGTATTTGAAGGCATAGCCATCAAAACAGTTTTTTGCAAGTATAGCTTCTCACTCTGGAAAAAAATGAGAAGCTTTTATCTCTGTAGAAGAAATAGATAAGTACTGATCTAAAGCAACATTTCAAAGCCTGAAGTCAGCAAAATAAGTACCCCATGCCCAGAACCGGCTGGTAGCTGGTCGTCTTGGAAATGTAGTTAGAGAGCAGATGTGCAGGCAAAGAAACTGGGAGCAAAGGTTTCACAGCAGCATACAGAGCACCCTGTGAAAGCCTTGAACAAAAGGTCCATGCCATTCTGTTTCCTTATCAGATATTATAGTTCATTGCTTGGACACACTATTACTCCGAAGACCAGAGCACAAGAACATGTATTAGTAGGATTGGGTACTTGACTGGATTTCTGGGAAGTCTCATTTCATGTTCTAGGCACAGCACTTAAATTCTGTCACAAGAGGCAGTGGGGATCATTGGAAAATGTGACCTATATGTATCTGGGGACATAAGAGTTCTAGTTTATTTCTGTAGCATCCTAAGCTCTTTTTTTTCTGATGTATCTACTTTGCTTTTATGGTTTATTAAGTTATCCATTCCTATTTGATTACATAGGCTAATCAAATACGGAATCTATGGAAGATGAACATATCGCCCTCATCTAGACTATTATATTTGTCTGTGTGTGTGTCTGTGTATGCATTTCTGAACAGAAAGACAAGAACAAATTGTTTTTATTTCTTCTAACTTGGGAAGAAAATATCCATTATTTTTATTGGAGGTAAATTTGTTTCAAAGAATGTTGTTTGTTTTGCGGTAGTGCTACAATTCCAGCTGGAGATGGGGGCCCCTATTTGGCATGCTCTGTACACATCTATAACAAAAAGTGTGCCTGATCCCAAAACCTTACCATCTGCACGATTAATGGGAGATAACAGTCGATACAATAGGCTGCAGCAGAGTGAAGAAATGGAGACACAGTTTAATCAGCATAACAGGCATCAACCTAGGAAATGAGCCAAAGACTGATCTTACAGTGCTTACTCAAAGCAAAGTTTTGTTATCTACATGCACCCCTGTTTTGCGCTGTGTAGAAGGAAAACCCTTCAGAAAGGTCATTCCTCTTTCTGGCCATCATTTGTTGCCAGTGATTTCAGTGACAAAAGGAAGACTGTTACTAATTTCTTATATACATATTACAAATAGAAGAGTTTACACTGATCCACGTGATCATGATCATTAAAAGGAAATAAAATTGAGTCTTCTTGTTCAAATAATATTTTAGATTTCAAAATATGGTAATGAAAATGGCAATAGAAAAGCAAAGATATTCTAAAGGAAAGAGGATGTACAGTCAGATTTACAAGCAAATCAATACATGCTCATTTCCAGTAGATAGGATTAGATAATAAAGGAAAATGGTAATTTTCTTTATATACATTTAATACTATCGACTTGAATACTGCTTAGATTGTTTATAGCTAAAAGTCCCATTCAGCGCATAAGATGTGTGAGAAATTTTAACTTTATGGTACATTTTTATTTAATTCCTTTTAATGGCGGGTAGTGTTGCATCAAACCAGTTTCTATCAGATGGCTTTTACACTGCCAAAATCACAATGAATGAGCAGAAGCGGTCCCTCAGGTAGCATTTTTAGGCACTTTGGCAGTTGCCAACCTGTAGAAAGTTGCATAAATGAATATATCTTATGAAAAAAATTATTTCTTGAGAGGAAAAAATAATTTGTTATAATTCACAAGCTAATGCATGCTTTTAATTTTGAATATGTTGCATACTTGAAAAACTAGAAAAAAAATAACTTAAAAAAAAATACATCTTCTTCAATATTGTAAATCAAAAAAATCTTTCTCCAAATAGATATGAATAAGATTTTTCCTGTGCATTTAATACATAACTAGTGACTCATGAATTATAGCTCTTAAGTACCAAATTGGATAGCTGACATCCCACAGAGTGAGAAAATGTCTTCCCTCTCCTCTGAACAACCTTTTCCCAGGGCTTCCTAATTAAAGAAAAAGGTTTCATAAATGGTTTTTTTCCCCCCGGGGACTGGGGGTAGATTTGCATTGAATTCTTGATTTCCTGATTTCACACACTATAATGAACCACAGATTTCTCTAGCATTAGTACCACAGGAGCTGGGGTTGGGTACCTGATGCTCCCTTTGTCCTCTTTAGGCTGTCTTGCTGCTCAGTGTGCTTCTTCTGACAGTCCCAAAGCATTGAGTCCCACCAGGAACGGATGTCATGGAAATATACTTGGAGCAGTGATGAGGATATAGCATAATGAACATGCTGTCAAACTGGGTATGTCTTTTATGTATTAATTGTAGAAAAATATAGTTACATATTGCAGCTATATAGTGAAATAGTATGTCATCCAGACCTTGACTTATATAGGTATGTAGCAAATTCAGAACATCACATAACCAGAAATCCAATACTTGGATTGCATAATACCCCAGAGTGATGCAGGGGATGGTCTAGGTCCATATGTGGGTGAGGTTTGTCTGAGGACATACACGTGGTTACAGAAAGACACTGCTTTCTGGCTTTTTTTTTTTTGAAGTTGAAAACAACCTCTTCCAAAATATATAGTTGTGCATATGTTTTTAGGAAAGGAAGACATGTGCCATTCATTTGATAAAAAGATGGACTAATTATCAGGCAGCCAGATGGCAAAATACAAACTATAATTCATAGGCAATCATTCAGCACAGATCAACACCTCCCATATGGCTCCCACACCCCAACACCAGTGAAAACACAGAGCTGCAGAAATGAAATGCTGCAAGAATCTCAAGAAACCATCTAATCCATCTTCTTGCATCCAGCAAGGAAATTCTTGGTCACTGCAATGCAGTTTTATTCCGTAGAATGACTCTATGGACAAAAGGTTTCAGTAGTTAAAAATTCCTTCATATGCAAAATAGCAACAACAACAAATCCTCCCAAACCCCAGAGCAAAACCTTGAGGAATTCACTGAAACCTAAACCACAAAAACCTCAGAAGACAGAATAACCACAACACATCCTGACTGCTGCAGACATGTGTTTCTTTAATGTGGTTACAAGTAGAGCATCCGTAGGAGCCTCTGCACATGGGATCATTCACATACAAACTGAGCAAACAAAAAAATACATTTCTATAACATGTCCAAAAACCCCAGCATCTGACAGACTGTAAAATAAGCTTTGCTGTAATGGGCTCACAGAAAGCAAGGTGATGGACAAGTCATAAGAACCTGAATAGAATATGAACAACATTAACCACATCTTGGAGCTGAGAAAAGCACTGATGAATCTGTGCAGGCAGGGACACAGCTGCTATGGGCTGTGTGTGTTTAACAATGCAGGTGCTCCTTACCTGCCACAGAACACAAAGCATGAGCTGTCCTGGACACTGACAACAAGGAAGGGGACCCAAAACCTATAAACACTTGTAAATTTATCATCATAAAAATTGATTTTAATGGACTGTAATTCCTATGCTCACTCTGGACTCAGACATACATAAGTCAGGGATCTTCCTTGTGCAACTCTTGATTTGCACCTGAGAAAGGTTGCTGTGTCACCCTGTGGTCTGCAGACCAGTTTTGGGTTTGTCTGCCTTTGTGCCACAGTGCTGGGTGTACAACACACCGCCTGCTGACTGCTGAGGACAAATGGCAGAGAATGGCACCTTACTGTGGTTTTTTAATTAATTCCAGGTTTGCACTAGGTTCTCGAAGAAAAAAGAGATGCTAAAAGCCTTCTTATACATTCACAATTGTCAGCAGAGAATATATTTGGGGTTGTCTTCTCTGTGCTCAGAAGAGAAAATAAGAAGTCAGAATGTATGTACTTAATTAGTGCCATTTCTGCACAAAACTCCTAATTAACATTCATGGTAGTCTGCTTTAAAGAACTGACGTTTTTTCTATTTCTACATTTCCTGGTTGGTTGGGTTGGGTTTTTTTCCCTCCCTGAATAAGAGAAAGCAGGACAGGAATGTTGAGTTTCTTTCCCTTGGAAATGTTACTGGTGAACACTGACCAGAGCCACTTCTGTGCTGGCATTGGTGGCAGACAAAAGGTCCAGCTTTCAAATAGTGCTGGCTTTTTGGTGCCCTCCCATGTGAACTGAGGGTGACAAAGTCTGCTCTAAAGTTTCCACAGCTCAGCCTTCTGAAACTTGGACAATGGGGGATGTGCAGCCAGAAGGAGAGTGGTGAGCACTGGGAGGTATCCTCGACTGCAGACGCCGCCTGCCTGGTTTTGCAAGCTAGTGCGTTTTGCCTGTCACATTCAGGACCAAATCCAGTGCCTGGTCAAATGCCAGGATGCCTGGTCAAACTCCTGGTCAGATGCTACATATCCTAGAAACTTGCAACTAGATCTTTACCTGGTAAAGTTTATGAGGGAAGGGAAAGCTTATGAGGGAAAGGAAAGCTTTTTATTTTTTGAAGTTTAGCCTTCATGTATTTGCACAACTCCTGTGGCTACCAGTGTGTGATAGGGGTTTTTCTCCTGTCTGGTGCTTTAAAATTTAACTTTCCATATGCACTGCAAATGTAATAGGCATAAACCTTTGATTTATATTTACATTTACAAATTGACACGTTTGGAATACTTTGGGACATTAGTACATAATGGAAAATAGAAGTATGTCAATGAACCAGACATAAAATGTGAGAAATACATTTTTGCATGCATATATAATGTAAACAGCAAACTTAACTGTATTTTCTACAAGAACTATTGAATGGCTGGTAGAAGATTTTCTGACATTTACCTGGCTACCTGAAATTAAATACTGTGAAGCAATAAGGATGGAAGTGTCATGTATTCAGCTGATGGCTAGCTATCTTTCATATTCATATTCATATTCATAGCTGGAATGCTAATTGGAAATTTGAATTTCAGGCTCTTGTTAATAGACTAGTCCCTGAGGGGTACCTGCATAACAATGCCTTCCCTTCTCTTCTGTTCCTCCAGCTGGAGATGACTTCCCCCTGAGTTCTGCTCTTCCCACAATACTTTAAATGCTTAGGGAAAGGCTGCTGTAAGTCAAGAACCCAGAGAAACAAAAGTGGCTTTGTTGAATGTGAAAACACTTAGGAAGCCTGTGAAGTGGGTGCTATGTACTTAGTTTCCCTGGAGTTTCATTTTCACAAGATTATAAAACAGTGCATTTCAAATAACAGACCAGACAGCCCATGTTTCAGTGACCGCACAGATTCCCTGCTCAGACGTTCCCAATAGCTCTACTTTCGAAATGGGAAGGATATAACTGCTCCCACCATGAACTGTCACTGCCTACTTCTACACGTGCTAAATCTTTCGGGGGATTCATATTTTTTGTTGCAATATTTACATAGTGCTTGACATCTGCCAGGCAATTTCATAATCTTAAGAAATTTATTCAGACAACCATACATTTCTAGGCACTTCTTTCTGCAAGAAGCCCTGTAGTGGATCAAAGGGTGTTGTTGGTTTTGGTCTTTTTCAGAATAAAGTGCCACCCCATGTAGTAACATCATCAGAATCATGTAGTCAAATGACCTAAACACTCCAGGATGAGGGTGGTTGCTCTTGGAATTCAGTAGCTACCTCAGAAGTCTTTGATTTATGTCTGTGGCCAACACTATATTTGGAGTACGAATTAAAGATTTCTGCAGCCTTTGTAAATTATTATTGTAACTATTCTAACTATGGAAGATATTTTGAAGTATTGAAACAAAAAGCTTCTCCTTCTTCTGAGCAAGGTTCTGTTCTTACTGGAAAAGTAAGCCAGAACACAAAGGAAAATATCCCCCTTGCAGCTGGCCACTTTGCTGAGAGTAAAATTGAAAATGTATTCCATAGCAATGTCTTAATTACAATCAGGGTCTGCTACACATGTGTAATTACTGTGAAATCATCTCCTCTGTAGGGCCATTAGCAAGAACTGATTTTGTAAGTATGTATTTCTATGTATTTACCCCAGACTAAACCTGATCTGCACTGTGACATTATCTTGATAAAGCAAAGTATCCTAAAAGGTTAAGACAAACATGACTCAAAGACAGAAGACTTTTTTGTCCAGAACCCCCATATTCACATGAATTGTAAGCTACAAGCACATGGGATGTGTGCTACAATCAGAGTCATGGCCACAGTGGAGCAAGAGAGGCACCAGATGGTGACAGATGTGAGGGCCACCACCCCAGGGTTCTCCGCAGGTCCAGGGCAGGCTCTGGAAGAAGCATCTGGCAGCTGAGATGAACAAAGAGGGCAGTGAGACCAGGGGGAGAAAGAGCTCCAGAGAAAAGAGTACTGGGGGGAAGAAAGCAAACATGTCTGGCGTACCAAAATATCCTGCCCTTTTCTGAATACAATAAACATCTTTGTGCACAGCCCTGCGAGGCCTATGTATAGTCAGTGCTCGGTTAATTTATCTTATTAAAATGATTTTATCTGGGGAGAGAGAAAAATCCATGAACATTTCCTGCATCTGAAATTCACTTGTATGAACAAAACCTCTAGTAATGCTTTTCATACGATTTCACTTACCTCTGTTTCATACTACCGTAATCCCAGTTATTTCAGCAGACATTTTATAACATGACACCTGAGGCCAGAGTGGCTCCCTCACAAGAAATTTTAAGTATCGTGATCTTGGAGGGGATTTTTCATCTTGTGGGATAAAATTTTTTTACTGGGTATATTCAGAGCATAGTTTTTATGCACCATTTAAATGTTGTGTTTAAGGGGCCATAAACAGCCTTTGTGGAAATGAAAGTTTGAAATCACTATGCTGAAAGTTTCAAATATTTGTGAGATTCACTATTTATAGACTGATTAGATGTACAACTCTACTAGCAAAAAGGATATTTTTGCATATTATGTGTTGTTCCTGTTTATGCTTCCCCTTCTCACAAAGCATGCACTGCATTTAGTCTTTTGTCTAATGTGTAGGTCGGTGCTCTACAGGTCCAAGGTTTCTCTTTCAGTTTCTCAGTCTGCAGTATTTGAAATTTAACAAAGATTAGTTTTTGTATGTTTGAGTTGGGTGATGATTTTATTGGAATCTTGACTACAGGGCTCTAAGATAAAATTCTAACCTCTATCATGCTTGTAGCACTCATAGACAAACACCATATATAGTGTCCATTTTCGTAAAGGAAATTCTTTTCTTTAACTTTTTGCACTAGCAACATGGTCCCCTGTAGAAATAAAAAAGTCTGCCCAGAAAAACTGGATAGTGTGACTCCGCTAGCATCACCCTCCCTCTGTCAGTACTGTGTCCTGCTGTTCTTCATTCCCCATCCTAAGCTGTGTGCCACAGGCAGGGTAGAGGCCATTCTTCTGCTAAAAAATGGCTTTGTGATGCTCAAATGATGTCAAAATGTGTGGAACATGTAAAAAACCACCACAGACAGCTGTAATGAAGTGAAGACCATTACAAACACCATGCTCCTCCCTGTTGCACATACACTTGTAAGACAACCCCAGGCACTGCATGACATTGTGAGGACGCAGTGACTGAAATAATGTGTAGCCACTGTGCAGTAACATGTCATTTTATAGCAGGGAACCTGTGTATGGTAGGCGTGGTGCCACACAAAGATTGATTAGAACCAGATGGTAAAAAATGCATTGCAGTTTGTACCCTGATGAAATTGCTGGAGTGATCATTAAAATGGTAGTCTGGTCCTCCTGAAGCAAACACACCTTCCCCAAGGCACTTTTCCAAGTTCTAGATATCGTTTCTGGGATGGAAATGGTTGTATACACTGATGTATAAGTGTAGTTTTGTGATGTACAGTAGAGTACAGAGCTCACATGCCTACCAAACTCCAATCAAAACAAGTGTTCCCACGTTCCCTTTGCTGTTCCAGACTTCAGAAAACCTGCACTCAGTTTCTGTCTCTACTGTACCCCTGCAGTATCGTCCATATGGGTAAAAGCCTAATCCAGTTGCTGTTACTGGCAAAATTCCCACTGACCTGCATAGAAAGAGATTTTAATTCTTAATCTTCAGGTTCCTCATCTGGTAAATAAAGAAGATATTTAATTTCTCCTAGTACATCTGTTTATCTTTATTTAGACTATATAACCCCTTTGAACAAAGACTCTTGTTAATTTGTGCTGTTCTTTAAAATTAATGCCAGTAATAATCTCTGTCACCCCCAAGTCAAGTAACATCAATGTGTGAGAGTCCAAACATCAATATTGTAGGTTTCTAAAAATCAAGCATGCCCACCAATGGGTAGAAAAGTACAGCTGACAATTTGCTGGTCAGCACTACACCAGCTGCCTGCCCAGAAAAAATAAAGACATTTTCCTGCAGTTCACTGGAAACTTAGAGCAGCTCATCTGCCCCAAGCACACAGAACAATTAGATCTTTCTCTATACTCTTACAAAAAGTCTGATTATTGTAGCATAGCAGATGCTGTATAAAGTAGCCCATTCTCTATTGAGCTAGATTAATATGGTTTAGAATATTAAACTTGTCTTAGATAATATCTAGCACAATATCTACCTCAGTCTCATCTGGGATCTCTCTGGATTACAGTGATATAAATAATACTTAAATAATTACTGTGGGAATTAAAGGATATTTAGCAATTTCAGTTTTATTACAGCACTTGCCCTTTGAAAGCCAAAGATGAAGTGACAGACTCTATAGAAATATCTGACACTTTGAAAACTCAGCTGTAGTTAACGATAACAGAAAGATCTATTGAGACAAAAATGTAATGAAATCTCATAGCAGGTTTACAATTTTAGAAAAAATTGTAACTATAGCATACCGAAAGAATTTATTTCACTTGTTCTATGTATTCAGCAAAAGTTTTAAATATGTAAATACTGAAAGCATTCTTTTTTTGTCCAAAACTGCTGAAGTTTAACTTTTATTTGTATCTCTCCCTTCAGTGAGACAGTCCATTCTAGTGGGGAGACCATGTATTTTTGCAGTCTATTAATATCTTCTTCCAGTGTGATAGATTTTGTCTTACACTGCAGTACAGAGTGAATAATTTTCCATTATAAGTAGGACTGTTTTCTCACTTCAGCAAAAAAAAAAGAACTTCATTTTCATCCCAACAGCATTTAATTCACTTTGGGGTCTATTTTTCATTCTAGTTAGTTGTGTAATTCATGCCCATCTGTTTCTCTGCAAGCCAAGTGATAGCTTTTATTTTTGAAATGTGTTCTTCCTTTTGTATATTGCAATAAATCTTAGAGTAATATTTTGATGACCATTTGACTATTTCCACTTGTTACAGAAGACATTTTTAAAAAAGAGCACTAAAGAGTGCCCTTAACATCCATGAGGTTCACAGTAAGTGCACAAATTTCCTTCAGTCACAGTAGAAATGAAAGCAGGAGTGCTAGGTTTATGCTGTGCATTCACAGTCAAAGGGATGTTCTAGTTTCTAAATGCAAATCCTTTAATATGGTCTCTCAGCTCCAGAAGAAGATAGAAGAATAAGGAACAGAAAAATCATCCCTTAAATTCACACATCAGAGTTCTGCTCAGATCATGAATAGACAGCAGGAAGTAAAATACACGAAGAAGGAAAAGAAATACTAAAGGAAAAGGGCGATGTAGTTATTCAGGAGTAAAAATAGTGAAATTATCCTTGGGGTTCACTTATAATGGAAAATTAGATTCTTTAGTTTCAGGTGAAAATATGAATGTAACTTGAAATGTTGTAGAACATCTTCATTAGCATATATTATATTGTTTTGTCATAACTTGTCCTAGCTCTCATCCGCACCATGAAAAGACTTCTTCCCAGCCTTAGAAGCACTTCTTAGCTTGGGCTCCAGCTGCTGTGCAAGAGCAAGATCTCCTTGTTTCCTTCCCATGTGCATGAGACTAGAGCAGCTACAAGATTCAGATATTTGTGATAATTTTTCCTGTCCCATATTCAAGGGGGAGAAGAAGAGCACAGTGTGTCACAGACCGACCCCCTCCAAGGGATGCTCCTGGAAGGAGTAGATTATCCAGTACACTTTACCCTGAGCTACCCCTGAAGACAACCTAGTCTTTGGCTTTTTTGGCTTCTGTGGCAAATAAACTTTCTCTTTTCAAGCTTACATAAAAATAATTTGCTTTAATGAGATGTTTCAAATAATATCACACAGTGGTGAATAGCAGTGTTGGCAGCAGGTTCACTTTACTATCCTTCCATAAATATGAAAACATGCAGAAGGGGTCTGCCCTCAACCCTCACTTTCATTTGCAGATAAGCTATTGGCTCCCTAAATTTTTGTTCTCTGCTGCAGGGCTCCTGTAGCAAAGCCAAAGAATTATTCCTAAGCAACTGCAAAGATACAGTAGACTTAGTTTTGTCTGTTTTGAGGCACACTCACTTTATTTTCTAGCCTATCTTTCCAAGTTTACAAAATTACACCCTTTGTTTCTTCTTTTAGCAGTCTGGCAGGCATTTGCCCCCTACCCCAGTAATTTCTCATTATTTTTGGTACTCCCTGACCAATTTCAGCCCCATAAAGCAGATGGTTAGAGATCTCAAATACAACAAATGTCTACCCTGAAATATAGATGCTGATTAAAGGAGACCTTACTGGTGCTTCCTCTGAGGTAAGGGCAGAGAGAATTCAACCTGATCCCTTTAGCAGCATCCGGCTGGGCAATCAGCAGGCATGCCCTGACTGGCCAGTTAGCATCCACATTTTACCAGGCTAAATCCAGCTACTTTATACAGCTAAAAGCAGAAAAGTATCTTGACTTCTGTGAAGTGGTGGTGTGGGAAGAGCTGTGTTAGCACCAGCAGGCTGGGGAACTGCTGTGGTGAGAGGAGAGGGCACGGGGCTTCGGGAGGAGGCAGCGTGTAGTGCAGGGGAAGCTCGGAGGATGGCAGCTATCCCAGCAATGAGGCAAAGGGACATAAGGATAAGCTGAGTGTGTTGTGGTGAGAGTATTCCAAAAGATATGCTTAATGCACATATACTACACAGACCCATAAGAAACCCAGCTTCACCAGTTCCACTGGCTGTGGATTATCTGCATTACCATACTTACCAGAACTGCAGCAGTGAGAAAGAGCCCGGGGTTTAGAAATACCATACCGAGCTTGCAGTATGGGCCCTCCTGCTGTTAAGTAGGCAAGACTGAGAAAGCCCAGTAACAACTTCAGGAACAACTCCAACAATGCTGGTTCAAAGGGATCCCAGAAATGTCAAATGAAGCAATCACTTTTTATTTTCCCTGTTCAGACAAGTCAGTCTGGGACTACATTGCATAACTTTTATGTTGTGTGACTAAATTTTACCTGGCTCATTGCATTTCCATTTTGATTTTATGGCTTGATTCTCTGTTGTCTTAATTTGTGTAACTACATTGCTTCCTAATTTCCATGGATCTGAATCAAAAGTATGAAAGAACATAACAGGAAATAATTTTCCAGCCTTGCAGAATTCTCGGCGTTCCTCATGCCTTATCTGACTAAAATTGAGGTTTTTCAAAAACATCAGAGGAAACAAGACAAAATACATCCCTTCATGCTGGAATAGCCCCTAAATGTGGTCATTCACACAGAATCCGCATGACCACCTGAACATCCAGAAGAGTGAATTTAGAGGGATTTGTATCCAAGCCTATAGCAGTTTATGCATGTTTGATCTTTAATATATAGTGTGTTTATACCAACATAAAAAATACACAAAGATATATGCCTGGATCACTTGTCTCTATGATGTGTGATATAGAAAAAATCTGCAAACCCTGTATTCCCAGCCCTGTCATCAAGAGCAAGTTTTTTGATTTTCAGATTTTTGAGGTATACATGTAGTACCTGCAATTTTGTGTGCAGATACATAAATACAGATATGTGCACATGCAAAAATTTGATAATGTTGTCAGGCTTGCAAGCCTGATTACAGAATAGCGAGGTCAAAATCAGTCCTTCTGCATGCAGCTCTCAGTGCAGTGAGGTTGGACATCTGTTCACCTCAGCCATCAGTGAAGCCATAGGACTGGGACAAGTCCAGCCCCATGCAGTTAAGGTGCTTTATCTTTTGTGTGCTATTTTGTTTTGCCAATGAAGGTAATCTGCAAGGGCAGATGAATTACAGAATATGATTGTGATTCTCTCTCTGAACAGGTCCAGTGTCCTAGCAGGCTGTAACAGCCCTTGGTTGGATTCATAAGCCAAAAGGGAAAGCAGCATGGAACAATTACAGAGTTATATTCCTGCTGAGTTGTACTGATGGGCAGATAAGCTGCTGCATTATGCACATGTCCTTTAAAAGATTAAATAATTAAGCAATAGGTGGACATCCCTTCCTTAGAGTTTAAGATCATTAAGCAAAATTACTTGGAAGCATTCCTAGACTTGCAATTATTCTTATTAGATTTAATAGTATCACAGGATGATGTGGGCAGGCAGCATCTTTTCTGATCCAGTTTGAGTGATGAGCTTCATGCTGTGTAATTGGAAGTCAAGTCATATTACCACTAGCCATTATTTTTTTCCACACTGAAGTATTTTCCTTCAGCACTGTGCATAAATGACATCTTAGCACTGGGAAGCATTTGTGCTACCTGCCTTTCAGCAAGCCCTCCCAGCAATTAATTTAAAAAGTAAATAGATCAATAAAGTGACAAAGCAGTTGAGTGGACATATCAGGCAAATATACTGTTATGGCTTTTCTACACAAGGAATAAAAAGACAGCTGATTCCACAGATTACCTATGTAAAAGATTACTCTATCTCTTTTGGAAGACAATGCAGACCATAATGAAATAATGACACTTTATTTCTAAAATGATAATATTCAATGCAGTGCCCTAGAAATAATATTGTTATTTTATCAAATTAGATGATATAAAGGGAACTCTTTTTTCATACCTGCACTCACTTCACATTTGGCCAGAACTTGGCTGAGATCCACTTTCATTGCACAGTGAAGGAAGAGAAGTTGAATCTCCAGTTGTTTGCTCAAACCTCTGTGACCTCCTTGTGGCCACCTGGAAAGCTCAGCCACATGTGAATGATAGAGGCACATCACCGTTCTCCCTTTGAAAAGATCTAACTCTCATTAAATTTGGAACCCACATGAGCATAGGAGAGGATGGAAGAGTAAGATGAAAGCATGAGCAACGTTCTACTTCATATACCAGCCTGTGTACTAACAGGCTGTGTAGCAGCTGATAATGGTCCTTTCACTGTCTCCAGTGCATCTAACTAACAAAGGGTCTTTGCTCTTCTTTTTATTTAAACATGTAATTTTACCCATCACTGAAAGTTATTGTTAGAAGATGGTGAAGATGTGTCCCTCAACATATTGAAAAACTTTATTTCAATGGAAATTAATGATGATTTTCTAGCATTAATTCTTAATTTCATAGTGTTCCATTACTGAAGAAGTCAAGGTGCTTACAATGGAAATTTAAATTGAAAATATCCAGGTTAACTCAGAGCAAGTATGGTCCAGCACAGTGTCTGTCTTTAACTTCTCTGAAACAATTTCTTTGTGTCTGCTACATCTTTTTATAAAGACATTTTAATACACATGCCCTAGGGCTCCAAAGCTGTTGGTGGCTATCTCTGACTTTCCAGTAGCTCTCCCTTTCTAGTTTATTCTGATTGTAACCCTGTTTTACAATTAACCTTTGCTTGTCACTTAAAACAAAAAAATACTAGCAGGTTCTTCAGTTTTTTCCTCAGAGTAAGCACTCTCTAAGCTCAGATCCCTCTTCTGTTTCTAAAATGTACCTTCATCTCTAGTCAGTCCATCCACTTTTCTCTACGTTGTTGTAGTTGAGCTTCCTCTGAAGCAACCTCTTGAATATCTGCCTTGTTCTTCTGGTAATTTTATGATCAGCCACATGAAATGATGAAAACTCTTGGGAAAAAAAATCATTGTCCTTTTCAGATTTGAAAAATCTGTCTTGACAAGTGACCATTTCTTTCAGTCAATGATATCACATTTGAATGGATCACCACAGAAGTTCAGAGAGCAGATCTTTTCATCATCATATGGGATGCAGGACTTTTCCCATTCACTTTTCCCATGTGACAGGGAAGCACAGGAGGCTGAGTAATCCCACATTCAAAGTGGAACAGAGGGTTTAACACAGAAATACTCAGAGGAACGACACAAACTTCTCCGAACAATCACACGAGGTTTACAATACTTGCTTTGTGACACTAAAGCTGAAACAAATACAGAAGGATGAGTGACTGTAATTCCAACATGAAAAGCTTTATCATCTTTGGTTCCATCCATGTGTAGTAATTGGAATCACAAACATTGGTATGGAATTTTAAGTGATGGGATTCCTTACTGCTGCTTTAGCAGGGGCATTGGTAGCTGCTCTCCTTCTCTGTTGTACTCACAGACTTTGCGCCTCTCTTCAGCTGATTAGCATTTTGAATTTTGCCACAAGATTATTCTGTTTCTATAGTGATCTGGGCACCACTAGTGTAGGTTCATTTCCTATCAGTCATGGTTTACTTACGTCAGTGAGCGCATTATTTTCAACTGCGTTTCTTTCATTCCTGCATCATGTAGGTCATTATATTTATATGCAGCCAATGAGACCAACAAGTTTCTAAAATGGCCAGAATATTTAGAACAATCTGACAAACTGTACTGTGTTCCTGCTTATTAATGTGCCATTATGTTGGGAAAACAGAGCATAAGTAAGCACAAACTAGGAAAATAGGTGGAAAAGCAAAACAATTTCAGTACAGCATTCAGAAACAAAAATCTAGGAGATACAGAAGTTAAAAAGTCAGAACTTGCTAGTTTTATAGAAACACAAGTATAGGACCCTAAAAACTAAACCAGGGGCATAACAAGAAAAAGAAGGGGGAAAAATAAGGCTAAGAAAGTGTTCACAAAATCCATTATTGCTGTTTCTCTTTATTTGAGGTCCTGGCTATTATTTTCCCTAACACAGGTATAGCACAGGGCAAATCTCATATTCTGATCTACCTTTTTAGTAGGCAGCTGTAAATCAAACAAATGAGCTTTTCTAATTCTATGTACTGCAAATGCTTCACAATTGTCTACACCAATCTGTCTTTTTAGCCTTCAGTAGGCACTATAATGATTTTGTGTTCTCTTGGATCTCGGATTATGAGTGTATATAATGAAGGAGGCCTCTGTTTCCAGACAAGGAGAGAATTCAAGATGAATTTGTCACTGTATGGGACAGCTAGTAGATGAAAACAAAACTTTCCCCAGAAATTGTTTACTGTTCTTCCACAAAATGCACTGATGTAGCTTAGCTATGACTGAGTATGAAAATACAGATGTTGTTCAGACAGTATGTTTAATTATGTGTGACTTTCTCTGCTTTTAAATCATGTTTTCAATAAAAGTATTGGAATTCTAGATTATCTTGAGGTAAACCTTTGCAAAGGAAATTAAAGCAAGTAGAAAATGCTTCCATGTCAGTGGAAGACAACTAGAAAAATGTAGTTTTGTAATGATGGTGGGTAAATATGAATGCGAGTGAATTCCTTAATGGTCACTCTGCCCTACTTTTCAGTAAAACGCATGGAGCGTGGGGGGGAAGGCTAATGAGTTTGCAGGGACAGGAATTGAGGTACAGGTACTGAATGTCATGATTCTATCACTTCAGTTAATACAAACCTGAAATAAACTTGAAACCTCACAGAAGGTTATTTGATTTTGAACCTGAGCCCATCTCTGCCCGTGCCACCAATGTTCCTGGCTGTTTAATTAAAGGTACATCCATTAGAAACACACTTAAGGACTTTACAAGGCCTCATCACAAAGCAGCCTTTCTGATGAGAAGAAAAATATTTATTTCAAGATTTTCAGGGCAGGTAGGAGTTTTTACTTGCATTTGTGTTCCTCTCAGCTCTTGGAACAAATGGTATCTTTTCTGTTGTGATATTGCTGCTAAGCTGTTCAAGAATGTTTCTTTTTGTTAAATAACAGTATAACTTTCAGTAAAGCTGTAAGAAAAAGTGAACTACAGGGGACAGGTGGTTTAAGCTCCTGTTTCCCAGTACTGTGGAACACTAAATTTAAATGTTCGATAGCTTTTTTTGTTGGGTTGTTTTTTTTTTGTTTTGTTTTGTTTTGTTTTGTTTTGTAATAGGTCACTGAAAAATACTGTTCTGAGCTTAAGCAAATTGCAGGTCAGGGTCAGCAGGCATGAAGCTGGCATGCATTGGCAGTTCATTCTTTTGGTTGTTTATTTTGTACAACAGCCAAGAATCTGATCTCCACTAAATATAAAATTTTATTACATTAACTCCGACAAACCTCAAGGATACAAAAGAAGGTGATATCTCTCTACACCTAGAACAGTATGTGTTCAGGTTCTCTGAACTTCTTATCAACAAAGTGGGACTGAGGCTTCAGAATCTTACAATGCCCTGCCCCTGCTCTCTCACAAAACAACTAAGTTCATAAGTGTAAATTCCTAACCCAAGGTGATTTTGCTGCTGGATTTGGGTGCCTCCAAAGTCAGCTTCTAGCTTGCTGGGCAATCAGGCAACAGGTTTCTTTACAGATCTGGGTCTGAGAGAAAACATTGCTGAAGACTTAAGCATAATGCTATCACAGACAGACACTGAAGTGGAAATGAGATGATGATTTTAGTCAGAGTCTGTAACTAAATACAATAACTGACAAAGGAAAAGTTCTGATCAAAGAATCATAAAACAAATACAAGCTATTTCTAATGAAAACAATGAAGGAAGTAAACAAGATATGCCATGGTAAATAAATAACTTCAGGCCCATTTCACTGCATCAAATGACTAGAAATGGTGCAAAGTAATTCAAAGTAACACCCCAAAATGTAAGAAAAATAGAGAAAATCAATACACATAAATACCATGTTCATTTATCTAATGTTTCAAATCAGATAAGTGAGAGAAAAGACAAACACATTGATCAAACACATAGGAAAGAGAAGGAGGTTTTTATGAAGATTCATAAGATTGCAACTTGTAGTCAAAAATCAGTATTACAAACAGGATATGAGTCACATTTATATGTAGGTTGCTGTGTGAGTTCTGTCATATAAACAATTGCATTGGTCAGGCTCTAGTACAGACACACATCCTGAGCCCCCCTGAAATTTGTGCTTGCTGGTGTGCAGTACATCTTGGCTCCTCAGAACTCGGCAGTGACAGCAAATCCACCTGCTTTGGAAGGGCTGCCAAAGGAAAATCTCTGCAGATAGAAAGATATTCCTAGATCGGTTTGAACAATAGGATGTTAGCAATATATGCATTCACGTTTATTATAAAATTGCAGTACCTTAGTTTTCTTTTTTAGGAACACTAATTTAATTTCTTCATTTCTCTACCTTCAGTATGACTTTGTGAAACAATCTTTTCACTTTAAAAATAACTGATTCCCCTAGCATAGCACTTCATTAAAAAGTACACATACTATTAGTAAGATGCAATGCTTGAAAAACAGGGTTCAGAAAATGTTAGTCTGGCTTTCAAGCAAGAACGTTTATCACTGTGAATGGCCAAAGGACAGTAATTTTGTCTCAGTTGTGTACCTATCAACATTGTGAATGAAATTACTGCTCCTCATACCTATCCAGTTGGAAGTAGTGAAAAGAAAAACAGTCAGTGGTCTCAACAAGTGGGCAGTAATATTTTGGAGCTGAGAACAGTTATGGAGGCAGCTGTGCAATTTTCATGCCTTCTGCCCCCATTTGATCAAAACTGAGTGTCCGAACTTCTTCACCAGAAAAAGACAGGTTCAGTCATTTTCCAATTTTATCATTTTTGCTGCCTACCTGATAAGTTTGCTGTCTAGCATGCTCTGTGGGTATTTGAAGCAGCACATTACCAGTCTGACTAGTGTTCCAGTTTCTGAAGCATCCCATGGCAAATTTTCCAGTGTCAATATTCATGACAGTTTTCTGCTATGTATCCATCTAAAGGGACACAGCACAGGAAACAGAGTGGGAGTTTTATCCTCCAACATGCGCCACATCTACAGATCACACAAGCCAAAGTGTTTCTGTTCCCCTTTGCTACATTTCATGCTCCTTCTGCACAAATATCGGTGTATCCATGATGTGGGAGAAGGCATCCTTGTCTGTACAAAGATTTTCAGTCACACAACCTCTTATTAGTGTCTCCTTGAGCCTCTCCATCTGCAGTCTCATTTTCTTTCTTCAACTGGAAAATAACTAGCACTCTTATTACTTGCATTAATTGATAAAAGTTCAGTAATTTCTTTCTCTAATTTTCTTATTACTCAGTTCATGTCCTGAGACAGTAATTTATTTTCTTTGATACTGGTTACATTTTGTCACTGGCACTTCACAGGAATTTCCAATATGCTGCTGTTTATGTTTTCATCTTTGGTAATGAATTGCCCTAGTGTGAATTCCATTTTCCTTTGCAGTAACTGAAGTCTCTTCTTGGCTACCCTGTTTAATTTCATGGGCTATAACAGGTCTCAGTATCCATCCCCTTAAAAGCAGAATGTGCCACATATACATCCCATTATGCTTGTGATGACTAGCTAGGTAGGCAATGCTAGAAGGAAGAGCAGCTCTCTTTTCCCATAAATACAAGCCAAAGTCATCAACGATATGCAGAAACTTATCTCATGGTAGATAGACACTACCAGACTAAAACTTGCCTCTTTCACAAGATTTAATTTCTTGGGTTGTTTCTACTTCTCTGTTGCCACATGCAGCTGCTATTAAATATTTTATTTTATTGCTTTCATGTTCTAAGGCTTTCTTTTTTCGCTCAACTACTGACTTGAACTACTCAAAATAAAGTGCTGGTAAAGATCAGTTTAGAGCTAGGCACTTTAGTCAGGGAAACAATTGAAGATATATTATATTTTAGTTCAGAACCTTTAAACAGCTTACTGTAACCATATTGTTGTTCAAATCCCTTTGCTGCAATTACAAAACAGCATCACAACAAAAAGAAAATATTAGACTTGGTACAGTGAGTCACCTTTGAACAATTTATCAGATTCTGAATTTTATGCAGATTAATAATGCTTGTCCATCAGAATGAAAAATTACTTATGCTATGATGTGTCTCATTGCATATTTTCAGGATCTTCCGTGGAAAAGGCCCATGACAATAATTAATACATAATGCTATATACACCATAGCTTTGGGCGTTGCCTAGCAACCAGCATCCTGTAGGCTTCCTAAAGGGCCTCAAATAAAGCCAGGGGAGCAATTCTTTCACACTGCCATGAGCGAGAGGCAGCTTTGTTCTAGGCTGCTGCTCTGTTCTGCTTGTTTCTAGAGTGATCTCTGCAAAACAAATCTCCCTTAAGAGGTCACGTGTCCGAAAAGCCTTTTCAAAGGATAAACAGGAGTCAAAAACTCTGCACATGCTCATTTTTTAATACTCTGGGATACCTTTTACCATCAGAAATACTACCAATATCCTCTTGTTATCTGCCAATAACAATTTTGTTTTCAAAAGAAGTGTTTCTGTGAGTTCGTTTCTACTTCTGATTGGAATAGTTTTCCATCTGTGGCAGTATGTTGTGCTGATGTTTTTCACAATCAACTGTTTCTTGGACAAACTATACATTAAATTTAAAAAGGACTTGTGTTGTGAAGTGTTTTTATACAAATACTGTTGTATCTCAAGGGTATCTACAGTACAGAGTAGCACAAACATCACTGAAATTCAGTCTTCCTCAGCTGTAAAAGCATTCTTTTTTGACAGTGCAATTTTTTAAAGTACCAGTTCATTTCCAGTGCAATCTCTTTATCTTGGCACAGGGACATCTAAATCTCATTTCATTAAGTGTATATATTTACTCAGATGGTCACTTCAATAAGAGAAGGAGGCTGGAAACCATTATTCCAAGATTTCCTTTCTCAGCTACAGTTTCCAAACTCTTCTGTGGTACTTACAGTCACTGATCTTTCCTTTATCCTTGTTTTTGCATTAAAATAACAGCCCAAATATCAACAGACTCAGAAAGATGTTTTGGTTATTTCATAGCCCATAAATGAAAAGTCACCAGGATCGGGACATATTTCATTTTTTCATAAATTTTTCAGAATTTATATAGTTTAATGCTAACACACTCAATATTATTTGAATAGGAAAAAACTGCAACAAAATTCTGATGTTAAAGTGATCATTTTATTTACAGGACTGTGTAATATGTATCATAGAATCTGGAAGATGTTAGACTAACTGATTGGCAGTCCAGTCCTAGGTTTCTATGAATCATATTTTGTAGCTGTTTTAAAATAACAAAGATCAAATATTATGTAAATATTCCTCACTCCAAATCCACTGATTTTCTTTTTTTTCTGCCTTTGTCCGGCAGCAAGATTATTCAGCCTCCCAAGATATTTTGTAAAGTCATTATATTCATAGAGATTTCTGGCTGCAGCAGATCTTCTGTAGAGCTTTGGCTTTATATTCATGTTCAGTCTTGAAATCTCAGAGGAAATTGTCCAGGCACAGAAGGCAAGAGAGTCCCCATCATCTATTGATGAAACTTGGGAGCTGATGAAACTCAGGAGCCTAAAAACTCTTTTTATATTTGCAACAAAGCTAGTTCATACGCATTTTTTAAATTTCTTTCCCACTTAATTCCCAGTAAGGTAGGCAAATGATACACTGGGGATAAATCCCATACAATCTAAGTGACATCTCAATCTTGAGGGACATGCTGAGCCAAATTCTAATGAAAGATAATCTTATGGATATCCAGAATTTTAACATTAGCGCAAAGGCAGAATCCCTAATCCCTGATTTAAAGATTTCAGTGCAGTTGCACATTGAAAGATGCTTGTGCTCAACAGGAAAGACTAGTCAGGGTTATCTCTCTCCTGCTCATTGCTTTTCCTCAGTCTGCCTCATTTACATGTAAATAAGTGAATTTTGCACACATTCAGGGTGCCGCATGAATTTTAATTTTGCATTTTTACTTATGATTTCACAATCAGTATGTCTTACTGGATTTTTTCCCCTGATTAAAACATTCATCAGGTCTTCTGTTACCCATAAGCTTGAACCACAGACTTACACGAGGAGTTGCCTACCTTTAGTTCAGGTCACTATGAGTCTTGGCAATATGGTCACATTAGTTCAGTTTATGGAATACACACACACACACACATACACACTGAGATCTCTTGTCTTTTCATAAGATTTTTTTTCAACTTTGAGAGTATAAATAAAGTTACATTGCAAAGGTTGAGTTACATCAGTAAGTGCATCACTTTCCTACAGGCAAGCAAATTTGTTCCTTTATTGTAGCACATGCTTGTTTTCCATGTGGGAGTTAACTCCTCAGTACAATAATTTCTGTTCTGTGTCATCAGCACAGGAGCCAGTTCTCCTGGGCTGTGGTTCTACAGTTCAGTGATGGAGCTAACAACCTGTTGAAGCAGTTTTGTTTCATTAGCAAGGGAATTCTTCCCTAGTGGAGTGCTTCATTAGCAAGGGAATTTTTCCCTAGTGGAGCATTTCAATGTGAAAACATTTCATTACCAAGCCCCTATATAGATGTTCTATCTAAGTGCTAATGTAGTTACCACCTTCCTGAGACTCATCCTTCCTGGCAATGAGTTGATTAACCTCCCTTGCGGTTTTATTTCTACAATTACAGAGTAAAAGTCCTCTTGAAGCTGTTCCATGTGCTGAAATCCCGTACGCGGTGCTGCGCTCGCAGTGAGCTCTCAGAACAATAGTAGGGCTTTGGCAGGGAGGACAGCCTCCACTATGTGCACTATCATTGCAATTCCAGGTGAGTTTTTTTGAGGATACAGTGGTCCATTTTGCAGTGGTACAGCTTCATCTCTACAGGGGGGCATTTAGTGATCAAATTTTTTTCATAGGATGTCAGCAGCGTAAGACAATTTCAAGACTAACCTTCTGTATAAGGAAAATGAGCAAAAGCTAAAACAGTAGGCTTAACAATCAATGGATTATTTTAAAAAAGAAGAGAAAATAAAGAAAATAAAAAGAAGATATTCTGCAATAAAGAGATTTAATAATCACTGAAAAAAATTAATTTCATGGTGTGGTGATTAGTGGGCAAAGAGTTAAATTCCAAAATGAGGTAGTGTACTTCCCAGCACCGCAGGTCGCTGCATAAATCCTGCCAGTAAGGGAACAGACTCTTCCATGTCTGGCAGTTGCTGCATGAATTCTCCTGCCTCCTGCCACTACAGCCAATATGATCACAGCAGCAAGCATTTCTCCCATGTCCAGAAGAAAAAGTGGGGGTTTTGCTTGGAAGTGCTGATGCCTGTAGAAATACATTAGTCATCATTCCTGCTTAGGGAAACTGGTTCTGAGAATTCTTGATTCCTGCACCTTTATTGCTTCAGTTAGAAAACTTTTCTGGATTTACTTCACATTTCTTACTGGTACCCACGACAAGATGAATGAAAGAGAGAAATAAGATACAGCTTTTAACTTTTCTGAATATTTTCATATATTTTCAGTTTGATAATTTTAACTGTTCTATACCTTTCTGGTATTTAAAAAGCTGCACACATGCCTTTTTTGTCTTGACAGCAAATAAGTTATCATTTTTTTCTTCCTCACAGGAAAGCTTATGTATTTCAACTCCAAGAAGATCAGTGTGCGAACTTTTTGCATAACACAGACTTCAAGCCTTCTCTAAAATAAATGTTTCAAATTCATAAGCCCATTTTTAGTTTCCAGATTCCATTCTGGGCTCAGATTTCTAAAACTTAGGCACAGCAAACACTCAAATTTTAGATTCCAGTTGGAGTGAGCTTTTCCTCTTCTTTTGTTAAAAGGATGTCTCATTTAGAATCCTCCCGCTCAAGGTTAACTTTTTGAATTGTCACATGTAATTTTTAGACATTTACGGGTTGTTACAGTATTGGCAAAATGATGTCATTCAAAGAAAAGCCTCAGTGATAGCAGCTTTCTCTTTCTTTGCAAAAGATACTTGCAGATATTGCTGTTTTGTTCTTTAGTATGATGTGAGGTTTGCAGTAGGCACTAAATACTTCATTTTATGTTTTAAACATTAAAACACAACACATAAACATTCAAATAACCTTTCCTGAGATGTCAGTAATGCTGACACACAGAACATTCTATTTTGATAGTTTCTTCCCTTTTTTTTGTGCACTTGTCCCTTTCTAAGCAGATTATAGACAGTTTTCAACACTCCAGTCATGTGAATCACATCACCAGCTTATAGTAATATTCAACACTGTTGAATTTATGATCCCAAATCAGTCATTCTAACACTTTTTTTTATTAATTATGCTCCTTCTGCATAGTCAGTTAAAGCATCTCTTCTTTGCATGCCTGCTGCAGATTCTATTTTGTTCTCAATGCTTTGACTTTGCCTCCTTTTCACCTTTCTTTTTAATGTTACTTTAAGATCCCCAGAAGCAGCCAGCATGTCCTCTAGAATATAGTCTCTTTTTCTATTGAATTTCACCTGGACAGTGGTGTGCCATCTTCCAGAGAAAGCAACTCCTTCTTGACAAAACCCATGGTAATGGTTCAGTGGTATCAGAGTGCTCCGTATCGCATATAGGTCTCCAAAACCAAAGTTCCTTGAAGAGAAATCAGTGCAGTATTTGAATTACGTTGTTTGGCTTGGCTTGATGAGTCCTAGATGAAGGTGATGGAAGAAATGTCTTAAGTTTGCACTGGGATGACCTTTGGAAAGATTTTGATGATACAATGATCCATTACTTTTTCTCAGAAATCTAATACTCTGTAAAAATTTATCTTGGAACTTCCATATCTCCTCCTTGCTTTAAATTCAGACATGGGCTTTTTGTTTCTTTGTTTTTAAAGGCAAATAAAACACTATTTTGCACTTCTTTTGTTTGTTTGTTTTCCCATGCAAATGGTTAGTTGCAAGGCAGGAAAGCCACAATACATTGTACAACTGAGATACACAGTTTGCTTCCCTGCCAGTATAAAGCCAAGCATGCATTTTCTGTCACAGCAGTTGTGTGCTAATGGAGGGAATGAGCACCATTCAGTTCAGCAGCTGCATCCTGTAAGGTGTGGACACATTCCACCACTTTGTGCCAGCTCTCTAATCATAGGAAAGAAATACACTTAAGGCCTGATCCTAGGCTTGGACTTTTCTTTATGTTACTCAAGCCAAATAAAACTGGAACAGCAGAAAAAGAATTAATTGCATGCAGTTTTCCAGCTACATGCTAATAGTAAAACAGCGAGCACCTTCCTCTGAGAAAAGCAACTCCTTTGCCTGACTGTAGCCATAAAACTGTCTGTAAAAGTGAAGGCGATATCTTCTAGAAGGGCTCTGATTTAGACATGCATTAAAGAGCTGTTTTGCACTGTATAATGCAGGCATAGAAATGACAATGCACTGTGACAGCAGTCACGAAGTCATGCTGTCCCTCACTTTGAAGTCATTCAGAATGTGTGTAGATCCTGTACTGCTGTGGGTTTAGAGCCAGTTCTGAGAGAAGATGTCAGTAGCATAAGCCAAATAACCAGAGAATAACGAAGACCTTGTCCAGTGATGCAGTATTAACAATCAAGGAAAAAAACATCTTCTGCTTTGAAGATGATCCCCAGTTGTGAAGGTGTTCTTCATGCAGCAAAACCTCAAAGACATTTGGACCATACCACCATCACTGATGATGCAGCAGTTGCTGTGCAGCACGAGAATCTACTCCCAGTAGCAACTGGCAATATCTAATATGGATTTTAGTGCTCTCATGCCAACCATAAGCCTTGTTGCTGCTGTTACGGGAAAGAGCGAAGAAACACAAATGTGTGTATGGTCTCACAGAAACATCAGTAATATTTTCAAAATGTTGTGACGATTCATTTCATGACATAAAGGAGAAATAAAGATCACTCCTCCTTCAAAAGCATGTCTGTCATCTTTTTGACCATAACAGCAGGTCAAACTACTTCCAGCATTTGGATGATGTACTGGATATTAGTTGTCTGGAGATAGGCTTTTAACTGAAGCGTTGCTGGTCCACCTATTCTATTAATTTTTTGCTGGCTGAGATTGAGCACTCCCATCGCTCTCAGAAATCATTCTAAATTTATCTTCAGATGGGGAAAGAGAGATCGGATCTCAAGTCTGAAATGGCAAGCTATGACTAATATAATATTCATTGTTATTTTGATAAATGTACACTTGGTAATTGATAAAATATCAGCTAAACCAGTTTATGATCTCAGCAGAGCAAGAGATATATGGTGCAGTCTTTGCTACATCATTGCTGTGACATATATGGCGTTAAAAAAGCATTTACACAATATGTTGTGTTCAAGCTTTGTACCAACCCAGAGAGACACATAAGTAACTGTGAGGGACAGCAGATAATTCTAACACAATAGGGAAATACAGGCAATGATAATGGTAGACAGGAATGAATAAGAGAAAAGATATCCTCAAACAATCTTTAAAACTTCAGTATTTTGATCCATTTTAGAGAGGAGTAAGTATGACAGAGTTCATAGGAAACAAATTATTTTTGTTGAGCTTCTTGAAGGCAAAGCACCAAATACTCTTCCAAATTTACATAAATAATAATTATGAGTAATGTATGTTACTTTGCTGTCAATAAAGAAGGCAAGCAACAATCATCTTAAACAAATTAAATGGTATTAGAGTGCTGAGAACTGAGAAAAACAAGTTGTTTTAGGCTATGTGTCAGCTTCAGCTTCAGGAAAGGAGGTGAGCACTCACTATAGTTATAAAAAGTGTAAAACTTGAGTAGGAGGAGAGCTCATTTTTAAGGAGAAAGAAAAAACAAACCCTAAACCAGAAAACATCTGTTTAACTGGATTTTGTGTGCCCTGTAATGGATCCTATACACTGCCTTCTGCTCGCTCTGTTCAGTGTGCGTTTACCTTACAGTTGGAGTTTATTCTACTAATCACTCATCAGTTCCCCTTCTGGTAATATAAAGGGGAGAAAGTTCATGCATGGGTTTACTTCCATCCTTAGGTACAGCATGCCTAGAATAACATTTGCCGTCTTCGATCAAGGCATCAGCCCATTTCTGTCTGGTCCTGGTGTCAAGGGATTTACTTGAGCAGACCTGAGGCAGCCCTGTGAAAGCTGGAGCCTGGCAAGGCTCAAAGGAGCCTGCTGTTGGTGGAAGATCTATGTGGCCGCAGAATAAACAGTGTTGCAAATTCAGCTTATAATAGTTAAGTTGGTTCCAGGGGACAGTACATTTAGATCTGATTTTGGTGTAGGTCCCCATTGCCAGGGCAAAGCAGCACAGCAAGACCGTGAGGAACATCCCCTGGAGAGGGGCAGTGCGGAGTGGGGAACACTGAGCCTTCGTGGTAGTGGGTGCAGCTCAGGAGCCAAAACCTTCCTCTGCAAAGAATCCTGAACAGGATTTGGCTTCAATACCCACCTGGAATGGCAAAGGGCAGCTCCAGGTCAGGATGGGCTCCAGCACTGGGTCTAAGAGGTGCCAAAACACTAGGCCTGGCTGAGTGTACACCCTCACACAGGCTCTGAAAATATGCCTTGAAAATAAGCCAGCCAAGCAATGGCTGGCAGCAGAAATGTTCCTCCAGACCTCTCCACAGGGGAGGTAGAAGTGACTCCTCCAGTCAGCACCCCCAGAAAGGAAAACGCACAGTTGCCCTTCCCTCAAAGCCTTCAGCTGGTTTAAAGGTCTCGCTGATCAGGTAAGCCAACCCACTGCAACTCCCTATTTTTTCGCCCCATCCATAACCTTTCCTTTCCTTCTCCTGCTGCTAAGCCACGGGGGTGGGTACGGAGGAGAGCGGTGCGTGCGTGGGGCCCGGGTAGCGCCGTAGCGGGGACACTCCCCTCCGCCACCATTGCGCGCCGGCCGCCCGCGGCGAGGTCCCGCTCTCCCTCCGCCTGTCTCCGGGCCGCCGTATGGAGGACGGGGAGCGGGTGGGTTGGGAAGCCCGAGCGCCCGGCGGCGGGAGTCGCTCGCCTCTGCCGGCGCAGGAGGCGGCTCGGCTCGGCTCGGCTCGGCAGCCTCGCCTGCGCGGCGCCGCAGGGGTTAAGCGCCCCCGCTCCCGGCGGGATCGCTGCCGGCGGGGAGCGGGTTAAGCGCCTGGCGGCGGCGGCTCCGCCACTCGGCTCCGCACCGCGCTCCGCGCCGGAGCCGATACAGCGGGAAGATGGCGACGGAGGGAGCCAGCGGCGAGCCCGGCTCTGGCGGGCGGGAGGACTCGGCGGCCACGGTAGCG